>CM060315.1:23241736-23264236 GCA_030674185.1 Monoplex corrugatus | reverse complement strand
TCTTTCTTTCTTTCTTTCTTTTCTTTTCTTTCTTTCTTTTCTTTTCTTTTCTCTTTCTTTCTTTCTTTCTTCCTTTTCTTCTTCTTCTTCTTTCTTTCTTTCTTTCTTTCTTTCTTTCTTTTTTTCTTTCTTTCTTTCTTTCTCTTTCTTCTCTTCTTCTTTTTTTCTTTCTTTTTTCCTTTTCCTCTCTTTCTTTCTTTCTTTCTTTTCCTTTTCTTCTTCTTTCTTTTCTTTCTTTTCTTTCCTTTTCTCTCTCTTTCTTTTTCTTTTCTTTTCTTTTCTCTCTTTCTTTTCTTTCTTTCTTTTCTTTCTTTCTTTTTTTCTTTCCTTTTCTCTTCTTTCTTTCTTTCTTTCTTTTCTCTTTCTTCTTCTTTTCTTTCTTTCTTTCTTTTCTTCTTTCTCTTTCTTTCTTTCTCTTTCTTCTTTCTTTCTTTCTTTTCTTTTCTTTTCTTTCTTTCTTCTTTCTTTCTCTTCTCTTTCTTTCTTTCTTTCTTTTCTTTCTTTCTTTTCTTTCTTTCTTTTCTTTCTCTTTCTTTCTTTCTTCTTCTTTCTCTTTCTTTTCTTCTTTCTTTCTCTCTTTCTTTCTTTCTTTCTTTCTTCTTTCTTTCTCTTTCTTTCTTTCTTTCTTCTTCTTTCCTTTCTTTCTTTCTTTCTTCTCTTTCCTTTCTTTCTTTCTTTTCTCTCTTTCTCTTTCTTTCTTTCTTTCTTTCTTTCTTTTCTTTTCTTTCTTTCTTTCTCTTTCTTCTTTCTTTCTTTTTCTCTTTCTTTCTTTCTTCCTTTCTTTTTCTTTCTCTTTCTTCTTCTTCTTTCTTTTCTTTCTTTCTTTCTCTCTTCTTTTTCTTCTTTCTTTCTTTCTCTCTTTCTCTTTTCTTTCTTTTCTTTCTTCTTCTTTTCTTTCTTTTCTTTTTTTCCTTTCTTTCTTTCTTTCTTTCTTTCTTTTCCTTTCTCTCTCTCTTTCTTTCTTTCTTTCCTTTTCTTCTTCTTTCTTTTCTTTTCTTTCTCTTTCTTCTTTCTTTCTTTCTTTCTTTCTTTTCTTTTCTTTCTCTTTCTCTTCTCTTTTCCTTTTCTTCTTTCTTTCTTTCTTTTCTTCTTTCTCTCTTTCTTCTTTCTTCTTTCTCTCTTTTCTCTTCTTCTCTTTCTTTCTTCTTTCTTTCTTTTCTTTCTTTTCTTCTTTCTTTCTTCTCTTCTTTCTCTTTTTTCTTCTCTTTCTCTTTCTTTCTTTCTTTCTTTTCCTTCTCTTTCTTTTTTTCCTCTTCCTCTCTTTCTTTCTTCTTTCTTTCTTTCTTTCTTCTTTCTCCTTCTTCTTTTCTTTCTTTCTCTCTTCTTTCTTCTCTTTCTTTTTCTTTCTTTCTTTCTTTCCCTTTCTTTCTTTTCCTTTCTTTTTCTTTTTTCCTTTTTTTTCTTTCTTTCTTTCTTCATCAAACTAGCTCCTTTGCTACCTGTTTCCTTGTTGCTGTGGTTTTGTAGTGAAAATATCCTATTTTCTGTCTCGAAAGAATAGACGTCACTTCACCGTCTGCCAGGGCGGGGCAGAAAATACTCCCATCATGTTCAAGATCGTCTGATTAAAATTCTAGAAAAAAACAGAAAAGAAAACAATGCATGAAAAAAACATAGAAAATAGATAAAAGGATTGAAAGAGAGAGAGAACAAAAAAAAATGAAAGAGAAAGAAAGAGAAAACCAAAGAAAAACAAAGAATGAAGGAAAAAACGAGTGAAAAAAGAAAGGAAGGGAAACGAAAGAAGAAAAAAGACAGACAGAAAAAAGACAAAATGATGAATGAGAATAATTAATTAATTAATAATTAATAATTAATCAATTAATTAAGAACGAACGAACGAACGGCGATCGAACGACGAACAAACAAACAAAGAACGAACGAATGAAACGAACGACGACGATGACGACGAGGGACGACGGAAACGAATAATGAATGAATGAGTGAGTGAATGAATGAATGAATGAATGAATGAATGAACGAATGAATGAATGAATGAATGAAAATGAATGAATGAATGAATAATGAATGAAAAAAACATTCGAAACGTAAAAAAAATTTCTTCGCAAATATGTTGTGGATATGGTGAGGGAGTGAAAAGATTAAACTCCTTACATAATCAATTATATTTGTGTTGCGTGCATTGTTATGTTTGTTTATTTCTTTGTTTTGCTTAGTTGTTGCTTTGTTTGTATCGTTTGATTTGTCTCCTTGTTTACATTACTGTGAATCTTATTGTTGTTTGCATGAAAATGAAAGAAAAACGGAAATAAATACAAAGCAAGGATAGCTATGGAGAATGGAGACCGTCAAACGGGAAGCTGGAGGAAAGAGAGCACGATAGACCGGAGAGATACTAGACGACTTGCAGAGTGCTGGGACAAGGAGATGGAGAGATGCTTGAGGCAACAAGTGATAGAGACGATGGAATCATAATCGCAACGCCTCGCAAGGACTGTGACGATGAGACAGCTAAGACAAGTTCATTGGACAAATGATACATCTTAATATACATATTTCAGTTACGTCTCGCGTAGTTCGAAGTTTCCGCTTAACCATTATCTTAGTTCACTGGCCAACTCATGGGTTTATGTGCAAGCTTCAGCTTGTGCCATGATCATTCTGAATCTTCTCTATCACATGGCACCTGTGACTTTAGAACATAATGGAATTCATTCCGACCGCTGAGACGTCACTTGAGAAACTGAAACTGAAACAATGACCAATCCTGACGAGTGAATTGAGACAGAGCAGTTTGCAGTTTGTTCAAGAGAGATTCATCGCACTTGGACACTTCCATATGCGCTTCACCTTCATCTACCAGCAGTTCTGTGGCAGTCTTCTTGAACCTGTGCAAAAGCCTATGATGCTGCTGCAAGGTCTTGAAATATGTAAGGAAACGGGACCCATAAAAACACTGCAAAAAAAATAAAATAAAATAACAGCAAACGGCACAACCTTGACACAGGTTGATGTTTAAATATCTAGGGAACGATCATCTCACCAGATGGCAGATGCACATCAGAAATAGCCAGCAAAATCGGCCAAGCCAAAACAGCATTCAACAAGATGAAAATCATTCTTACCAACAAATGCCTATCAATTAATACCAGGAATAGAGTTCTTGAATGTTACGTAGAACCGATAAAAGTTGCACGGTTGTAAAGCATGGACAGTCAACAAAGAATTGAGGCAGCCGAGACGTGGTTTACTAAGAAGAATGTTGAGAGTTCCATGGACAGCAAAGAAAACAAACGAGACAGTCCTGATGGATGCAGACACAAGAAGATCATTTATTAGGAAGATTAGGAAAAGACAGACAACATTTATAGGCCATTTTAGGAGGAAAGGGGAATTAGAGCACATGGTCACAACAGGAAAGGTGGAGGGAAAGAGAACACCAGGTAGACGCAGGGAGAAAATATTGGACGGACTTGCAGGGTGGCTGAGGACGGAAAGGTGGAAGATGTGCTAGCGGCAGCAAGGGACAGATGCATATGGAGGGCCATGATCGCCAACGCCATGCGGCAGGGCACTGAAAGTGATGAGATGGGAGATATGAATGAGATGATGATGATGATGTGAGAGAAGAAAAGAAAAAACACTGCCACCATCAGAATGATTGGATCAGTGAAAAGGCAGTGAACAGGCCACCTTTGATGTTTAGGGGAGAGGGGGGGGAATTAACTCGAGACATGAAGTCCTGAGTCTATGGCTCTTTAGATCAGCAAGGCCAATAAACCAGCCCACAAAATGAGATGTAGTGCGGTGTAACGCAACGGACTACTGACTAGATAGTTGTGGGTTCGAATCCCATCAGTCCCTTCAAAAAATCATTATGGGATTTTTAGGCTCAACCGGCTCCTACCCTGAGTTGGGCGTGCTATGGGCTCATTGGGAAGACTGAGACCACACAACGAGTCTCATCCACTTCACGGATGCGTCATTAGGTGTTGCTCAAATCTTCTGACCAGCATCGCAGGTATCTGGATCTCTCAGGCCTGGTTGACGCCAGGAAATATTATGATAGTAAGCGTAGAGTACAGCCCTGTCACGCAGTCTCAATCCTAGATGGAACTCCATAGTATTGTGATTATCACTCTCATCATCATTGCATTGTAAAAACAAAAGTGTGCCAGCTTCTGTGGCCATTAAGGTGGCGCAGAAAATGGGCGAAAAAAAGAAAAAAATGAGCGCAAAGGTAACCTCCCTGAGTGCGATGATCCTCAAAAAAGTGAGATGTGACTGAGATTGATTTCAAGTTATCCTTTACATTTTCTGCCCTATCTTGTAAACTAGGTGACTGATGAATGGGTCCGAACAAGTCGTGTAACGTATGGTCGGCGACCTCTCTTGGGGAATCGAAATGGCGACCGCTTGGCGTGTGGCGTTCAGGGGGTTGAAAGATAAATTATCTGACCCGATGGTGAGGCATTGTTGTCTGGGTCCCATCCATCACCTCGAGTGTTTCGTGATAACTGTGACATGCAGTTTAGTTGTTGGCTGCAGGGAATCAGACCTGAATACTTCAAGGAAAATCCTGGTGACAGCTAGGAAAAAACGGCAATTTTGGGATCCCTTTGGGGGGGGGGGGGGGCATGTGAGACCCAGCTGAAAAAATAAAATAGGCTGTGTCTAGGACATCATGCCTGACTGCTTTTTCTACTGAACAAACACCCCTTGACTCTTTGATAAAACAGTGCTTAATCTTCCATAACGGTCGTGATTCGAAATCCAAAACAAATGCGACTGCCAGCGTTCAAGCAAACAGGAACCAGAAAAAAACACGAAAACAGAATCAGAACGCGTGTTCAATACAACAAAACAAGACAGGCACAAATTTTCGAGTTGGCCTTTGTGAAGCGTGAATGTGAGATCACAAACAAACACCAAATACAAAATTATGAGAAAAAGACTGAAATTTCCCTGCTGCTTCATCCAGTGGGAGAAGAGGATTAAATGATTTAGTGATCTTACATTCACGCTTCACAAAGGCCAGTTGGCCGAAAATTTGCGCCTGTCTTGTCTTGTATTAAATACGCGTTCTGATTCTATGTTCGTGTTTTTCTGGGTCGTGTTTCAACTATAGTGGGGAAATTGAGCTGGCGGCTGGGCGGGCTGCCTAACAGAGAGAGGAAGGTCTGAAATAGGGCAAAGAAAAGCCCTGTTCTTCTCTGCTGGATCGGTGATTGGGCTGGACCTTGCTCGTGTGCGTTGTGTGGCTATGTCCCGGGGTTTGTCATCTCCCCATCTTGTCATTCGGCTGGTAAATAGATGACAAGATCAATGTGGGTCATGCAGCGCATGGATAGATACCTTTACTTGTCGAAATGTTGACCTCTTGGTGTGTGGTTTTGGGGATCGGTAGGTTCAGGTTCACATTGATCATAGCCCAGCCAACTCATCATCGTCATCATCAGGTGCCATGCCGCGTGGCGTTGGCGATCATGGACTTTCATCTGTCTCTATCTCTTGTTGCCTCAAGCATCTCTTCCATCCTCTTTGTCCTCAGCCACTCTGCAAGTCCGTCTAGTATCTTCTCCTTGGGTCTTCCCCTCCAGCTTTCCCGTCGTGACCAGGTGCTCCAATTCCCCCCTCCTCATAAGAAGGCCTACAAATGTTGCCTGAATTGTCCTAATCTTCCTTATGAATGATCTTCTTGTGTCTGCCTCCATCAAGACTGTCTCGTTTGTTTTCTTTGCTGTCCATGGAACTCTCAACATCCTTCTTAGAAACCATATCTCGGCTGCCTCAAGCTTGTTCTGGCTTTGCTCGTTGACTGTCCACGCCTCGCAACCGTACAACAGTATTGGTTCTACATAACATTCAAGGACTCTCTTCCTTATGTTAACTGATAGGCATTTGTTGGTAAAAACTATTAGAGCCAAAGTTGCAGGTCAAAGTGCTAAGGATCGGTAGGTGATTGCCTAGCCGGTGGTGAGGCATTGCTGCTTTGGGTCCCACCCAGCTAGCACCTTCGGGTGTTTCTTGATGATAATAGTCCACCAGTTGCCTGTATCATCAGTCATGATGACAAAACAAAAACTTCACCACATCAATACCTCACCCTGTACACCAGCCTCCCACAGGAAGTTGATAAAATCTGAGCAGTATGCTGGTAGATAGGGGAAAGCAGGAAGCTGGTAGGCGGGATGAGACAGGAAGCTGGTGGATAGGGTCAGGCAGAAAGCTGGTGGATAGGATAAGGCATGAAGTTGATCGATAGGTTGAGGCCCGAATCAGGTAAATGGGATGAAGTAGAAAGATGATAGGGTGAGATAGGAAGCTGTGGATAGATTAAGGGTAGGAAGCTGGTGGATAGGGTGAGGTAGGAAGCTGATAGATAGGGTGAGGTAGGAAACTGGTGGATAGGGTGAGGTAGGAAGATGGTGGATAGGGTGAGGTAGGAAGCTGGTGGATAGGGTGAGGGTAGGAAGCTGATGTTTAAGGTGAGGCAGAAAGCTGCTGGATAGGGTGAGGCATTAAGCTGGTGGATAGGGTGAGGGTAGGAAGCTGGTGGATAGGGTGAGGGTAGGAAGCTGGTGGATAGGGTGAGGGTAGGAAACTGGTGGATAGGGTGAGGGTAGGAAGCTGGTGGATAGGGTGAGGGTAGGAAGCTGATGGTTAAGGTGAGGCAGAAAGCTGCTGGATAGGGTGAGGCATTAAGCTGGTGGATAGGGTGAGGGTAGGAAGCTGGTGGATAGGGTGAGGGTAGGAAGCTGGTGGATAGGGTGAGGGTAGGAAACTGGTGGATAGGGTGAGGGTAGGAAGCTGGTGGATAGGGTGAGGGTAGGAAGCTGATGGTTAAGGTGAGGCAGAAAGCTGCTGGATAGGGTGAGGCATTAAGCTGGTGGATAGGGTGAGGGTAGGAAGCTGGTGGATAGGGTGAGGGTAGGAAGCTGGTGGATAGGGTGAGGGTAGGAAGCTGGTGGATAGGGTGAGGGTAGGAAGCTGGTGGATAGGGTGAAGGTAGGAAGCTGGTGGATAGGGTGAGGGTAGGAAGCTGGTGGATAGGGTGAGGGTAGGAAGCTGGTGGATAGGGTGAGGGTAGGAAGCTGGTGGATAGGGTGAGGGTAGGAAGCTGGTGGATAGGGTGAGGGTAGGAAGCTGGTGGATAGGGTGAGGGTAGGAAGCTGGTGGATAGGGTGAGGGTAGGAAGCTGGTGGATAGGGTGAGGGTAGGAAGCTGGTGGATAGGGTGAGGGTAGGAAGCTGGGGATAGGGTGAGGGTAGGAAGCTGGTGGATAGGGTGAGGGTAGGAAGCTGGTGGATAGGGTGAGGTAGGAAGATGGTGGATAGGGTGAGGCAATGGAAGGGGATTTTTTTTTTGCAGCTAGTGGTTAGAATGAGAGAATGAAAGGATTAATAATGGAATTATGAAGCTCAAGGATTCAGGTGTTCAGGTTTCTTGTGTCCTTGGGAAAACATGAAAATAGAAAGTTGAAGTCTTTTTGGTTAAACCTAAACAGGTCAGACAAATAGGTCTGCTACTGGCAAGCTGTAGCCCAGTACTACCTGTCACAGCAGGAGACTTGGAGAGGGGATTGGCGCCACCAAGGATTAACCTAAGCCCACAGAAAAGATATGAGAGACACTATAGCCAACAACATACCGGATCGGTCGGGGCCCGGGTTACAAACGACCGCGCTTACCACTGACAAGCACCAGGGTGGAAGTGAAAAGTCAGCTACTGGGGCAAAGACATCATTCAAACTGCCAACGGAAAAAGCTACCATTGGAACCTGGAATGTCCGTACACTCCATCAGTGCGGCAAAGTAAAAGAACTAGAGCACGAGCTGAGACGCTACCAATGGGACATTGTGGGTATATCGGAAGTAAGATGGACAGGCTTCGGAGAAGCAATCACAGAGGAAGGACACAAGATGTGGTACAGTGGCGAAGAGTCACTACATGAAAATGGCGTAGCTTTCATCGTACGCAAAGAAGTCATTGGATGCATCATGAGCTGCACGCCTGTCAACAGCAGAATCATCAGCATTCGGGTGTCAGCCAAACCAAAGAACATCACCATCATACAAGTGTATGCTCCAACTACCAGCCATGAAGACCAGGTGGTTGAAGAATTCTATGAGAAAATAGAAGACACCATCGGAAAAGCCCCCAGGAAAGACATCATCATAATTCAGGGGGACTTCAACGCCAAAGTCGGCCCAGATGCCTACAAAAAACTAGGCTGGAACAGTGGGTCAATTTGGCACAGTGGAAACTAATGACAGGGGACTTCGCCTTCTGGAGTTTGCCTGCACCCAACGGCTCACCATTGCCAACACCCTCTACCCCCACAAACTGTCAAGAAGAACAACCTGGCATGCGCCGAACGGAAAGACTCACAACCAGATCGACTTTGTCCTCACACCGCGGCGCTTCAAATCAAGCATTAATAAAGCAAAGACGAGGACATACCCTGGAGCTGATATAGGCAGCGACCACGACCTCGTGCTGCTCACAATGAAGATCAAATTGAAAAAGAAGTACCAAGCTGCGCAGCCACGCATCAAGTTTGACCTGGAAAAGCTAAAAGATCCAGAGATAGAAGAGGCATTCCAGGCACAGCTCGGGGGGCGGTTCGCGGCACTCAACTTCCTGGACAGCGACATCAACGACCTCACAAACAACTTTGGTGAGGCAGTCCGCGAAACAGCAGAGGAGGTACTGGGGCGACAGAGGAAGAAACACCAAGCATGGATCTCAAATGACATCCTTGACCTCTGCGACAACAGAAGATCACTGAAGAAGACGAAAAACTCCAGCCCTGAAGAAGCCGCACAGTATCGTAAAACCAACAACCTTGTAAAGAAGAAAATGATTGAAGCCAAAGAACAATGGATCAACAACCAGTGTGAGAACATCGAGAAAGGCATGAAAAAAGGAAACAGCAAACATGCCTTCACCACACTGAAAAACCTTACCAAGACGCAGCAAAACAGATCGTCAGTCATCGAGGATACCTCAGGCGAGCTGCTGACAGAAAGCTCCGCTGTTCTGAACAGATGGACGCAGTACTGCCAAGAACTATACAACTACCCAATACAGCCAGATGACAGTTTGTTTCAGGGGGACTCAACACCATTGAGGGAATCCTCACCGCTACCAGTGATGAGAGAAGAAGTGGAAGAAGCCATCCGCAGCCTACCAGCAGGGAAATCACCTGGAGCAGACAATATCCCAGCAGAGCTGCTCAAACATGGAGGGAATGATTTGGTCACTCGTGTAACATCGATTTGTCAGAAGATCTGGGAGACAAAACAGTGGCCCACAGAATGGACTCAATCACTCATCATCCCCCTGCCCAAAAAGGGAAATATGCGCCAATGCCAGAACTACAGAACAATAAGTCTCATTAGCCACACCAGCAAGATCATGCTCAGAGTCATATTGAATCGACTGAAGAAAGAAGCGGAAGAACACCTTGCGGAAGAACAAGCTGGATTTAGGGCGGGCAGAAGCACAGTAGAACAGATCTTCACCTGCCGGATAATGATGGAGAAACATCTGCAGCATCAGAGAGACCTGTTCCACAACTTCATAGACTTTAAAAAAGCATTCGACAGGGTGTGGCATAAGGGTTTGTGGCAGGTGCTAAGAAAGTTTGGCATTGAGGAAGGTCTCGTCCAAACCATCCAGGCGCTGTATAACACTGCCAGCAGCGCAGTTCTCCTCAACAACCAGATAGGGGACTACTTCAAGACCACAGTTGGAGTCCGTCAAGGCTGCCTACTCTCTCCCGTGCTGTTCAATCTCTTCCTGGAGAACATCATGCGTGAAGCCCTCCATGACTTCCACTCCACTGTCTCCATCGGAGGAAGAACCATCAACAACCTGAGGTTCGCAGATGACATCGACCTGATGGGAGGCAGCAACGAAGAACTACAAGACCTGACCATGAGACTGGAAGAAAGTGCAGGTGCACACGGAATGGAAGTGAGCACAGAAAAAAGCAAAGTCCTGGTCAACAGCACAACCAACACCCATGCTGAAATCTACATGAACGGGCAACAGCTTGAAGAAGTGGACGCTTTCAAATACCTTGGCGCCACTCTCACCAAAGACGGTCGCTCTACAACAGAAATCAAGACCAGACTAGCGATCGCAACAGCAGCGATGGTAAAGCTAAACAAGATCTGGAAGAGCAGAGAGATCGGCTTTCCATCGAAGATGAAGCTGTACAAGTCCCTGGTGCTCCCCATCCTGCTATATGGATGCGAGAGCTGGACCATGACAGCAGAGACCACCAAGAGAATCCAGACGTTTGAAACTAAATGCTTCAGGCGCTTGCTCGGGATCTCTTGGCAAGATCGGAAGACAAACGACTTTGTGTGGAGCCAAATAACAACACTCGCAGGCCCACAAGAACCCCTCCTGGCAACAGTCAAGAACAGGAAGCTGTCGTGGTTCGGGCATGTCACACGCCACAACTCACTGCCCAAAACGGTCCTCCAGGGTACACTGGGAGGCGGCAGACGAAGGGGACGACAAGCCAAATGCTGGATGGACAACATCAAAGAATGGACCAGGTTGGATGGCCCCACGCTGGTGCGACAGGCGGAGGACAGGACCGGTTGGCGACGGCTGGCTTCAAGAGTGTCTCTCATCTCTCCTCTACGCCCATCACGGGCAGAAGAATGATGATGATGATGATGAAACAAACAAAGAAACAAAGAAACAAACAAACGTACAAACGAACAATTTAACAAACGTTTTTGGTAAACCTAAACAAGCGTACAAACGAACGATTTAACAAACGTTTTTGGTAAACCTAAACGAACAAAGAAAGAATCAAACAAACGTACAAACGAACGATTTAACAACAAACAAACGATCACACAAGCAAAGTAAAAAAGAAACAAACGAACGAACAACAACAATCACACAAACAAACAAACAAACATACAAACAAACAAACAAAGTAACAAATGAACGAACAAGCAAAAGCCCCACGTAGTTTTCAATCAGCCTCTCGCCTTCTGGAGAGCACAAACTAAATCTCCCAAACCCCACGTGTTGCATCCCCTTGGGGTGAAGTGATCATATAAAATACGGTCACATATGCTGTCCCCTTTCAACCTATTAAAATCAATGTACTCAGCCATGTTCAACGGGTTATAAATATGTATGTGGGGCTCTATATCAGACGATCGTTAAAACCTGTGTCAGAACATCAGAACGAGGAACACGCAAGTAAATTTAATAAAATGGGTCAGATTCACTTCTGAGGTCACACAGGGGGAAAATGAGATCCCCAACCCCCTCTCCCCACACACACACACACACACACACACACACACAACACACACACACACACACACACACACACACACACACACACACACACACACACACACACACACACACACACACACACACACACACACACACACACACACACACAACCTCAGGGATTTTTTTTCTTTTTTTTTTGTGGTCAGGAATTTTTTTTATTAGAGATCTCTACAAGATTAACCATCTCTATTCCCTTCATGCTTTACCTTGTCCCGTCTCTGGACAGGACAGGTGGCCATTGTTTTACTTATTTACTAATGTATGTATGCATGTATGTATGTATACATGTATGTATGTACGTGTTTGTATGTGTGTATGTATGTGTGTATGTATGTATGTATGTATGTATGTGTGTGTGTGTTTATATGTGTATGTATGTATGCATGTATACTTGTATATACGCATGTGATTACGTATGTATGTATGTACATGTATGGATGGATGGATGCATGCATATATGTATGTAGATATGTGTATGTATGTGTGTATGTGTATGTATGTATGTATGTACGTGTTTGTATGTATGTATGTATGTGTGTGTGTGTGTGTTTATGTATGTATGTATGTATGTATGTATGTATGCATGTATGTATGTATGTATGTACGCATGTGACTATGTATGTATGTACATGTATGGATGCATGCATATATGTATGTAGATATGTGTATATGTATGTGTGTATGTGTGTGTGTGTGTATGTATGTATGTATGTATGTATGTATGTATGCATATATGTATGTATACATGTATGTATGCATGCATGCACGCATGTATGTATGTATGTATATATGTATGTATGTATGCGTGTATGCATGTATGTATGAATGTATGAAAGTAGGTATGTATGTATGTATTATGTATGTATGTATGCATGCATGCATGCTCGTATGTATGTTCCATGCATGCATGCTCGTATGTATGTATGTATGTATGTATGTATGTATGTATGTATGTATGTATGTATGTACATATTCGTTTATTAATTCATTTATTTAATTATTTGTTTGTTTATTGCAGCCGGGCAGGCTAATATAGCGTGTTTATGTCAAGGCAGGAACTCTTTTTGCTGTTCCACTTACGTGTTACGTCACTGGTACCAGAGTCTGAAACCATTTTTTCACAACGCTGTGATGACTTATGACGATGGGGATGATAATCTTGGTGCTACAGAGATCCACTCTGGATTGAGAATGCATGCCAGGGCTGTACTCTTGCTTCTTCTCATAACACAAACATCCCGGCGTCCAACAGGCCCGAGAGATACAACCATCTGCAGTGTTGGTCAGGAAATTTGAGCGACACCCTTAGTGATGCATCCGTGAAATGATTGAGACTGACTGTTTGGGTCTGAGCCTTCTCCCTGAGCCCATAACACACTCAACTTTAAGTAGGAGCTGGTTAGGGCTGGTTAGGGTTGGTCTCTACAGTCACAGGCGACGCTGCTTGGACCAAGCAGACGGCCCAACTAGAACATTAGGTCGGATGTACTTTATCCATGGTCAGCCATGACCCGAAGGAGGTCTACATTACGTGGTTAAGGCGAAACCTCACGCGTTGATTTTTAAGGACTGATATGGATTTGAACCCCAAACTTTCCAGTTGTCAGTCTGTTGGGCTAACCACTGCATCACCACGACTGTTAAGGCAGGAACGTGGTAACCCGTCGAGTTTGGTGACTACGCTCGATAGTGCTTGACCTCGGATATAGGGAAAGACAAGAACGTTTCTATGAAACGTAAGATCAGGCTTTCACGCACATCATCATCATCATCAGGTGCCCTGCGCATGGCGTTGGCGATCATGGACTTCCATCTGCCTCTATCTCTCGTTGCCCCTAGCATCTCCCCACCCTCCTCGTCCCCACCCACTCTGCAAGTCCGTCCAGCATTTTCTCCCTGGGTCTACCTGGTGCTCTCTTTCCCTCCAGCTTTCCCGTTGTGACCAGGTGCTCCAAATCCCCCTTCCTCATAAAATGGCCTATAAATGTTGCCTGTCTTTTCCTAATCTTCCTTATGAGTGATCTACTTGTGTCTGCCTCCATCAAGACTGTCTCGTTTGTTTTCTTTGCTGTCCATGGAACCCTCAACATTCTTCTTAGAAACCACATCTCGGCTGCCTCAATCTTGTTCTGGCTCTGTTTGTTGACTGTCCACGCCTCGCATCCGTACAACAGTATTGGTTCTATATAACATTCAAGAACTCTCTTCCTGATGTTAATTGATAGGCATTTGTTGGTAAGAATGCTTGTCATCTTCTTGAATGCTGTTTTGGCTTGGCCGATTCTGCCGGCTATTTCTGATGTGCATCTGCCGTCTGATGAAATGATCGTTCCCAAGTATTTGAACTTATCAACCTGAGGCCAGATCAATGTGCTAATGTTCGAGTTCTCTTCATGTGTGCATGTGCAAAGAACATCAAATATGATGTTAAAAATCGTGTATGCCATGTCAATGTTTTAAGGCTCATGGAAACACAAAAATGTCCAGCCTGCACACACACCCCCCAAAACGAAGTATGACTGCCTTACTGACCAGGTAAAACAGACAACAACAACAAAAACGAAATTGTTATACACGTAAAAGCCCAACTGTATGTCCAAGTGTACACGAGTGTTGCAGCCCGCAAACTCAAACAAACACACACAAAAATCAGTAGGAGTCTATTACTCTGTACTGTAGCAAGAGTAGTCTTAGTAATCGTAATATGGCTGGGCTAGCTCAGTCAAAAAATAGCAGCTTCAGCCATTTATCTTCTTCTTTGCCTTTAAGACATGGACCCTTACAGTGGATTTGGAAAGACGAATCCAAGCCTTAGAAATGAGGTGTAATCGCAAGATACTATACATCATACACTCTGATCACATCACCGATAATTAAGTGCATGAAAACATCAAGCAGCACAGTGGACCATATGAAGATCTGCTGGCTTCAGTAAAGACAAGAAAACTACTTTGGTGTGGCCATGTAACAAGATCCAATGCTAACTCAAGTCCTTCACGGAACCGTTGAGGGTAGGAGATGGACGGGAAGACAGAAAAAAAAGAAGGATGGACTAACGAAATTGCTGAATGGATAGAGTAACCATTTGCAGAGACCCAGGCTTTGGCACACAACCAGCACAACTGGACGAATCTGACGAACAGTTCGTTAGTACGGCTCCTTAATGACTCTTCATAGTTTTGAGGGAGAAGAAGAAGAGACATTACAACTAGATTATTCTGTCCACTATGAGACGATGGCTCTCCGTGGGGATGCCGGCGACTGTTTCAGTATAAACAGTGTCCCCACTTCCTGGAAATTCTGTGCTATAAATTTCCTCTTTTCTGTCATTCTCTTTGTTTCTAGAAGCCTTGTTCCTTTGATTTCTGTCATTTCTTCCTATGAATTTCTGCCTTGCTGGTCCATTCACCTGTATGTGTTCAATAAAGTCTTACGTACTTTCTCTTAGGATTCATAATTGGGTACACGTATTTAAGCGCATTTTTGGCTCCAGGGAAATGAGATATGCGGAAACAATTTTGTGGTAATTTAGGCCCGTTTTTATACATATCTTGATGTCCTTCGTTATGTTTCAATTTTTATTCAGGTACATAAACTGGACAGAGTGATCAATGCCAGGAGCACATCCTTAGATTTTGTGCACGAATGCATAAATACTTGTACTTAAGTTTCTTTTCTGTTTTTTTTTTCCTTTGTTCAAGTAATATGCTTTGAAACAGGTTACAGCCCTGATATGGCTCTGCGCAGCCGGTTGGGCTTTAAACAAAAATAACAGAAATGAGACGACGACACAAAAAGGAGCCTGGGGTATCAATCATATTTGGTGTATTTCAGTTTCAGTTTCAGTTTTTCGAGATAACGTCTCCGTGCTTAGAATGAAATCCGTAGGCACTGACGTCATTGATGCCATGTGATGAAGAAGAACTTTATATATCTGTTTTTTCCTTTGAAGACAAAATACTCAGATACACACGTCATTTACATGTAACCAAGATTATTCCAGTGATAGGCTGATAAAATATCAGTATGAAATATAGACTAGGTAGGATCTCAGGACCTGGTGAGCTCATGGGTTTATGTGCAGGCTTAAGGCTTGTGCCACCATGATCACCACACATATGACTCCTGTGAAATTAGTGCATGTAAAATTCGTTCCGAGCGCGGAGACGTCATCTTGAGAAACTGAAACTGAAACTGAAGATGAAAGTAGATCCAAAAGCCCCATATGTTGGCAAGGCCATGAGGTCCTATCAAGCATCATGAATTTTATTATATCATATTTCTGCGTCAGCTTGTCATTGGAACAATCTAGGCTATGGTGCGCAATAAATGTGTGTCGTAATCTATAAAGTTAAAAAATAACTGAAAACGGATGCAAACAAAACAGGCCCCAAAATATAAACTTACCTCACCAAGGTCAATGTATAATCATATCACAGAAATCAATCCCGGATCAATTACATACGTAGCCCTCATCTGCACAACAATGATTAAATGTGTGTATTGTAAATCTCTGTTTTGTAGAGAATGATAGCACACACATATGCTGCTCAGGTGAGAGAGAGAGAGGGAGAGAGAGAGAGAGAGAGACAGAGACAGAGAGACAGAGAGACAGACAGAGAGACAGAGACAGAGAGACAGAGACAGACACAGAGAGACAGAGAGAAGAGAGACAGCGACAGAGACAGAGACAGAGACAGAGAGAGACAAACAGACAGACAGACAGAGACGAGACAGAGAGAGAGAGAGAGACAGAGGGAGAGAGTTTGTGTGTGTGTGTGTGTGTGTGTGTGTGTGTGTGTGTGTGTGTGGTGTGTGTGTGTGTATGTGTGTGAGTGTGTGTGTGAGTGTGTGTGTGTATGTGTGTGTGCGTATGTGTGTGCGTGTGCATGTTTGTGTATGTATATATGCGTGCGTGTGTGCGTGTGTGAGTGTGCGCGTGTGTGCGTGTGTGGGTGTATATGTATCTGTGTCTGTGTGTTTGTGTCTGTGGTGTCCGATGGTGTTGTATGTGTGTGGTGTGCCGCGCATGGCAGGTGTGTATGGGTGTACGTGTGTGCTTGTGTTTGTCGATGTTGTTTGTGTTTTGTCTGTCCGATGTCGCGCCGCTTCAGTGCTATTACACGATAGGACTAAGTATACCGATAGGGCTGAGTACACCGATAGGGCTAAGTATACGATAGGGCTGAGTACAACCGATGGGGCTGAGTATACCGATAGGGCTAAGTATACCGATAGGGCTGAGTATACCGATAGGGTGAGTATACCGATAGGGCTAAGTATACCGATAGGGCTGAGTACACTGATAGGGCTAAGTATACCGATAGGGCTGAGTATACCGATAGGGCTGAGTACACCAATAGGGCTAAGTATACCGATAGGGCTAAGTATACCGATAGGGTTGAGTACACCGATAGGGCTAAGTATACCGATAGGGCTGAGTACACCGATAGGGCTGAGTACACTGATAGGGCTGAGTATACCTACCGACCGGGCTGAGTACACCGATAAGGCTGAGTACACCGATAGGGCTGAGTACACCGATAGGGCTGAGTATACTGATAGGGCTGAGTATACCGATAGGGCTGAGTACACTGATATGGCTAAGTATACCAATAGGGCTGAGTATACCGATAGGGCTGAGTACACCGATAAGGCTGAGTACACTGATAGGGTTGAGTATACCGATAGGGCTGAGTACACCGATAGGGCTGAGTACACCACTGATAGGGCTAAGTATACCGATAGGGCTGAGTACACCGATAGGGTGAGTACACCAATAGGGCTAAGTATACTGTTAGGGCTGAATACACCAATAGGGCTGAGTACACCAATGGGGCTGAGTATACTGTTAGGGCTGAGTACACCAATAGGGCTGAGTACACTGATAGGGGCTGAGTGCACCGATAGGGCTGAGTATACTGGTAGGGCTGAGTATACCGATATGGCTGAGTATACCGATAGGGTTGAGTATACCGATAGGGCTGAGTATACGATAGTGTTGAGTATACCGATAGGGCTGAGTACACTGATAGGGTTGAGTATACTGATAGGCTGAGTACACCGATAGGGCTGAGTATACAACACCGATAGGGCTGAGTACACCGATAGGGCTGAGTACACCGATAGGGCTGAGCAACACCGATAGGGCTGAGTACACCGATGGGCTGAGTACACCGATAGGGCTGAGTAACCGATAGGGCTAGTCTGATGCTAGTAACCGATAGGGCTGAGTAGTACAACCGATATAAGGGCTGAGTATACCGATAGGGCTGAGTACACCGATAGGGCTGAGTATACCAAAAGGGCGGAGTAACCGATAGGGCTGAGTAATACTGTTAGGGTTAAGTATATACCGATAGGGCTGAGTACACCGATAGGGCTGAGTACACCGATAGGGCTGAGTACAACCGATAGGACTAAGTACACCGATAGGGCTGAGTACACCGATAGGGCGTTAACAGACCACTTCTATGTCCCACCAACGACAGGCCCCAATAAAGGACTGACGCTAAAGTCTCCTACTTGAATCACCTTAGGCACTGGAAGTTGTAGAGGAAATTGAAACCAAGGTCACATCGAGGTCAGGGATAAACGTACACAGAATCAGCAATCATTTTCACGATGCTATTCAGGAAGGAGTTCTTGAGTGTTATATATATGTAGAACGATACTGTTGTACGGATGTGAGGCGTGGACAGTCAACACGCAAAGTCAGAACAAGACTGAGGCAACTGAAATGTGGTGTCCAAGAAGAATGTTGAGAGTTCCATGGACAGCAAAAAAAAAAAAATACAACAACAAAAAAAGAGACAGTCTTGAAAGAGGCAGACACAATAAGAACATTAATGAAGAAGATTAGGAAAAGACAAGCACCATTTCAAGGACATTTTATGAGGCAAGAGATTTTAGAGTACCTGGTCACAACAGGAAAGCTGAAGGGAAAGAGAGCTTCAGGTAGAGCCAGGGAGAAAGTATTGGACGGATTTGCAGAGTGGCTGAGGACAGCGAGGGTGGGAGATGTCCTTTCAGCGATAAGGGATAGTTTCGTATAGAGGGCCATGATCGCTAATGCCATGCGGCTGGGCACATGATGATGATGATGATGATGATGATGATGATATGCATATGAGGATTTCATGATGATGAAGACGATGATCATGATGCTGTAGGGATTTTGCGCAGGACTGAGGCTTCATGACAGGGCTGTACTCTACGCTTCCTTTTAGAAATATATATTCAGACATCAGCCAGTCTCGAGAGATAAACACACCTGCAGCGTTAGTCAGGAAATGTGAGTAACATTCTCAATCACACATTCATAGAATGAATCAAACTCACCTGTGTGGTGCTAGTGTTCCCATTGAGCTCAAAGCACGCTCAATTGTGGTTAGGTGTCCGTCAGGGCAGAAAAACCATACAAACAAACATACACGCGCGCGCGCGCGCACACACACACACATACGCACGCACGCACGCATGCACACACACACACACACACACATACACACACACACATACACACACAAACACAAACAAAAAAACACACACATGCACACGCAAACATGCAAACACACGTACACACACGAACGCACACACACACGCATACACACACGAACGCACAGACACATACACGCGCGCGCGCGCGCGCGCACTCACGCACACACAACACACACAAACACACACATAAACACACACACGAACACATACAAACATACACACACACACTCACTCACACACATGCACGCACTCACGCACGCACGCACACACACACTTGAACACGCACACATACAAGCATACACACACAAACACACACACTATAATACACACATACAAACACACACAAACACACACACAAAACACACGGACACAAACACACACAAAGACACAACAACCACACACATAACAACAACAACAACAACAAAAACACCCTCCCCCTCCCCCCACACACTAATTTCTTGTAATGATAAGGATTTAAACCCTCGACCTCACAGCCAATAATCCAGTACACTAACCACACATCCCCACCTTGAATAGTCGACTGCCATAACGGCTTATTTTTCCCTGGCCCTTTACCCCCCTCTGTCTTGGCATTGCCTCTGCCGGACGCTCCATTGCCTCCAAATGGCTGTATTCATGTCTGTTCACCAGCAGCTAGATAGCTTTTATCAACAAAAACCTTTCTATCGCTTTCGTCCATTCTGTATGGTGTCCCACAGGGTCACTATTAGGTCCTCTTCCTCTTTGTCCTACATGCCAGTCTTTTTCTTTCTGTCTAGACGTTTTGAGGAGGTCTGTGGGCTGTCAAGGTTTGGATGGTCACATAATAAGGATTTGCTAGAAATTCACCCGTTCCGATTCAAGCGGAGAACTTGTCCTGTCAGATTAGAAGGAATGTGTGGACGGACTGGGCTTGACTGACAAATTGAAGTATGGGTTAGGTGACAAGTCTGAGGTGGTTTCTTTTTCTATTCCTTGCCCATCCTCCTTAAAGCTTCACAGTATCTACTGACGCTTTGACTCCCGCGCCCTGTCCACCAGTATCCTGCATTGTCGACCATGCTAGAAAAAACAAAAACAACCCTTTGACTCCTTCGCCCTATCCACCAGCTTCCTGCAGGCAGTTTAAGTTTTTAAGTTTTTTCCAGTTAGTGGATAGGGTGCGGGAGGCAAACGGTTAAACCTACCTGAAGATTCTCAGTCGCTGTAATGTCTTTCGCATTTCAAAATGCACTATATTTGGATGAATGGATGTTGTTAACAAGAAACACCACCAGGGTGTGGATGGGACCCGGAGCACCAATGCCTCGCCACCCTCCGGACAACCACCTCCCCAGCTCCCGACACCACTCGATCGTCATTTCATCAAGCAGAGGAGGAGGGGGGGGGGGCTTTCCATGCGTTGCATGACCCATTCGGACTGAGTCATCAGTTACCTTGTTTACAAACCGAATGGCAAAGCTGGGAGATGACAAACCTCGGGACATAGCCACACAACGCGTACCAACCAGGTCCAGCCCAGCCTCCGGACCAAGAGAGAATGAAGACCCCTCTCTCTCGCTCCACTCTGGTCTTCATCTCTCTTTCGGGCAGCCCGCCCTGCCACCAGCTCGCATAGCTGTCAGCTCCTTTCCTCTCACCATCGTCTCGACAGCCAGGTGTGGATGAACTCTACCCTAGATTAGACGGATGAGTAGGCATACTTATCCTCGTTGCCCGGTGTGGGTCTTCATGTGAGACATAAGAACGATCCTGCAGGCATATGTCCTTCCGTAGGCATCACATTGGAAGGATTTTCACGGTCTTGGGTTCTGTTTCCGTCGATTCCCTCTTTTGCTGGGCGGCAGCTGTTCTATGATTTTGCACAGCAAGCACCGCTGTCGCATGCATACCTTATTGCAGGCAATGTATTCCTAGTTGGTAGTGTTGATGGCATGACTAATGAGGCTGGCCTTCATAGAAACCTCGTATCGCTTCACACTCACTGAAACAAATACACTACACATTCATTGAAACAAATGCACTCACTGTCTGCTGAGACTTTCTCTTTCTCGCAGTTTTGTATGTCCAACGTACAGTTCTTACATGTTGATCGGGAATTTTACACACAATTGAAAAGTACAGACACACATTATTCCTTCTTGGCCCGTTTTTCTTGTCTTCTTCTTCTTCTTCTTCTTTTTTGTTCTTTGTTCTTGTTCTTGTTCTTTTGTTCTTGTTGTTCTTTTGTTTTCTCTTGTTTTCTTCTTTCTTGTTCTTTCTTCTTCTTGTTCTTGTTTTGTTTCTTGTTCTTGTTCTGTTCTTGTTCTTCTTCTTCTTCTTCTTCTTCTTTTCTTGTTCTTGTTCTTGTTCTTGCTCTTGCTTGCTCTTGTCTTGTTCTTGTTCTGTTCTTGTTCTTTCTTGTTCTTCTTGTTCTTGTTCTTGTTCTTGTTCTTGTTCTTTTGTTCTTGTTCTTGTTCTTGTTCTTGTCTTCTTGTTCTGTTCTTGTTCTTGTTCTTGTTCTTCTTTTCTTTTTCTTTCTTCTTCTTCTTTTTTTTTCTTCTTCTTCTTTTACTTCTTTTCTTTTTCTCTTCTTTTTTTCTCCTCCATTACCTCAGTGAGGCATGGGGAATCCGCACTAAAGAACTGTTCGCCAGATTCTCCCAGCTTTGTTGGTTGTGTGCCAAAGCCTGGGTCTCTGCAAATGAAGAGGAATAAAAAGCTGGATGATGAAGAGAAGAAAAACTAGAAGAAGTAAAAGAAGGAGGAGGAGGAGAAGAAGAAGAAAGAAGAGGAAGAAAGAAAGAACAAAAGAAAGAAGGAAAGAAAGAAAAGAACAAGCAAGAGAAGGAGAAGGAGAAAAAGAAGAAGAAGAAGGAGAACAACAACAACAATGATGGTGATGATGATTTCACAAAAGGAATATAAGGAAGAAAAATACATAAATCGTTTCATAAATGTAGAATCGAGATGAACAGAAATGGTGAATTTCGTAGGGGATAAAAAACAAAAACAAAAAAAGAATATCACATTTCAAGTGAAACGACCTTGCTAAATAAATGACCTAAGCGAAAAAAAAAGGAGAACTCTTACCATTCAAGTGAAAGGACCTTGATGAAAACGATATAACCGGATATAAACCGAATACAAACCGGATTTTACGAACAAATTTAGAAGTCCCAGGCAGTGACTCAGCTCCTCTTTTGGTGTGTACATGTATCACTGGCTGATCATGAAGTCAACAGCGCGTGTCTAGAGGAAAATGGTACATGACAGTGGTAATTATGTACAAGTACGGCTGTTTATTTCCATGACAAATACCATAAGTATCCTGAAAAAGTACACACTCTGTCTGTGTCTGTGTCTGTTCGTCTGTGTGTGTGTGTGTGTGTGTCTGTCTGTCTGTCTCTCTTTCTGTCTCTGTCTCTCTCTCTCTCTGTCTGTCTGTCTGTCTGTCTGTCTGTCTGCCAGTCTATCTGTCTGCCAGTCTATCTGTCTGTCTGTCTGTCTGTCTGTCTGCCTGTCTATCTGTCTGTCTGTCTGTCAGTCTCTCTCTGTCTCTGTATCTAATAATAATAATAATAATTACAATATTTATATAGCGCAAAATCTTGATAAAATCAAATCTAAGCGCTGAAACAGACACACACACACGCACGCACGCACACACACGCACGCACGCACGCACACACACGCACGCACACACACACACACACACGC
>CM060315.1:23219236-23234236 GCA_030674185.1 Monoplex corrugatus | reverse complement strand
ACCACCCTGTTATTTGTCCCGCACAAAACAACAAGGGAAACTGGCCTTCAGGTTTGTCAGTGTCAAACCCATGTTAAGTGATAACGTTCACTGTTCAACATTAAATGTTTAACCCTTTGTCTCCTGCACCCTGTCCACTAGCATCCTGCGTTGTCAACCATGCTCTCAAAAGCAAAAATTGAACCCTTTGACTCCCTCACCCTATCCACCAGGGAGTCAAAGAGTTCAGTTTTTGGAGTTGGTGGGTATGGTGCGGGAGTCATAGGGTTAACAGATCCTGTAGCCCCCAGCTGGCGCAGGGAGTATAACAGCGAATAAAAAACAAATTCAATGGAAATAAAATAAAAGTAAATAGAAAAAATCTATGACGGTTCAACAGAAAGAAAAAGTAAATTTGAACTTGGTAGAAAGAAACTCTAGGGAGAGCTAGATAACAGAAGGTCTTCAGAGAAGTAACCCCCTTTAGACAAGTGTTTCGGCCCTGAATTCCTTACACTCTCGGGGGGCCGGGCCACATCCAGGTCATGACTCCTGGATGCCCTTCTGCTGTTGTCTATTTTTTTTTTTCCCACGCCGGGGATCGAACCTGGGCGATTCTGCGCTTCAGAACTGCGGTACGCGGTTTTACCAATGTGCTAACGGGGCACACATCATCTGTAGGGAATTTAATCCTTATGAAGTTCACTTTTTTGGTTCCTCCTTGCCCAGATCCAGCTTGAGCTCCTTTCTGCTGCCTCTGCCATCGCTTTAAGGGCTCTAGTCCTCTTCTTCCCAGAAATGGCGAGTTGTTTCATGAGATCATAAGCGGAGGTGCCCACAAACCCTCTTGCCCCGACCTCTATGGCGAAGATTTTGACCCGCAGACCTGCTTTCTTCAGGGTGCTGGCAAGACCGGCGTATTTTTCGGTCTTGTAGATATGTGCTTCTTCCATTCTGCTTTCGTATGGCACAGTGAGTTCTATCAGAATCACTTGTTTCGAGGAGTCAGAGTGGAGAGCGATGTCTGGTCTCATGCCTGTCTTGCTGATGACATCTGGGTAATTTCTCCACTCTGGGAGGTCTGCTGTACACTCCCAGTCGACTGCTCCATCCAGAAGACCCTTTGGCAATGTGCTGGTTGTCATAGCCCTTTCGGGCCAGACCTGTTTCCATCCTGCTTTGTAGAACGTTGTCATAGCAATTGGTGCGTTTGGGGTCATGGTTTTTTCGCTAACCACATCTGTGATCACTTTCAGAACTTGGTTGTGCCTCCATGTATACCTTCCTTGGGCTAGCGCTACTTTGCAAGAGCTTAGGACATGTTCCACTGTTTGTTTCTTCTGACAGAGCGGACATGCTGGGTCGTCTGCTTTCCCCCATTTCACTAAGTTTGCATTCGAGGGGAGCAGGTCATATACAGATCTGAGGAGGAAGCTTATCCTTAGAGGAGCCATGTGCCACATATCGTTCCAGCTGAGACTTCTTTGGAGTGCACTGTCCCATGTTGTCCATTGCCCCTGTTGACCTTGCTGGACTGCCTTCTGCACTCTTTTGACATCTTCTTCTTCCTTCAACTCCTGTATGATCATGTCTCTTTTTTCCTTCCCTTTGGCTTTGGACCACCACTGCATTTTTGTTGCTCCCAGTCCCTGTCTGTTGGTTTGCGTGTGTCCAATTATTTCTTTGATGCTGAGGTTTCTCTTGGCATTGTTTACAGCCTCTTGGACTTTCCACTTTCTGCCAGTTCTCAGCTTTGGATGAACTGCTCTCACGATATTGTCCTCCGATTCCTCCAGCATACTCAACAGTCTTGCTTTTCCAACTTTGTATTCCTCCACTATGGATTTCAGAGGTAGCTTCAGCATTGCTTGACGACAGTAGAATGCAACATCAGTGAGACCAGGTGGGACACCGAGCCATTTTCTTGTGTATTTGTTGATTTTGGCTTCCATTGCTTCGACTGTGCTGGTGCAAATATCATAGATTAGCAGTGGCCACAGCAGCTTTGGTATCAGCATGAACTGTAGACACCAGACTTTGTATTTGCCTGGCAGTCCGCAGTTATCTATTTTCTTCAGGCCTTCTTCTGCTGTTTGCTTGGTTTCACATCCCCTTTGTGTGTCTTTCAGGGAGTCATCATACCATCTTCCGAGACATTTTACTGGCTCTTCTGTGACAGTGGGGATGGCTTGGTTGGCTACCATGAATTTGACTGAATCTGCCACTTTTCCTTTTCGCAGTGAGAGACTTCGGGATTTCTTAGGTTTGAACCTCATTCTTGAAGAGGCCACCAGCTCATCCAGCTGCTTTAAGATTTGGTGTGTCTCTTCCTCATCCGTGGACAAGACTGTTGTGTCATCCATGAAAGCTTTCAGAGGAGGCATCTGGTATCCATCTCCCAGATTCACTGGACCTGAACTCTTCATTGCAGCTTTCAAGATGACTTCCATTGCCAACACGAACAGTATGGGAGAGATTGCACAGCCCATTGCAATGCCCACCTCTAGGTCTATCCAGTCCGTGGTGTATTCTTTGGTAGAGAACCGCATTGAGAACCCTTGGAAATACTTCCTCAGCATTGTTCGGATGTTTTCTGGGATGTGATACATTTCAAGAGCCAGCTGGATCATATCGTGTGGAACTGATCCATATGCATTCGCCAGATCAAGCCAAACTACGTCAATGTCTCTCTTCTCTGTTCTTGCTTTTTGGATGGCATCCCAAATCAACGTGGCATGTTCCAAGCATCCAGGCATTCCTGGTATGCCTCCCTTTTGGACTGACATATCCAGATACTTGTTTTCAGTCAGGTATTTTGTCAATCTTGCTGCCATAACAGAGAAGAAGATTTTCCCCTCGACGTTCAGAAGTGATATTGGCCTGAACTGATTGATGCTGCTGGAGTTCTGCTCCTTCGGAATGTACACTCCTTCAGCTCTCATCCATTGGTCGCTGATCTTCTGGTTCCTCCATGCTGATCGAATCATCTTGTGGAGCCACTCGAGCACTTTTGGGCATTTCTTGTAGAGCAGGTATGGTATTCCGTTTGGTCCAGGTGCTGACTTGGCTCTGGCTTTCTTTACTACGTTCTTCACTTCATCCAGTGTTGGTGGTTTGTTATTGAATTTTCCTTCTGGCGCTGCAGGCCAAACCAGATTTTGGATTTCAAGTGGTGCCTCGCGCTGAGAATCGGAATATGTTTCCCTGAGATGCTGCTCTAGGGTTTCCTTGCCCACTGTGAGAGTCCCTGATTTGGGTTGTTCAAACAGCTTTCTTGCAAAGTCAAAGGGATCTTTGAAGAAACGATCTTGAGTCTTCTTCTTTTTGCTCTTTCTTCGCCTTGCTGATTCCACTTTGCTGAGAGCATTGTGTTTGGCCTTCAGATCTTTCCAGAGTTCCAGGAGCCCTTGCTTCTCGAATTCTGAGGCAGTTTTCATTCGCTTTTTAAGCTTCCTTTTCTCCCTCCGGATGCTCTCCATCTGTTGCTGTCTTCTGGATTTCTGGGGAGGCGTTTTTGTCTTTGGCTGCTTCACTCCATAAGTGTCCCTGCAGATAGAGTATATGATGTCTCCGTATGTGTCAAGTTTGTGTTCCAGCGTACTGTTCCCTATTAGCGCATTCAGCTTAAGGACAAGTTCCTCATCTAATTTCTCCCATTGTTCTTTTGCACCGGCAGGCGGCAAATTGAGTTTTCCACGTTTGGCGTTAAGAGCTTGTGCAAAATCCGCATCAGAACCGTCAGCGTGGATGTCCTTGGCACTATGGTTTAATTCCTGGCCTTGGTCATCCAACGTCTCACCTGCTATCGCAGTGCGCTGCTGCTGGTTCGTATGTGTCTTCAAACAGCCCATTTTTGTCCTGTGGATCTTCATGCCGCGTTTGGTGGTGAATCTCCTTCCACACGCACACGGAAATTCCAACTGGTCATTAATCATGGTCCGTTGTGCGTTTCCAGTCGTGATGGAGTCAGTGCCGATGGATTCATCATTCTCTCCCCCTTTCGGTGAATCCTGGGAGCATCTTTCATTTGGAAAACTTGTCTTATAACAGGATACTCAAAGGTTCAGAACATATCAATACGATTTTAGAAAATCTGCACAATCTATATAAGCACATACACATTTGCGTGTGTGCACGCACACACACGCACACTCTCTCTCTCTCTCTCTCTCTCTCTCTCTCTCTCTCTCTCTCTCTCTCTCTTTCACGCACATGCACATACACACACACACACATACATACACCGACACACACACACACACGGACACACAAACACACACACACACAAACAAACAAACAAACATACATACATACATACATAGATATACATACATACATACATATACATACATACATATACATACATACAAAAATACATACATACATACACATACATACATACATATACATATACATACATACATACATACATGCATACATACATACATACATAGATATACATGTACATATATACATACATACATACATGCATACATGCATACATACATACATACATACATACATACATACATACATACATACATACACAACTCGTCGAAACATTTTCATCAGAAGAAACATAACAGATTTCTTTGGGTGGAAAACATTGCCACAAAAATATCATCGGAAGAACTTTAAGGGATTTACTTTAGGGAGTTATCAAAAAACACCCGGGGTACTGGGGTGGGACTGGAGCAAAACTGCCCCATCACCGGTCAGATAATTATCTCCCGACGCCTGACGCCACGCGTCAAGCGGTGGCCATTTCGCCGAACAAAGAGGGGCTGTCCATGCGCTGCATGACCTATTCGGACCCAGTCATCAGTTACTTTGTTTACAGGCCCGAATGGCACGGTGGAAAGATGACAAAACCCCGGGACGTCATAGAGTTCTTTGTGGTGGAACAGGTTGTTAGAAAACGTACCATTGGAAGAATGTTAGGGACTTGCTGTTGGGATAGGTTGCCGTGAAAAGACATCTGTACGAGAATGATACAAATCTGCGATGCGTTTTCTGTCTTCTTGTCATCCAGTTTTCTTCAGCATAGTAAGCGCTTAACCCTTTGCCTCCCACACCCTGTCCACCAGCATCTTGCATTGCCAGCCATGCTAGCAAAGCAAAAACTTAACCCTTTGAGTCCCTCACCCTAAGGAAGCTGGTGGATAGGGTGAGGGAGTCAAGGGGTTAAATTTTTGCATTTGGTGGATAGGGTGCGGGAGTCAAATTGCTAAAGTGCATACCAACAGCCTTTATTATTTGAAAGCGTAAGTTTCGATCTGAGGTGGTGTATTCCTATTTCCGATCTTTAAATTTTCGTTCCATTTGAGTTGGTTGACAACTCACGTTTCACCTAGAACAAAGAATATGGAGTGAGTGAGTGAATGAGTGAGTGGGTGAGTGAGTGAGTGAGTGAGTGAGTGAGTGAGTGAGTGAGTGAATGAGTGGGTGGGTGGGTGAGTGAGTAAATAACTGAATGGAGAGAATGGAAGCAAGAAATACAAAATGGCTCCTCGTTTCTTTGTGAAATTTGGGCACCTAGCAAAGCTGGAGGGGAAAAAACGAGCACCAGGTAGACCCAGGGAGAAAATACTGGACGGATTTACGGGAGTAGATGAAGACAGAAACGATGGGGAGATGTACATGCAGCGACAAAAGACTCGTATGGAGGGCCATGATCACCAACACCATGCGGCAGGGCACAAACATGATGATGATATGATGATGATGATGATGACGACGACGACGATGATGATAATGATGATGATGATGATAGCCTAAGCTGTTTCAAGTGACAGACTGGTACACAAGGAGACACATAGAACCTCGATAATGATGATGATGATGATGATGATGATGACGACGACGATGATGATGATGATGATGATGATGGTGATAGCCTCAGCTGTTTCAAGTGACAGACTGGTACACAAGGAGACACATAGAACCTCGATGATGATGATGATGGTGATGGTGGTGATGGTGGTGATGGTGGTGATGGTGATAGCCTCAGCTGTATCAAGTGATAGACTTGTACACAAGGAGACACATAGAACCTCGATGATGATGATGATGGTGATAGCCTCAGCTGTATCAAGTGATAGACTTGTACACAAGGAGACACATAGAACCTCGATGATGATGATGATGGTGATGGTGGTGATGGTGGTGATGGTGGTGATGGTGATAGCCTCAGCTGTATCAAGTGATAGACTTGTACACAAGGAGACACATAGAACCTCGATGATGATGATGATGATGATGTTTATGATGATGATGTTTATGTGATGATGTTTATGATGATGATGTTTATGATGATGATGGCCTAAGCTGTTTCAAGTGACAGACTGACACACAAGGATATGCATAGACCTTTGATGATGA
Organism: Monoplex corrugatus; assembly: GCA_030674185.1. NCBI lineage: Eukaryota > Metazoa > Mollusca > Gastropoda > Littorinimorpha > Ranellidae > Monoplex > Monoplex corrugatus. The sequence continues at coordinate 23,227,876 of CM060315.1, read as the reverse complement.
TGATGAGGAGGAGGAGGACGAGGAGGAGGAGGATGGTGGTGGTAGTAGTGGTAATGATAATGATGATGATGATGATGATGATGATGATGATGATGATGATAGCCTCAGCTGTATCAAGTGATAGACTTGTACACAAGGAGAGACATAGAACCTTGATGATGATGATGATGATGATGATGATGATGATAGCCTCAGCTGTATCAAGTGATAGACTTGTACACAAGGAGAGACATAGAACCTTGATGATGATGATGATGATGATGATGATGACGACGACGACGACGATGATGATGATGATGCTGGTGATGATGATGACGACGACGACGACGATGATGATGATGATTTATGATGATGATGTTGATGATGATGATGATGATGATGATAGCCTAAGCTGTTTCAAGTGACAGACTGGTACACAAGGAGAGACGTAGAATAGAACCTTCACTTAAGTTTAGTAGGACTTCAGTATCTTGCCAAGGTGTTGTGGGTATACTTACAAGCTTTTGGCTTTTGTCATGTTTGGATTCCATACGTCACATGGTGTCTATGACTTCAGTGCATAAGGAATTTAGTCTGAACGCAGAGACGTTATCTTGAGACACCGAAACTGAAACATTATCCCATGACACTATATTTTTTTCTTTCTTTGTTTTTCTGTCTTTATTTCCTTCTTTCTTTTCTTCTTTCTGTCTGTCTGTCTGTCTTTCTTTCTTTCTTTCTCTCTGTCTGCCTGTCTTTCTTTCTTTGTTTCTTTTTTTTTTCTTACTTTCTTTGTTTGTTTCTTTCTTTCTTCCATGTTACTTACTTATTTTTTCTTTCTTTATTTCTTTCTTTTTCTCTTTCTTTCTTTTTCTCTTTCTTTCATTTACTCTTTCTTTCTTTTTGTCTTTCTTTCTGTCTTTCCTTCTGTCCTTCTTTTTCCGGTTTTCTTGTCTGTCTCTCTGGCCTTTTTTCTTTCTGTCTTTCCTTCTTCCTGTCTTTCTGTCTTCTTTCCGTTTGTCTTTCTTTTCTGTCTTCCTTTCTTTCTATCTTTTTCTGACTATCTGTCTATCTGTCTATCCGTCTGCCAGTCTGTCCGTCCGTCTGTCTGTCGTATCCCCTTCTTTCTCTCTTTTTTTGTTCAAGTGACAATGTTTCCTACCATCGCCTCAACTGCCGTGCTCTCCTCCCCCCCCCACCTCCACCATCATCCTCCCTCCCCTCCTCCCCTCCTCGCCTCTTCCCCACCCACTATTACTGACCTGAGTTGACCGGCGACCCCCCCCCCCCCAGTGACCATTGTCCGGCCAGGGTCAGAGGTCCGTCCATCTTCTTTTGTGACCACAATTGACGGCCCACGCTTTAGCATAACAAGGTCTGACCTGAACTGACCGGCGCTGACCACAAAGCCGGTGTCCAGTGTCTTCTCCTAGGCATACATAAGCACGTGGTCGCTCGCGCGCGCGAAAGTAAGCGCGAGCAGGTGTGTCGCACGCGCACAAAGGCACGTATGTAGGCCTTACATACAGACAGATCAATAAAAAAATAAAAAATTGGAAAAAAAAAGAGGAAAACAAAAAAACCCACGTCTGTAAGCAGCTTCGCACAAACGTCAGCTCTCCCGCGCTCGAATGCAGACTGTGCACTTTACATACGTTCATGTATTGTATTCGTGTTACACACACACATGCATATCAACATCGTATCAACCATTTGTTGTCATGTTAACATTGTTGTTGACACGCACACGTGCGCAAAAGCAAAAACAAAACAAAACATTAGTCATTATTACCTATATCACCTACACGTATGTATGCACCATTGTTTTTGTTGTTCACACTTACTTTGTCGTAGCGCTGTCGCCGTAACCCGGCCTCAACAGCGACTGACTGTGATACTGCTGAGAGGGAAGCGAGGCAGCCGTGAGCGAAACTCGTATCCGTTTGTTGTGTCCAAACTCGAGTTTGGAATTCATGAGTTTCGCTCTTGGTTCATAGTTGTCGATGTTAACAGCCTCGCTCACCTGTCTTGAAACAAAAACAAAAAACGGACCACACACACACGTATTCTCTCTGTCTCTCTCTCTCTTTGTCTCTCTCTGTCTCTGTCTCTCTCTGTCTCTCTCTCTTTGTCTCTCTTTCTTTCTTTCTCTTTCTTTCTTTCTGTCTGTCTGTCTGACTGTCTGTCTGTCTGTGTCTGTCTGTCTGACTGTCTCTCTCTCTCTGTATCTCTCTCTCTCTCTCTCTCTCTCTCTCTCTCTCTCTCTCTCTCTCTCTCTCTCTCTGTAATTGTGCGTCTCTGTCGCTGTTGCTGTTTCTGTTTCTGTCTCTCTCTCTGTCTCTTCGCTGTCTCTCTCTGTCTCTGTCGCTGTCACTGTCTCTATGTCCCTCTCTGTCTCTGAGTGCTTGTCTCCTTCTCCTTTGTTTTTCTTTGTCTTTCTTTGTCTCTTTTTCTCTCTGTTTCTCTGTCTCTTTGTCTCTATCTCTATCTCTGTCTGTCTGTCTCTCTGTCACATACAAACACACACACACACACACACACGAACATACACACACACACACACACACAATATACTAACACACACTCCCACACGTACGAATACACACGCGCATGCACACAAACGCACATATGCACACATGCGCACACATGTACGAACACAAACACACACGCATGCGCGCACATACATACACACACACGCACATACTGACACAAACACACACACACAAGTACACACACACGTACACACACACGCACACACACAAACACACACAAACGTACACACACACACACACAATGTGGTTTATTGTTGCAAGCTACAAGTGGCCGTGGGTAAGTGGACAGTAGTAGTGTCATCCGCTGGATGAGAGAGTTCCTCTTGTCTATCTCACCCTTTGCTGTGCCATCTGTTGTAGGCCGCCCTTGATGTTTGCCAGAAAGATAGACAGAAAGACAGACACAAAGACAAAGACAAAGACACAAAGACAGACACAAAGACACAGACAGGAAACACAGACACAAAGACACACACTCAAAGACAGACCAAAGACACAGACGGAAAGATAGACACAAAGACACAGACACAAAGACATAGACAGAAAGACAGACTCAAAGACACAGAGAGAAAGACAGACACAAAGATAGAGACAGAAAGACAGACACAAAGACACAAACAGAAAGACAGATACAAAGACAGACACAAAGACACAGATAGAAAGACAGACACAAAGACACAGACACAAAGACGGATACAAAGACACAGATACAAAGACAGACACAAAGACACAGAAAGACAGAAACAAAGACACAGGCACAAAGACGGATACAAAGACACAGATACAAAGACAGACACAAAGACACATACAGAAAAACAGACACAAAGACACAGACATAAAGACAGACACAAAGACACAGACACAAAGACAGACACAAAACACAGACATAAAGACAGACACAAAAACACAGACACAAAGACAGACACAAAAACACAGACGGAAAGACAGACACAAAGACACAGACAAAAAAAACAGACACAATGACACAGACACAAAGACAGATACAAAGGTAAGACAGACAGAAAGATGGACAGAAAAACAGACACAAAAACACAGAAAGACAGGCTCAAAGACACAGAGAGAAAGACAGACACAAAGATAGAGACAGAAAGACGGACACAAAGACACAAACAGAAAGACAGATACAAAGACACAAACAGAAAGACAGATAGAAAGACAGATACAAAGACACAGATACACAGACGGACACAAAGACACATACATACAGACACAAAGACACAGACAGAAAAACAGACACAAAGACACAGACAGAAAGACAGACACAAAGACACAGACACAAATTCAGACCCAATGACACAGACAGAAAGACAGACACAAAGACACAGAAAGACAGACACAAAGACACAGACAGAAAGATAGAGACAAAGACAGACACAAAGAACACAGAAAGACAGACACAAAGACACAGACACAAAGACGGATACAAAGACACAGACACAAAGACGGATACAAAGACACAGACATAAAGACTGATACAAAGACACAGACACAAAGACGGATACAAAGACACAGACACAAAGACAGACACAAAGACACAGACATAAAGACTGATACAAAGACACAGACACAAAGACGGATACAAAGACACAGACATAAAGACGGATACAAAGACACAGACACAAAGACAGACACAAAGACACAGACACAAAGACACAGACACAAAGACGGATACAAAGACACAGACACAAAGACGGATACAAAGTCACAGATATAAAGACGGACACAAAGACACAGACACAAAGACAGACACAAAGACACAGACACAAAGACGGATACAAAGACACAGACACAAAGACGGATACAAAGACACAGACATAAAGACGGATACAAAGACACAGACACAAAGACAGACACAAGACACAGACACAAAGACACAGACACAAAGACGGATACAAAGACACAGACACAAAGACGGATACAAAGACACAGATATAAAGACGGACACAAAGACACAAACACAAAGACAGACACAAAGATACAGACACAAAGACGGATACAAAGACACAGATACAAAGACGGACACAAAGACACATACATATAGACACAAAGACAAAGACATAAAGACGGACACAAAGACACAGATATAAAGACAGACACAAAGACAGTCAGAAAAACGGACACAAAGACACAGACATAAAGACAGACCGAAAGACAGACACAAAGACACAGACACAAAGACGCAGACAGAAAGACACAGACATAAAGACAGACACAAAGACACAGTCAGAAAAAAGGACACAAAGACAGACACAAAGACAGACACAAAGACAGACACAAAAACACAGACACAAAGACATAGACAGAAAGACAAACACAAAGACACAGACAGAAAGACGGACACAAAACACAGACAGAAAGACAGACACCAAGACAGACAGAATGACAGCCACAGAGACAGACAAAAAGAGACAGTGACAATGACAGAGACATAAACAGAGACAGACAGGCATACGTATATACAGAGACAGACAGCCAAACAGCCAGACAGCCGAACAGACAGAGACAGAGCTAGACACTCAGATAAAGACACAGTCTCAAAGACGGACATATAGACAGAGACAGAGACAGAGGCAGACGCAGACATATACACAGAGAGACGGGTGGGCATACAAACAGACAAAGAAGCACAGAGCATAGACAGACATGAAACAGACACAGACACAGATAGAGACACAAACACAGACATACACACAGACACAGCGATAGACAAACAGTCAGACAGACAGAAGGATGGACACAGACAGACAGACAGAGAGACTGACGACGGACAGACGGGCATATATACAGAGACAATGACACAAAGACACAGAGACACAGACACAGAGACAGGCAGAATGGCAGACATGCAAACAGACAGACAGACAGAGAGACAGAGACAGACAGACAGAAACATAGACAGACCGGACGGTAAAAGCTGTCGACTAATAGCCATTATTCAAACTTGTCGTTGCTAATCTACAAAGATGTTTGCTTACAGCTCAAGTAAGAAAATACACATCGGCGGTGGCGATCTTGGCCTTCCATAAGAATCTATCCTTTGTCGCTGCAAATACTTCTTCCACCCTCTTCTGTCTTCACAAGTCCGTCCAATATTTTCTTCTTGAGTCTATCTGGTTAGCTCGGTTTTCCCTCCAGCTTTTCTGTTATGACTAGGTACTCTAATTTTTCTTGGCCTCAGAAAATGTCCCATAAATATTTTGCTGGATTTTTTCCCTTATCTTTATTAACGTTCTTTTTGTGTCTGCCTCCTTCAAGACTGTCCCGTTTGTTTTCTTTGCAGAGTCCGTGATTCTTCTTCTTCATCATCATCATCGTCGTCGTCGTCGTCGTCGTCATCATCATCATCATCATCATGTGCCCTTTCTCATGGCGTTGGCGATCGTGGTCCTCCATACGAATCTACCCTTGTCACTGCAAGTATATCTCCCACCCTCTCTGTCCTCAGCCACCCCTGCTGTCAGAGATTATACAACCTTATAAAGACTTCCAGCTTCCCAGAATTTCCAGGATTCAAACTTGGAATCTTCTGATCCGTAGTCAAACACGTCTTATCCAAAACTTGAAAACTCGAAAACTTCAAAATACTCCTCCAGTGGATAAAAAGGGACCAAAAATTGGTGGATAAAAAGGGACCATTTTTGGTCCCTTTTTATCCACTGGACGAGGCGGCAGGGAAGTTTTTAGTCCTGTTTTTATTATCCGTTGTTAATGTTTGGTGTTTGTGGTCTGTTTGTGACCGTGCGTTCGCGTTTGACAAAGGCCGGTTGGCCGAAAATTTGCGCTTGTTTTGTCTTGTTTTATTAAATACGCGCTTACATTGGTTTTCTTGTTCTTCTGGTTCCTGTTTGCTTGGGCGCGGGCAGTCGCACTTGTTTTGGATCTTGTATTATAACTCAAGGATAGTAGCATTTGATCCCCTTGCAGCCTGTCTAATAGTTAGTGTTTGCTATTTTACTTATACATAATCGTACAAACATAATTGCAAAAAATGCATAGATTAAAACTAAAAAGAAGTCGAGCAATAGGAGAATTATGGAAAATAAGAACAGAAATAAGAAACCAACCAAGCATGCAAGCATTAAAATTGCCACCACCAACACCACAAAAACCACCACCACCACCACCAGCAGCAACAACAATAATTAGAACAAAAACCAGTAAGAACAGCAACAACAAAAAGAAAAGAAATGTTGTTTTCCAATGGTATAGATATTGACACATACGACAGCTTGCATATTTGCTGTGTCGTTAATCTACTTACAATGATATAACAGAAAACAGAATAATGCAAATGATTCAAAAACTAAACAAATCAGTTCACAAAAAAAAAAGGGTTGAATTCTTTTTATCATGACTACTTCTCTCTTCTCTCTCTCTCTCTCTCTCTCTCTCTCTCTCTCTCTCCTCTCTCTCTCTCTCTCTCTCTCTCTCTCTCTCCTCTCTCTCGTCTGTCTCTTTCTCTTTCTCTCTCTCTGCCTCTCTCTCTCTGTCTCTCTCTGTTTATCTGTCTCTCTCTCTCTCTCTCCTCTCTCTCTCTCTCTCTCTCTCTCTCTCTTCTTTTTCTTTCTTGCTGTCTGTTTGTTTTTCTGTCTCTGTCTCTATCTCTGTCTCTGTCTCTGTCTGCCTGTCTGTCTGTCTGTCTGTCTGTCTCTCTTTCTTTCTTTCTCTCTGTCTGTCTGTCTCTCTGTCTCTCTCTCTCTGTCTCTTTCTCTCTCTCTCTCTCTCTCTTTCTGTCTTTCTTTCTCTCTGTCTCTCTGTCTCTCTGTGTCTCTGTCTGTCTGTCTGTCTGTCTCTCTCCCCCCCTCTCTCTCTCTCCTCCTCTTTCTCTTTCTTGCTCGCTGTCTGTCTCTAGTGTCTCTGTCTCTGTCCTGTCTGTCTGTCTCTCTCTCTCTCTCTTTCTTTCTCTCTGTCTATCTCTCTGTGTCTCTGTCTCTGTCTGTCCGTCTGTCTGCCTGTCTCTGTCTCTCTCTCTCTCTCTCCTCTCTCTCTCTCCCTCTCTCTCTCTCTCTGTATAAATGTGTGTGTCTGTGTGTGTGTGTATGAAAAATCATTTGCTAAAAAAAAAAAAAACATTTAAGCGCATGACAACATTCTGTTTAAGATTAAACTATTCACTGATTCATTTATAAGATTGCGAACATTATTTATGCATGCTATGATCAAAGCAAATTGGACAGGTTACCCAGACGTGTTTACCAAAACGAAAAGTACATCTGTATTGTTACGGCAGCCAACGAGAGAGAGAGAGAGAGAGAGAGAGAGAGAGAGAGAGAGAGAGAGTAAGAGAGACACAGAGACACAGACAGAGAGACACCGAGAGAGAGAAAGAGAGAGAGAGTAAGAGAGAGACAGAGACACAGAGACACAAACAGAGAGACACCGAGAGAGAGAGAGAGAGAGAGAGAGAGAGAGACACATAGAGAGAAAGACAGAGAGAGAGAGACACAGACAGACAGAGAGAGACAGACAGAGAGACACAGAGAGAGAGAGACAAAGAGAGAGACACAGAGAGGGAAAAGAGAGAGAGAGACAGAGAGACAGACAGACAGAGACAGAGACAGACAGACAGAGACAGACAGACAGAGACAGACAGAGAGACAGAGCAGACAGACCGAGCAGAGAGGCAGAGAAAAAAAGAGAGACAGACAGAATGAGACAGAGACAGAAAAAGAGAGACAGAGAAAGACATAGACAAAGAGACAGACAGAGAGACATGGAGAGATGGAATTAGAGACACAGACAGAGACAGAGAGATAGAGACACAGACAAAGAGGGACAGAGACAGGGAGACAAAGGGAGACAGAGAGAGACAGACACAGAGACTAAGTCAAAGAATGACACAAAGACAGAGACAGAGAGAGAGACAGAGACAGAGACAAACAGAGACAAATAGAGACAGACAGAAATACATAGAGAGATAGAGATAGAGATAGAGACAGAGACAGACAGAGACAGAGAGAAGCTTTAAATCTTCAGCCTTCAAAACACTTCACTACTCAAAGATAGTAGCATTAGGTCCCACAGTCTTGTCTTAAAGCTGGTCCTTGCAACTCTACACACATAACATTATAAGCATGTTAAAAAAACA
>CM060315.1:23214236-23216736 GCA_030674185.1 Monoplex corrugatus | reverse complement strand
GAGAGAGAGAGAGAGGAGAGAGAGAGAGAGAGGAGAGAACAGGGTGAGAGAGAGAGAGAGAAACGAGATGAGAGAGAGAGAGAGAAACAGAGATGAGAGAGAGAGAGAAACAGGGATGAGAGAGAGAGAAACAGGGATGAAAGAGAGAGAAAGGATGGAGAGAGCAGAGAGAGAGAGAGAGAAAAGAGAGAGGAGAGAGAGAAGAGAGGAGAGAAGAGAAGAGATGAGAGAGAGAGAGGAAACAGGGAGAGAGAGGAGAGAGAGAAACAGATGAGTGGAGAGAAGAGAAACAGAGATGAGAGAGAGAGAGAGAGAAAGAGAGGAGAAGAGAGAGAAGACGAGGAGAGAGAGAGAGAAACAGAGATGAGAGAGAGAGAGAGAAAACAGGATGAGAGAGAGAGAGAGAAGAAGGATGAGAGAGAGAAACAGAGATGAGAGAGAGAGAGAGAGAGAAAAGAGATGAGAGGGAGAGAGAGAAAGGATGAGAGGAGAGAGAGAACAGAGAGGAGAGAGAGAGAAAACAGGATGAGAGAGAGGAGAGAAACAGAGATGAGGAGAGAGGAGAGAAACAGAGATGAGAGAGAGAAGAGAGAAACAGAGAAGAGAGAGAGAGAGAAACGAGAGAGGAGAGAGAACAAGAGAGAGAGAGAGAAACGAGATGAGAGGGAGAGAGAGAAAAGAGATGAGAGAGAGAAACAGGGAGAGAGAAGAGAAACGAGAGAGAGAGAGATGAGGAGAGAGAACAGAGAGAGAGAGCAGGAGAGAGAGGAAGGAGAAACAGAGAGAGGAGAGAAGAGAGAACAGGAGATGAGAGAGAGAGAAGAGAAGATGAGAGAGAGAGAGAAACAGGGATGAGAGAGAGAAAAGGATGAGAGAGAGACGAGAGAGAGAGAGGAGAGAGCGATCGAAACAGGAATGAGAGAGAGAGAGAAAAAAAAACCAGAGATGGGAGAGAGAGGAGAGAGAGAGAGAGAACAGAGATGAGAAGAGAGAGAGAGAGACAGAGATGAGAGGAGAGAGAGAGAGAGAGAAAACAGAGAAGCAGAAAGAAAGAGACAGACAAACAGACAGACAGACATAGAGACTGAGGCAGAGAGACATATATATATATATGTATGGTATGTATGTATGTATGTATGTATGTATGTATGTATGTATGTATGTATGTATGTATGTATGATGTATGCATATATATATATGACTTCTTTTAAAACATCATCCGATCGTTTGTGAAAAGTATGTGTATCTCAAAGCCCTTAATACTTTAGAATTGACTTTGTCCGTATGGTATGTAAGGGGATTTGATAAGGGCAGGTTAGAGTTTGAAGTACGAAATCTGAATACTTTGAAAGTACGATTTGATTTATTTTTCAGACACTTGGAAGTAGCAGCCACTCTCATGATATTCTAGAATACTGCCACGACGGCAGAATGATACTTGTCAAACTTCAAAGAAACTCTTCGTCTGTGGAAGATTCACCCAAACTTCAAAGAGATACATGATCAGCTTTTCCAAACTTCCTATATAATATGATATATACTTGACAATTTTAAGCGAACTCGTTTCAGACGCTGTTCAAAGAAAAGTTTAATTGTCTCCCTTTGTCTTCAGCAACAATTCTGTAGACCTGTCAGACCCATTTGAGTTGAAATAACGACAATTGTAGGCTATTGTGAGACAAAAAAGCTTGGAAAACATTTATGTATATTATTCAGTTCAGTTCAGGTCAGTTCACTTTAGTTTAATTCAACAAATAGAATGAAAACCGAAACCTGTCAGATAAAGTTACCTGGTTTCTTGTTTTTGTTCTAAAACCATTTGAATGTCTTTCTTTGTTATCTTTTGTGCGCTTTTAACAAAGGATAGGGGTCCAAAATGTGTGTCTGTCTTTGTTTCGTTGAATTTAATCGCGTGTCCTCATTTTATTTTCGTTTGTTTCTAGTTTCGGTTCAAACTGATTTGTATTGTAAAGGTGCAGTTATGAATTAACGATGAAGAGATTCAAGCTAGATAACATCTATAACTGTCTGTATGTATGATGTATGTGTCTCTGTTTGTCTCTCTGTCTGTCTCTGTCTTCTCTGTCTGCCTGTCTGTCTGTCTCTGTCTCTCTGTTTCTGTGTGTGTGTGTGTGTGTGGTGTGTGTGTGTGTGTGTGGGGTGGGGTGTGTGTGGTGTGTGTGTATGTGTGTGTATATGTGTGTCTCTCTCTTTGCGCGTGTGTACTTGTATATGTTTGTGACCTTGTGTTTCTGTTCTGTGTGTGTGTGTGTTAGTGTGTGTGTGTGTGCGTGTGTGTGTGTGTGTGTGTGTGTGTGTGTGTGTGTGTGTGTGTGTGTGTGTGTGTGTGTGTGTGTGGCGTGCGAGCGCGAGCACTTGTATTTATGTTCTGTGTGTATGTTTTGTGTTCGCGTTCTCTCTGTCTCTGTCTCTCTGTCTCTGTCTCTTGTGTGTGCGAGTGTGTGTGTGCGCGCGGGCGTATGTGTGTGTGTGTGTGTGT
>CM060315.1:23201736-23206736 GCA_030674185.1 Monoplex corrugatus | reverse complement strand
GTACTGTTATAGTACTGTTATAGCACTGTGAAAAGAAGTGCTGTTATAGTACTGTTATAACATTGTGAAAAGAAGTAGTTATAGTACTGTTATAACATTGTGAAAAGAAGTACTGTTATAATAATGTTATAACATTGTGAAAAGAAGTACTGTTATAGTAATGTTATAACATTGTGAAAAGAAGTAGTTATAGTAATGTTATAACATTGTGAAAAGAAGTAGTTATAGTACTGTTATAGTAGTAGTAGTAGTAGTAGTATAGGACTCCCTTGGTCATGACTGACCATGGATAAAGTACATCCGTTCTAATGTCTAGATGGGCTGTCTGCTTGGTCCAAGCAGCGTCGCCTGTGACTGTACAGACCAATGCGAGAGAGGCAGTCTCTGTCGCAGCGGTCGCGATCGCATGTGTATGCCGATGCTGGCCTGTTGGCTGTCATCCCTTTTCTGCGAACTCGCTTTTCTGCTGCAGCAGCTGACAGTTTGTCCTCACCAATCCGCAGCTGTTTCTTGAGAGTGGTTCTCCAGATGTTGCGGTCGTCTGCGAGGTCCTCCCAGGACTCAGTGCCGATCTCAAGCGCCTTCATGTCACGTTTGCAAACGTCTTTGTATCTCAGCGTGGGCGGCCAATGTTTCTCTGCCCTGTGGCATGCTCACTATAAAGGATGTCTTTTGGGATGCGACCATCTTCCATGCGGCGAACGTGGCCCAACCTGCGCAGCCGACGCTGTCTCAGCATGGTATGCATGGTTGGGAGGCCAGCGCGCGTCAGGACTTCGGTGTTGGTCATCTTGTCTTGCCAGGAAATGCCGAGTATGCGCCGTAGGCTTCTCAGGTGGAAGGTATTGAGCCTTTTCTCCTGATGAGCATGCGTGGTCCACGCCTCGCTGCCATACAGCAAGGTGCTGAGGACACAGGCGTTGTATACAGCCATCTTTGTCTTCGTGGTCAGCTTGGGATTTGTCCACACCCTTTGTGTGAGGCGGGCTAGTGTTGTGGCTGCCTTCCCGATCCTCTTGTCGATCTCTGTGTCAAGGGAGAGGTTATCGGTGATGGTGGACCCAAGATATGTGAATTGATGGGTGGCTTCAAGCTTGTAGTCATCAATGGTGATGGCTGGTGGAGATGGTGTGTCTTGGCCCAGGACGTTTGTCTTCTTAAGACTGATGGTCAGACCAAAATCTTTCCAGGCCTGGGAGAAGCGGTCCATTAGTGACTGCATGTCCCGCTGAGTATGGGTCACAACTGCGGCATCGTCGGCAAATAGCATGTCTCTGATGAGGGCTTCACGCACCTTTGTCCTTGCTCTGAGGCGGGCGAGCTTGAAGAGCCTGCCATCTGATCTGGTCCGCAGGTGGATCCCTTCTTGCGCTGTGCTGAACGCATGCCTCAGAGGAGTAGAAGAAGATTCCAAAGAGGGTTGGGGCCAGGACGCAGCCTTGTTTCACACCGCTGCGTATGTCGAAGGGCTTGGAGAGGTTTCCACTGAACTGCACCGTCCTTTTCATGTTGGAGTGGAAGGACTCAATTAAGCTTTGCAGTTTGGGGGGGGGGCAGCCGATTATTCGGAGAGCCCTGAAAAGGCTATCTTTGCTCACTAGGTCAAAGGCCTTGGTGAGGTCAATGAATGCCACATACAGGGGCATCCGCTGCTCTCTGCACTTCTCCTGGATTTGGTGCAGGGAAAAGACCATGTCTACCGTGGATCTCTCTGCTCGAAAACCACACTGTGATTCCGGGTAGACGCGTTCAGCCAGTTTCTGCAGGCGGATTAGCAGGACTCGAGCGTAGACTTTGCCAACAATTCTGAGGAGCGAGATACCTCTGTAGTTGTTGCAGTCGCTCCTTTCGCCCTTGTTTTTGTACAGGGTGACGATCTTGACGTCCGTCATGTCCTGCGGTACAGCTCCCTCATTCCAACACTGGCAGAGGACTGCGTGCAAAGGGTGCAGAAGAGAAGTCTTGCAGTGCTTGATGAGGTCTGGGGAAATTCCGTCGATGCCAGGTGCCTTGCCTGATGCCAGGCTATCAATGGCCTTGCTGAGTTCGTCCGCAGTTGGCTCTGCGTCAAGTTCTTCCATTACTGGCATGCACTTGATGGCATCAAGGGCTGAGGGGGACATCATCTTCTGTGTGGAGTAGAGGTCGGAGTAGTGTTCCGCCCATCTTTCCATCTGTTGGCTAGGATCGCTGATTACTTCCCCAGTGGAGGATTTGAGGGGGGCGATCTTGCTCTGTGTTGTCCCAGTGCCTTCTTGATGCCATCATACATTCCTCGGATGTTGCCTGTTATAACATTGTGAAAAAAAGTACTGTTATAGTGCTGTTATAGATTTGTGAAAAGAATTGAAGTGAGAGGGGTGTGGGTGTGTCTTTGTAATCTGTGTGTGTATGTGAGTGTGTTTATGTGTGTAAGCTGTGAGTACAAACTTGTGTCTTGATGGCTTCTTCCTGCCATGGAAGATATACAACTTTTGTGTTCACGTTTGCCTTGCCATCACCTGTGTGGTATAACCTGACACCGCTCATTTAAACTCCCAAACATACCGCTATTGTCTAAAATCACTTTAAGTGAATGGATTTTAAACCAATGACCACCACTGCTTTGAAGATACGATACACACGTCATTTACATGTAACCAAGATTATTCCAGTGGTAGGCTGATAATATACCAGTATAAAATACAGACAAGGTCGAAACGTAGGCCAGGTAGGGCCTCAGGACCTGGCCAGCTCATGGATTTGTGTGAAAGCGTAAGGCTTGTGCCATGATCACCTTACACATGGCACCTGTGACGTTAGTGCATATGGAATTCGTTCCGAGCGCGGAGACGTCGTCTTGAGAACCCGAAACACACCGACCATTGTGAAAAGAAGTACTGTTATAGTACTGTTATAGCATTGTGAAAAGAAGTAGTTATAGTACTGTTATAACATTGTGAAAAGAAGAACTGTTACAGTACTGTTATTAGCACTGTGAAAAGAACTCCCAGGTTCTGAGGCCAATATAGCGGCCTGGAAGATGAGATAGGGAAAAGAAACCAGTGCAGGTTGCAATCGGTGCGGGTCATGAAGTGTGTCACCTTTTGATCAATATAATCCAGTGCATTCCAGCTAGCGCGTAGCTATAGACTGCCTTGGGTACCAGCCACATGGCTTTTGCGAGGGGATAAAACAGAAAGAAATTAGTAGTATAGGTAGTGGTAGTAGTAGTGGTAGTAGTAGCAGCAGCAGTAGTAGTAGTAAGTAGCAGTAATGGTAGTGGTACCAAGTATTAGCATTATCAGTAGCAGTAGAAGTAGTAGTAGCTGTAGAAGTAGTAGTAGTAGCAAGAGCAGCAGCAGCAGTGGTAGTAGTAGAAGTACTAGTGCTAGTGCCATGTATTAGCACAATCATTAGTAGTAGTAGTAGTACTAGTAGTAGTAGTAGTAGTAGGTAGTTGTTGTTGTTCTTCTTCAAGTTCTTCTTGTTCTTCTTTTGTTCTTCTTCTTATTATTATTATTGTTATTGTATTATTATTATTATTGTTATTATTATTATTATTATTATTATTGTTGTTGTTGTTGTTGTTGTTAGTATTAGTATTATTAGTATTAGTATTGTTGTTGGACTGTGCAGAGCTATATCAAGGCTATAATCATCTGGAAATAGTGCACAATATCCGCTGAAAAAAAAACACCTAACAAAGGCAATTCAATACACTTATCGATGCATTCGCGCACATAATCTAGGGGTCTGTTCCTGGCATTGATCGTCATATTTATCTCCAGGGGGTGGGGTAAGAATACAAACCTGAATACAAATGTAAACGCAACTAAGGACACCTAAGAATTACTTTTACATATCACATTTCCATAGAGCCAAATATGCAATCAATACATGTACCCAATTATCAAATATCGTCAACATATCATCATCATCATCATCATCATCATCATCATCATCATCATCATCACATCATCATCATCATCATATCATCATCAGGTGCCTTGCCGCATAGCGTTGGCGATCATGGACTTCCATCTGTCTCTATCGCTTGTTGCCTCAAGCATCTCTTCCATCCTCTTTGTCCTCAGCCACTCTGCAAGTCCATCTAGTATCTTCTCCCTGGATCTAGATACCTGGTGCTCTCTTCCCCTCCAGCTTTCCCGTCGTGACCAGGTGCTCCAATTCTCCCCTCCTCATAAAATGGCCTGCAAATGTTGCCTGTCTTTTCCTAATCTTCCTTATGAACGATCTTCTTGTGTCTGCCTCCATCAAGACAGTCTCGTTTGTTTTCTTTGCTGTCCATGGAACTCTCAACATTCTTCTTAGAAACCACATCTCGGCTGCCTCAATCTTGTTCTGGCTTTTGCAGTCAATTCATGTACCCAATTATCAATTCTTAGAAAAAAAAAATATGGTAAGGCTTTACAGAACTCTTACAGGCAAATGGACCAGCAAGGCAAAAAATGATAGGAGGAGATGACAGAAAGTAAAGGAACAAGACAGAAACAAAGAGAGTGACAGAAACATGAGATTTTTAGCAGAAGAAAATTTCCAGAAGGTGGAATACTGTACTGAAAGAGCCCCCTGGCACGCCCACGGGGAGATAGGGGGGAAAAAAGTATGAAAATCGTTATCTATAAGAGTTCTGATCTGGCCATACGTTTTGTTGTTGTTTGCTGTTTTTTTTTAGTTTGTTTTGCTGTTTCCTCTCTCTCTCTCTCTCTCTCTCTCTCTCTCTCTCTCTCTCCTCTCTCTCTCCCTCTCTCTGTCTGTGTGTCTGTCTGTGTGTCTGTCTGTGTGTCTGTCTCTCTCTCCTTCTATGTCTCTCTCTCTCTTCTTTCTCTCTCTCTCTCTCTCTCTCTCTCTCTCGCTCGCTGGCTCGCTCTTTCTGTCTGTCTGTCTGTCTCTCTCTCTCTCCTGTCTCTGTCTCTGTCTCTGTCTCTGTCTCTGTCTCTCTCTCTCTCTCTCTCTCTCCCTCTCTCTCTCTCTCTCTCTCTCTCTTTCATTGTTGT
>CM060315.1:23194236-23196736 GCA_030674185.1 Monoplex corrugatus | reverse complement strand
TGTCTATAAATGCTGTCAAAGACAACAGGTCTGAGAAGTTCCATATAGAACTAAACGATCTTCCTCTGGTTTGGAAAGACAAGGATCTTCCTTTTGAAGGACCTGAATGCTGACAGAAGCTCTGTAGGGTCACCTGGACTGATCCCCCTAACCCACCCCCACCACCCACCCCTCATTTTTTTTTTTTTTTTTTCATTTACGGCGTTGTTTTCCTCCAAGTTTTGTGTTTCGTTCCGCTGTTCAGATCTTACGTTGCCTTAGTAGTTATTGTTGTTGTTGTTGTTATTGTTGTTGTTGTTGTTGTTATTGTTGTTGTTGTTGTTATTGTTGTTGTTGTTGTTATTATTGTTGTTGTTGCTGCTGTTGTTGTTGGTGGTGGTGTTGGTGTTGTTGTTGGTGTCGTTGTTGTTGTTGTTGTTGTTGAAAGCCCATCTGACTGCGTACAGCCAAATCAGGACTATAATCGTTTCTAAACACATACAATACTTCAACAGGAACAAAAAGAAAAAATAAATTAAGTACACGTATCAATGCATTCGCGCACATAATCTAAGATGTCCCTGGCGTTGACCACTCCGTCCATTTTATCACAGAGGGGATTTTAAAAACATACCTGAACACAAATTTAAACATAGCTAAGGACATTTAAACATGTGAAAACGGGTATAAATTACATTAAAATGTTTCCGCATATCTCACTTCCCTAGAGCCAAAAATACACTTAATACAAAAAGCCCAGTTATCAATCCTAAGAGAAAGTACGTAATACTTTATAGAACACATACAGGTGAATGGACCAGCAAGGCAGAAAATGATAGGGAGAAATGACAGAAAGCAAAGGAACAAGGCAGAAACAAAGAGAGTGACAGAAAAGAGCTTCAGCTTAATGACGACAAGACAGAAGCTATCCTCATTGGCACCCGTCAGAAACTTTCCCAGCTGCCTCCTCTTTCTCTCCCATTATGTAACACATCAGTCCCAATTTCTGATTCAGCTAAAAACGCTGGTGTCTGCATTGACTCTACCCTGTCCATGAACAACTTTGTTTCTCAAACTGCCAGATCTTGTTACTATCATCTCCATCGTATAAGCCTGATCAGGAAGTATCTCTCTGTCGAAACAACTGCAAAACTCGTTCTCTCCTTCATAATGTCTCGCATTGACTATTGCAATTCACTCCTGTCTGGTCTTCCTGCCTCCGCCATTCACATCCTACAGCGCATTCAAAACAATGCTGTACGCCTTGTACTCAAAAAGAAAAAAGCTGACCACATATCTCCTCTCCTGGCACAACTTCACTGGCTCCCTGTATCAAAGCGCATACAGTACAAACTAGACACCATGTGCTACAAAAGCCTCAATAACGCAGCCCCCGATTACCTGTCAAGCCTACTTGAGATCTATCTTCCCTCACGTACCCTCCGCTCTGCCTCCGATCCTCTGACTTTTCGCTTTCCACGCACTAAGCTCAATACCTATGGTCCACGAGCCTTCTCTGTTTCTGGTCCACTCTCCTGGAACAAACTTCCTCTCTCAGTCCGTCAGCAACCTACTTTTGTCTCCTTCAAGTCCGCTCTCAAAACTCACCTTTTCTCCTCTGCATAAAATCCTAACCTCACTCAACCCCCCTCTGCAGCCTGTCTCCGCTCGGAGGGGAATCACTTTGTTTTAATATATAATTGTATATGATGTGCTCTCTGTGGTTTTCCATTGCTTTTATTCTTGCTTTTATTGCTTTTATTCTTTCTCCCCATTTGTGGCCATGCGTGGGTGTGTGTGTGTGTGTGCGTGTGTGTGCGTGCGTGCGTGCGTGCGTGTGTGTCTTTTCGGCGCTTGGATTTGATTTTGTCGAGATTTTGCGATATATAAATATTGTAATTATTATGTATGCATGTGCGTACGTATGTATGTATGTATGTATGTATGTATATTATACGCTTAGATTTATGTATGTATGTATGTATGCATGTATACGCTCAGCTTAGATTTATGTATGTAAGTATGTATGCATGTATGTATGCATGTATACGCTCATATGTATGTAGGTATGTATGCATGTATATGCTCAGCGCTTAGATTTGATTTTATCAAGATTTTGCGCTATATAAATAAAATATATTATTATATTATTATTATTATTATTATTATTATTATTATTATTATTATTATTATTATTATTATTATTATATTAAAAGAGGAAATATTTAGTACAGAATTTCCAGAAGGTGGGGGGATACTATTTGTTCTGGAAGAATCCACGGCATCCCCAACAGGGGGAGTTACCTTACTAACCTTACCCTCCAGTGTCAAACATAGCACATTGGGCAGGGACCAGGGCTCTCCATCTTTCTGTATCGGCTGTCGTCTGTTCATCATCATTATCATCAGGTGCCTTGCCGCATGGCGTTGGCGATCATAGACTTCCATCTGTCTCTATCTCTTATTGCCTCAAGCATCTCTTCCACCCTCCTTGTCCCCAGCCACTCTGCAAGTCCGTCTA
>CM060315.1:23156736-23189236 GCA_030674185.1 Monoplex corrugatus | reverse complement strand
GTTTTTAACCCTTTGCCTCACGTACCCTATCCATCAACAACAAAAACTTAACCTTTTGACTCCCTCACCCTATTCACCAGTTTCCTGCAGGAAGCTGGTGGATAGGGTGAGAGAGTCAAAGGGTTAAGTTTTTGCTTTGCTAGCATGATTGACAATGCAGGATGCTGGTGGATAGGGTGCGGGTGTCAAAGGTTTTAACCACTAATCAACTAAGAGCTTGAGTTCTCCATACACCATTAAAATGTTTTGGGTTTTTTTTTCGTTTGTTTAACTTGGTTTTCTTTTTATTCATTTTCAAATACATGATATTTACAAACATCTTGAAATGTGTGGTCCCAGTCTTCCCAATGAGTCCATAGCACGCCCAACTTTGCGTAAGAGCCGGTTAGAGCAAAAAAAAATCTCACAATGATTTTTGAAGTGACTGATGGGGATTCGAACCCACAACCTTCCAGTCGGTAGTCCATTGCGCTAACCCTTACACCACGTCGACTGGTGTCTTGATGCACTTGTTGTTCTGGTGGTGTCGGTATAGAGATCTAGATCAGTTCCCCTTTGGTCAGGAGCTTGGGAGGTGACTGTCCGGAGAGCGGCGAGGTGTTGGCGCTTTGGGTCCCATCCGCACACGAGCCTCGTGGTGTTTCTTGTTAACTTCGGCTTGTGGCTTGGCCGCTGACTTCAGGGAATCAGGTCTGATGACCCGTAGCCAGCTCGGAAAGACGGCGAAACTTGGGATCTTTTTCGGGGCATGTCAGACCTTGCTGAACAGCAAAATAGGCTGTGTCTGGAGCATCATGCCTGGCCACTTTCGCGTCCGTTCAAACTACCCATGTGATTAACCCTTTGACTCCCGCACCCCGTCCACCAGCATCCTGCATTGTCAACCATGCTAGCAAAGCAAAAACTTAACCCTTCGATTCCCTCACCCTATCCACCAGTTTCATGCAGGAAGCTGGTGGATAGGGTGAGGAGTCAAAGGATTGAGTTTCTGCAGTTGGTAGATAGGGTGCGGGAGTCAAAGGGTTAAAGTAAGGCAATGGTGGGAGCTTCCGATTGATAACTGTCGAGAATATGGCAGGTGTAAAGGAGCTGGCAGCTATGCCAGCTGGCGGCAGGACGGGCTGCCCATAGGAGAGATGAAGACCAGAGTGGGGCGAGAGAGGAGGGTCTTCCATTGTCTCTTGGTCTGGAGGCTGGGCTGGACCTGGTTGGTTCGCGTTGTGTTGCTGTGTCCCGATTGTCATCTCCCCACTTGCCTTTCGGCTTGTAGGCAAGGTAACTGATGACTGGGTCCGGATGGGTCATGCAGCGCATGGACAGCGCCCCTTTGTTTGACGAAATGGCTATCGAGTGGCGTCGGGAGCTTGGGAGGTGATTGTTTGGATGTGGCGAGGCATTGGTGTTGTGGTGTTTCTTGTTAACTGTCGTTCTGGTGGCGTCAGTGTAGGGAGTAGGCCAGTTCCCTTTTCAAAAACAAGTGCGACTGCCCGCGCCTAAGCGAACAGGAACCAGAAGAACAAGTAAACCAAAGTGAACACGTATTCAATACAAGACAAGACAAGCCCAAATTTTCGGCCAACCGGCCTTTGTCAAGCGCGAATGCACAACCCTTTTTGGTCCCTTTTTATCCACTGGACGAGGCGGCAGGGAAGTTTTTATTCTTCTTCTTATTATCCGTTGTTTGGTGTTTGTGGTCTGTTTGTGACCGTGATTCGCGCTTGACAAAGGCCGGTTGGCCGAAAATTTGCGCATGTCTTGTCTTGTTGTATTGAATACGCGTTCACTTTGGTTTACTTGTTCTTCTGGTTCCAGTTCCCTTTTGTTTCGCGATGATCAGGTTTCAGAGCTTGAGGACGACCACGGCACCATTGTATAAGTGGCGCGGCAAACACAACTACAACATAATTCTGCCTCCAGGCTTCCCATTTAGCTGAAAACCGCAGCTTCATATCTCCGCCAGTCAAGTGGACAGGGGAAAAAGTTAAGTCATCTAAGTTACTTATATGTCAAGCCCTTAAAAGAAACAAAAATATTGGGTGGCGTCGTACTGCGGCGACGCGGTCTCCTCGAGACAACCCGAAGGTCACATGACACTTTCCTTGAGAAGTGTAAGTGTTTTGAAGTTTACGTTAAATCCGTTGTGACAAATAACGAAAAGGACATAAATACGAGTACAAGATAAATTACAATCATAAAATTCTTCGTTATACACGCAAAACGTCACGCACGAAATTATTCATGTCTACTATACATGGAGGCAATTATTCTACAAGCCATAAAAAAAACAACGTTTACACAAATACATCCACCAAGAATCTACTGCGAGTGTAATAACGTCATTTAGAATGTTTCCTCTGCCCATGCATACGTCTTTGTCAGTAGGAAACCTGCTGTACCCATGTATATGTCTGAACGGTACGTGGTGCACTTAAACCAAAAGTATAAAACTGTTAGTTTTAAAGTCTTTTAGTCTCTTGTTTGCTTCGATGCGATGCCACCTGGAAACAGCGAGCATGTAGACATGACAGATTCACATGTCAGCTCTGTTCAATAATGTGCGTGTGAACAATGGTGGGGGGGGGGGGAGAGAGAGAGAAGGGGTGGGTGGAGGGCGACTCGTCAGACAAAAAATAACTCAAGACTCAACTCTCAAGAATGGTTATTTGTGAACCCCCTCCCCATCCCTCGCCCACCGCAATCCCCCACCCCCCGCGTCCCTCGTGGGAAAAGGAGGGCAACGAGCAAAAGTTCCGTTTTGTGTTTTTAACTCACCTTACAATTTCACTAAAAATCATCATTTTTTAATCATTTGCCGTGTACAGAAAGTTTGTTTAACCCTTTGACTCCCGTCTCCCTGTCCCAACATCCTGCATTTGTCACCATGCTGGCAAAGCTAAAACTTACCCTCTGATCTCCTCACCCCTTTCCACCAGCTTCCTGCAAGAACTGTGATATGGTGAGAGAATGAAGGTTAATTTTTTTGCAGTTGGTGATAGTCGATCAAGGTTTAAGTTAACAAATACAATAATTAATAACATCTCCTATCAATTTCTCTCTCCTTCGAGTTGGTGGATAGGTCGGAGTCAAAGGTTAATTAATTCATCCTTCCTTAACCTCTCTGTCATTTTCTTCTTCCTGTTGCTATGGTCATCAAGGTTAATCTATACATTCATCTCTCTATCGATTGTTCTCCTTCTGTTTGATCAGGTCGGATCAGGTCTTAATTAATACAGTATTCATAAACGTTCCTCTATCAATTGACGTTCTCTCTCCTTCCCATTGGTGATAGGTGCGATCAAGTTTTATACAATAATAAAAACGTTATCAATTTTCTTCCTTCATTGAAAAGGTCCCATGGTTAATAATTTGTATAAGTCTCATCGATGAGTTCTCCTTGTTGGTGCTAGTGCGGACAGTATGCCATTTAGAACGTCTCTATCAATGTTCTGCCTTCCATGGTGTAAGGGTCGGAGTCAAGGTGTTTAAAATATGTCCGGACTGCATGACCATAAAGGACCGCTTGAACATTAATTTCCTACCAACATCCAATTTTCCATCATGCCGTAAAAGGTTGTTATCCTCAATGTAGCTCAAGAATGACTGATCCATTAATTTTTTAGGCTAAAAGTCAACAATCATTGATCCTCGATCAGCCGGTTAGTCACTCCGTTTCACCATCTCTGTCTCTCAGCTTTCTTGTTCCTGTCTCTGTCTGTCTTTCTGTCTCTTCTCTGTCTCTGTCTGTCTGTCCTGTCTTCTGTCGTATCTGTGTTTTCTGTGTCTCTTCTGTCAGTCTCTGTCTCTGTCTGTCTGTCTTCTCTGTCTCTCTCTCTCTTTCTTCTTTTTTCTTTCTTTCTCTCCTTATTTCTCTCTCTGTTCTCTTCTTCCCTTTTTTCCTCTTTCTCTCCTACCCCTCTCTTTCTTCTCTTTCTCTCTCTCTCTCCTTTCCTCCTCCCTTCTCTCTTTTCTGTCTGTCTGTTTGCCCTTGTCTCTCTTTTTCTTTCTTTCTCTCCTCTATTCTCTCTCTCTTCTCTTTCTTTCTCATTTCTCTTCTCTTCCTTCCCTCCTACACCTCTCTTTCCTTCTTTCTTTCTCTCTCTCTCCTTGTCTCTCCTCCTCTCTCTCTCTCTCTGTCCTGTCTCTCTCTGTCTGTCTCTCTCTGCTCTCTCTCTCTCTCTCTTGTTCTCTCCTCTCTATCTCTCTCATCCTCTCTCGCTTCTCCTCCTCCCCCCCTCTCTCTCTGCTCCTTTTTCTAAGGCAAAACGCAAAAGGCGTATCAGTTATCTATCGTCCTCCATAAAAAGGCATGTCTATCTTTGTTGTCTCTGTCCGATAACGTTGTTTGTCTGACTGCTGTCTCACCGTCTACATGTCGTCTGTCTGTAGCCGTCTACTGTTACTTGTTTCTGTCTGCCTGTCTGTCTGTAACGACCGTCTGACTGTCTAAATTCTACCCAATCCAATTTCTCTATCTCTGTAAACAAGCGTTGTTCCTGCAATGTACTCAAGAAGGTCGGTGTCTTGATCAAGATAAGTCACTATTGATTGTAAAAGTCAATCAATCAGTCATCTGATCCATCGATCAGCCGGTCTGTCACTCTGTCAGTCAACCATCTCTCTCTGTCTCTGTCTGTCTACTCTCTGTCTGTCTGTCTGTCTACATCTGTCTGTCTGTGTCTCTGTCTCTGTCTCTGTCGTCTGTCTGTCTGTCTAGTGTTTGTCTGTTCTGTCTGTCTGTCTGTCTCTCTCTCTCTCTCTCAAACTCTCTCTGTCTGTCTCTGTCTCTCTGTCTCTTCTCTCTCTCTCTTGTCTCTCTGTCTCTGTCTCTGTCCTCTTCTCTTTCTTCTTTCTTTCTCTCTCTCTCTATTTCTCTCTCTTCTCTTTCTTTCTCCTTTCTCTCTGTCTCTCTCTCTCCTCCTCTCTCTCTCTCTCTCTCTTTCTTTCTCTCTTTCTTCTCCTTCCTTCCCTCCCTACACCTCTCTTTCCTTCTTTCTTCTTCTCTCTCTTTCTCCCTCCCTCCTCTCTCTCTCTCTGTCTGTCTCTCTCTGTCTGTCTCTCTTGCACTCTCTCTCTCTCTCTTGTTTCTCTCTCTCTATCTCTTCTCCTCTCCCCTCTTCCCCCCCCCCCCCTCTCTCTCTCTGTCTATTTTCTAAGGCAAAACACTAAACACGTATCATGTTATCTATGTCCTTCATAAAAAGCCATGTCTATATTTGCTTGTCTCTGTCCGATGATCTGTTTGTCTGAGTGTCCGTCTGCTGTCTGACCGTCTGACTAACTGTCTGCCTGTCTGACTGTAAGGCCGTCTGACTGTCTGGCTTGTTTAACTGTCTGCCTGTCTGTCTGTAAGACCGTCTGACTGTCTAAATTCTACCCAATCCAATTTCTCTATCCCTGTAAACAAGCGTTGTATCTGCAATGTATCTCAAGAAGGTCGGTGTCTTGATCAAGAATAAGTCACTGTTGATTGTTAAAGTCAATCAATCAATCATTGATCCATCGATCAGCCGGTCTGTCACTCCGTCAGTCAACCATCTCTGTCTCTCTGTCTCTGTCTCTGTCTGTCTAACTCTCTGTCTGTCTGTCTGTCTCTCTCTCTCTCTCTCTTTCTCGCTCGCTCGCTCTTCTCTTCTCTTTATCTTTCTCTGTCTCTGTCTGTCTAACAAATCTCTGTCTGTCTGTCTCTGTCTCTCTGTCTGTCTGTTTGTCTCTCTCTCTCTCTCTCTCTCTCTTCTCTTCTTCTTCTCTTCTCTCCTATTTATCTCTCTCTCTCTTTCTCTCTTTTCATTTTTCCTTTCTCTCTCTCTCCCTCTTCCTCTTTCTCTCTCTCTCACTCTTTCTTTCTCCTTTCTCCTCTCTCTCTCTCTCTCTCTCTCTCTCTCTCTCTCACACACTCTTTCTCTTTATTTCTCCTTTTTTCTCTCCCTCCCTCCCAAACCCTCTCTTTTTTCTTTCTCTCTCAATCTCCGTCAATCAACCATCTCTGTCTCTCTGTGTTTGTTTGTCTCTCTGTCTCTGTCTATCTCAGTCTCTCTGTCTCTCTGTGCCTCTGTCTGTCTATCTGTTTGTCTGTCTCTCTCTCTCTCCCTCTCTTTCGTTCTCTCTCTCTTCTCTTTATATATATCTCTCTCTCTCTTTCCTTCACTCTCTTTCTCTCTCTCTCTCTCTCTTTCTCCTTTTTCTCTCTTCCCTCCCTCCCTCCCTCCCCCTCTCTTTTCTCTCTCCCTTTCTTTTTCCTTTTTCTCTCTCTGTCCCTCGCCCTCTCTCCTTTTTTTCTCTCTCTCTCTTTCTTTTCTCTCTCTCTCTCTCTCTCTCTCTCTCTCTCTCTCTCTCTCTCTCTCTCTCTCTCCCAACTCTCTCTCTCACCCTGTCTGGTCTATTCTGAGCTCCATCAGTAGACGGCCAGCCTGTTGACCCAGACATTACACAACCATTGACTATTGATTGACTGACTGATGCTGACTTCATCCCTGCCTCCCTGACCTATCGGACCAGAAAAACAAAATATGATCAAGTCTTACTAACAATCTCTCTCTCTTTTTTTGCCCCCTCTTCAACAAACATATAGGATCAGAAACGTGGCAACAGCAGATGGGACATTCATGAGTCATGATCTGGATGCGGGCCTGTCTCCCTTAGAGTGTACATGTAAGGAGTTTAGTACCGGAGTATTTATTTGGGTTTCTGTTCTGAGGAATTCTGCTGTCCAGCTCTCCCATAGAATTTCTTGCCATTGTCTGTCAGGTGGCATGAAATCTAAAATAAGTGTGACTGCCTGCGTTCTAGCAAAACAGGAACCAGGAAAACACGAAAATAGAATCAACACGCGTATTTAATACAACCAGACAAGACAGGCACACATTTTCCGCCAATGGACTTTGTCAAGCGTAAACGTAAGATCGCAAACGAACAAACAAATAATAAAAAAAAAAAAATAGGAGAAAAATACTAACACTTCTCTGCTGTTTTGTCCATGGGAGAAAAGGACTAAAAAATGCCCACTGGACGAAGCAGCAGGGAAGTTTTATTTTTTTCCTCCTAATTTTTGTATTTGTTGTTTGTTCGTTTGTGATCTTACGCTTACGCTTGACAAAGGCCAGTTGGTCGATAATTTGCGCCTGTTTTGTCTGGTTGTATTAAAAAACGCGTTCTGGTTGTTTTTGTGTTTATCTGTTTCCTGTCAAGTGCCATGGTTCTTGTTTGTTTTTTGTTTTTGTTTATTTCTTGTTGTTGTTTTTGTTTTTGTTTGGGGTGTTTGTTTGTTTGTTGGGGTTTTTTTTTGCAGCACAACATCAAATAACAAGTCTTTTTCGGTTTAAATTTATCAGAAATTCAGGAAAACATGTTAGGGTTCTCTGGCAATCATAAAATAATGTGTATTGATATATGACTATTGGAGATGCCTTCATTTTTAATCAAAAGTGAATTACTAAAATGATCCCTTTGCTATGATAATTTGCAGGTTTATTTTGTTTGTTTTTGTTTTTGTTTTTTGTTTCTTGTTGTTGTTGTTGTTTGTTCGTTTGTTTTGGGGTTTTTTGTTGTTGTTCTTTTGTCTTGTTTTGTTTTTGTACAGAGTGTATAGAGTCTACATACTGAGTACCCTTCTCTACGGCAACGAGAACTGGACAATCTTCGCGCGCCAAGTGCACCGCTTCAATAGCTTCCACCTGTCGTGCTTGTGCTGGGTCCTTGGCTTTTCCTGGAGGGGCTGTGTGTTAAATAAAGACGTCCTGGACCAGGCCAGCATGCCAAACATGTATACCCCATCTGCGTTGTCTTGGTTATGTCTGCACGTCCCAATTCAGTTTCAATTTCAGTTTCTCAAGACGACGTCTCCGCGCTCGGAACGAATTCCATATGAATATATACAGCGGCAATAGCACCCGGTGTTCCCATGCGTTCACCCATCCAAGTACTAACCGGGCCTCGATGTTGCTTAACTTCGGTGAAAGATACCCTGTGCGTAGAAACCCTACCTAAAGGCTCCCACTGTTGTGTTATACTGATGACCGCAAACATGACCTGAAATCTGCTGATGTCTGTTTTGACACAAAGGAAGAGACAACTATAAATCGCTGTGTCTGGAGACAGGCTGTACATGCAAGTATTGCCACAGCAGAGTAGAAACGAAGTCGACTGTGGTGAATCCTAGAGTGTACGCTCTATGGGTCGAACTGAGGAGAGAGAACAGGCTGCGTCAGCGACTCCCCAGCCACAGCCATCAGCCTTCATGTATGTCAGCTGTGCCGAGGACTGCCACTCAAGAATCGCCTTATTCAGCCACAACCGACGCTATTCACATCCAACTAAGTCCTCAACTGGGCGCGTCCGTTGTCTAATAGACAGACAGAGCCATCATCATCAAGGTCATCATCATGTGCCCTGCCGCATGGCGTTGGCGATCATAGCCCGCCATACGAATCTATCCCTTGTCGCTGCAAGTACATCTTCCACCCTCTCTGTCCTCAGCCACCCTGCAAGTCCGTCCAATATTTTCTCCCTGGATCTACCCGGTGTTTTCTTTCCCTCTAGCTTTTCTGTTGTGACCAGGTGCTCTAATTCCTTTCCTCATAAAATGGCCTATAAATGTTGTTTGTCTTTTCCTAATCGTCTGTATCAATGATCTTCTTGTGTCTGCCTCCTTCAAGACTGTCTCGTTTGTTTTCTTTGCTGTCCATGAAACTCTCAACATTCTTCTTAGAAACCACATTTTGGCTGCCTCAATCTTATCATCAAGGTAAGAACGTTATAGTTGATGCGAAATGGGCTTTATTTTTCATTCTTTTCACGGGTTGGTTTGTTCTTTTCATAGAGCCGTGGACTCAGGATCTGATGTCTCGAGTTCAATCCTAGCCCGCAACATTAAAAACTGTCCTGTTTGCTGCCCGTCTTGATGTTTCCTTCAGGTCCCTAGATTTAAACTATCAAATACTGGCCAGCGTTCTTTTGCTGTCTCAAGACCGTCAGGCTGGAATAGAATTCCGTTCTGCCTTCGCCTAACACCTACCCTTTCTGCTTTTAAATCCAAATTAAAAACCCACCTCTTTCCCTAACAATAAATTCTACAGCTACTTCTTTCCCTCAGTCTGTATATTAAATATTGTAGGATGGTCTTTGTCGATTCTATGCGTATGCCTGGTGCGTGAGTCCACTTTGATTTGAATTGTCAAGATTTGGCGCCGTGTAAATACTGTAATTATTATTTCCATCATTCTGGTGGTGCCAGGTTTGTGTTCCGTAGGTCCCGTCTTCCCCTCCTCATTTCAAAACTTTGCCAGAGCACATGATTTTGTGCATGCTCCGGGACTCTGTCAGATTTGGGTGGAGCACATATGGAAAATGTCCGAGTGCGGAGAATCCCTCTTGAACAAACTCCAAACTCCAAATTCCATTTCCGATTTTGTATTCCTTTCTCAAAACTCCATTTCTGATTTTGTATTCCCTTTTCAATGAGAAAGTTGTAAATTACACTTTTCACTGCCTGCCATATTCATTGCTACACCTTTCGTGAGTCTACAGAAACTAGAAAAAAAAACATGAAAATAGAATCAGAACGCATATTTAATACAACCAGGCTAAAAGGCCGCAAATTTTCGGCCAACTGGCCTTTGTCAAACGTAAACACGTAAAGCCACAAGTCTTTTTCTCCTATTGGACGAAGCAGCAGGGAAGTTATTCTTTTTCTCCTAATTTTTATATCTGTTGGTTGTTGCCTGTTCTTTTGTGATCCTACGTTTACCCTTGACAAATGTTGTCTGGTTGTATTAAATACGCGTTGTGATTCTATTTTCATGTTTTTTTCTAGTTCCTGTTTGCTTGAACGCAAACGGGCAGTCACATTTGTTTTGGATTTTTGTTGTTGTTGTTTTTTTGCAAGTCTGTCAACCTGGGCGTTATGTAAGATGCAGTTTGATGAGATCCAACAAAACTTGATATGTGACATACACGTATAAAATTTATCATCATCATGTGCCCTGCCGCATGGCGTTGGCGATCATGGCCCTCCATACGAATCTAACCCTTGTCGTCGCAAGAGCATCTCTCTCCCAACCTCTCTGTCCTCAGCCACTCTGCAAGTCCGTCCAATATTTTCTCCCTGGCTCAACCTGGTGCTCTCTTTCCCTCCAGCTTTCCATCATGACTGTCTGGTCACTAAAGCTATTCTAAGTGCAAACAGGTCACCAGTTTAACGGTTCCATGGTTGTTGACAATTCTAAGGAAACTGTGCCAGACTTGATACAGAGATACTGCAAGAGAACAGATTGTTGTTCGTTCGTTTCTTTGTTCTTCGTTTGTGTGTGTGTTTGTGTATTTGTTTTTTGTTTGTGTTGTTGTGTGGTTGTGTAGTTGTGTGTTTGTCTGTGCGTTTGTGTGTTTGTGTGTTTGTGTGTTTTTGTTTCTTTCTTTGTTTCTCTCTTTCTCTCTTTCTTTGTGTGTTTGAGTGTTTGTTTGTCTGTCTGTCAGTCCATCTGTTTGTCCTTTCGTCCGTTAGTCCATCCCTCAGTCCGTTCGTTGGTTCGTTCGTTGGTTCGTTGGTTCCTCACTTCCTTCCTTCCTTCCTTCCTTCCTTCCTTTCTCCATTCATTCATTCTTTCCTTCGATCGATCGTTCGTTCGTTCGTTCGTTCATTTGTGTTTGTTTTATTTTGGTTGTTTGTTTGTTTGGTAGTTGGTTGGTTGGTTGGTTGGTTGGTAGTTGGTTGGTTGGTTGGTTGTTGGTTGGTTGGTTGGTTGGTGGTTGGTTGGTTGGTTGGTTGGTTGGTGTTTTTGTAGATGATGTTTGTGATTTTTTGTTTGTTTGTACGTTTTACCCAAGTGACTGCAAGCATTCAAGCAAACAGAAACTTCAAATACGCGAAAATAGAACGAAAACAAACATTTGTCTGAGGAAACAAGACAGCCAACAACTGGTCTCAGGTCATGGTCGTTGGGGTGGATAAGCCAGCTCTATGAACAGAATCTGTTCATGAGGAAAGTTATCTGATCTCCCCTTTTTATCGCACTGACTTTGTTCCATCGTTGTCTTTGTGTACGCTTGACAAAGGGCAAGTTGGTGGAAATTTTGCGCCTGTCTTGTTTCGTCATTTAGATATGCGTTCTCGGTTTATTTTCGTGCTTTTCTGATTTCTTTTGTTTTGCTAAGTTTTTCGCAATTGAAAAGCTATTTGGATGACACTCTGTCACTCTCTCTCTCTCTCTCTCTCTCTCTCTCTCTCTCTCTCTCTCTCTCTCTCTCTCTCTCTCTCCCTCTGTCTGTCTGTGTGTCTGTCTGTGTGTCTGTCTGTGTGCCTGTCTGTGTGCCTGTCTATGTGTGTGTATGTGTGTGTGTGTGTTTGTGTGTGTGTGTGTTTGTGTGTGTGTGTGTGTCTCTCTTTATTTCTCTCTCTCTCTCTGTCTCTCTCTCTCTCTCTCGCTCTTTCTCTCTCCCCTTCTCTCTCACACACACACTCTCTCCTGTCACCAGGATAATTCTAAGCATGACGGAGTGTCAATGGGTAGTTACTATATTTTTCGATGCAATATTTTAGCAAGACTTTGCCAGATTTGGAAGGATGGACTTGGCCAAACTTGAAAGAACCTAAATGGCCAGACTTGGAAAGGACATACATGGCCAGATTTGGAAACGATATACATGACCAGATTTGTAAAGGACGGACTTGGCCTTACTTGGAAAGGACGTACATGACCAGATTTGTAAAGGACGGACTTGGCCTGACTTGGAAAGGACGTACATGACCAGATTTGTAAAGGACGGACTTGGCCTGACTTGGAAAGGACGTACATGACCAGATTTGGAAAGGACATACATGACCAGAACTGGAAAGGACATACATGGCCAGATTTGGAAAGGACATACATGTTCAGATTTGGAAAAGACATACATGACCAGATTTGGAAAAGACATACATGACCAGATTTGGAAAGGACGTACATGGCCAGATTTGGAAAGGACATACATGACCAGATTTGGAAGAACATACATGTTCAGATTTGGAAAGGACATACATGACCAGATTTGGAAAAGACATACATGACCAGATTTGGAAAAGACATACATGTTCAGATTTGGAAAGGACGTACATGACCAGATTTGGAAAGGACATACATGACCAGATTTGGAAAAGACATACATGGCCAGAACTGGAAAGGACATACATGGCCAGATTTGGAAAAGACATACATAGCCAGATTTGGAAAGGACATACATGACCAGATTTGGAAAAGAAATACATGGCCAGATTTGGAAAGGACATACATGTTCAGATTTGGAAAGGACATACATGACCAGATTTGGAAAAGACATACATGGCCAGATTTGGAAAGGACGTACATGGCCAGATTTGGAAAGGACATACATGGCCAGATTTGGAAAGGACATACATGACCAGATTTGGAAAGGACATACATGACCAGATTTGGAAGGACATACATGTTCAGATTTGGAAAGGACATACATGACCAGATTTGGAAAAGACATACATGACCAGATTTGGAAAAGACATATATGGCCAGATTTGGAAAGGACGTACATGACCAGATTTGGAAAGGACATACATGGCCAGATTTGGAAAGGACATATATGGCCAGATTTGGAAAAGACATACATGGCCAGAACTGGAAAGGACATACATGACCAGATTTGGAAAAGACATACATGGCCAGATTTGGAAAGACATACATGACCAGATTTGGAAAAGACATACATGGCCAGATTTGGAAAGGACATACATGACCAGATTTGGAAAGGACATACATGACCAGATTTCGAAAAGACATACATGGCCAGATTTGGAAAGGACGTACATGACCAAATTTGGAAAGGACATACATGACCAGATTTGGAAAGGACATACATGACCAGATTTGGAAAGGACATACATGTTCAGATTTGGAAAGGACATACATGACCAGATTTGGAAAGGACATACATGACCAGATTTCGAAAAGACATATATGACCAGATTTGGAAAGGACGGACTTGGCCCTATGTGGCAGGGTCAGAGATGGCCATAATTGGAAGGGACAGAGATGGACATAGTTGGAAGAACGGACTCCGCCCGATTTGAAAAGGGCATGCTTGACCAGATTAGAACTTTTGGTAGAGACTATTGATGTTATAATCACGCACGTTATGAAGGCAATTTAATTATTATTATTATTATTATCATCATCATTATTGTTATTTTTATTGTTATATTATTATTATTATCATTGTTATTATTGTTATTGTTATTTCAGGCTTCAGACAATGGGAGTGTGTCTATCTTGTCACTGCTTGACTTGTCAGCAGCATTTGACACCATAGACCATAGCATCATCATAACGCGGTTGCGTACCACTTTTGGCTGTTCTGGAACGGTTCTGGACTGGTTTACCTCCTATTTGACTGGGCGTACCCAGTCTGTTGTCACTGGCCACAAATCAAATCCATCTGTGCTGAAATGTGGTGTCCCACAAGTTTCTGTCTTGGGACCTGTCCTGTTCACTATGTATACACAACCTCTCAGCGCTATCATTCATCAGTCAGGTCACTCATACACTTCTTTGCGGATGATTCACAGCTGCATAGCTCCTCTGCCCCATCAGATTTTGACGCTCTTGCGTGCAGTCTGAGAGATTGTATAGAGGATGTAATAATAATAATAATAATTACAATATTTATATAGCGCAAAATCTTGATAAAATCAAATCTAAGCGCTGAAGCAGACACACACGCAAGCACGCACGCACGCACGCACGCACACACACGCACGCACACACACACACACACATACACACACACACACACACTCATGGCTATAAATGGGGAGAAAGAATAAAAGCAAGAATAAAAGCGATGGAAAATTATAGAGAGCATAGCATATACAATTATATATTATAACCATGTGATTCCCTCCGAGCGGAGACAGGCTGCAGAGGGGGGTTAGGATTTTATGCGGAGGAGAAAAGGTGAGTTTTGAGAGCGGACTTGAAGGAGACAAAAGTAGGTTGCTGACGGACTGAGAGAGGAAGTTTGTTCCAGGAGAGTGGACCAGAAACAGAGAAGGCTCGTGGACCATAGGTATTGAGCTTAGTGCGTGGAAAGCGAAAAGTCAGAGGATCGGAGGCAGAGCGGAGGGTACGTGAGGGAACATAGATCTCAAGTAGGCTTGACAGGTAATCGGGGGCTGCGTTATTGAGGCTTTTGTAGCACATGGTGTCTAGTTTGTACTGTATGCGCTTTGATACAGGGAGCCAGTGAAGTTGTGCCAGGAGAGGAGATATGTGGTCAGCTTTTTTCTTTTTGAGTACAAGGCGTACAGCATTGTTTTGAATGCGCTGTAGGATGTGAATGGTGGAGGCAGGAAGACCAGACAGGAGTGAATTGCAATAGTCAATGCGAGACATTATGAAGGAGAGAACGAGTTTTGCAGTTGTTTCGACAGAGAGATACTTCCTGATCAGCCTTATACGATGGAGATGATAGTAGCAGGATCTGGCAGTTTGAGAAACAAAGTTGTTCATGGACAGGGTAGAGTCAATGCAGACACCAAGGTTTTTAGCTGAATCAGAAATTGGGACTGATGTGTTACATAATGGGAGAGAAAGAGGAGGCAGCTGAGAAAGTTTCTGACGGGTGCCAATGAGGATAGCTTCTGTTTTGTCGTCATTAAGCTGAAGTCTATTGTGTGTCATCCAGTTCTTAATGTCCGAGTAACACTCAGTGGATGAGTGAAAACAAGCTGAAGATGAATGATGATAAATCTGAGCTTATTGTTACTGGTACTAAGTCAAAGGTCAATCAGGTTACTCATGCCCCCATGTCTATCTCTGGCTGTGATGTATCTTTCTCACAAACTGTTAGAAACCTTGGCTTCTACCTGGATGAAACACTGTCTATGGAA
This sequence comes from Monoplex corrugatus, assembly GCA_030674185.1. Classification (NCBI taxonomy): domain Eukaryota; kingdom Metazoa; phylum Mollusca; class Gastropoda; order Littorinimorpha; family Ranellidae; genus Monoplex; species Monoplex corrugatus. Next base: position 23,174,349 of record CM060315.1, on the reverse strand, counting down.
GCCCATGTCAAACAGTTGTGCCGTACTCTGTACTATCAGCTACGCAGAATAGGTAAGATTCGCTCCTTCCTTTCCACTGATGCTACCAACAAGCTTGCTGTCTCTTTCATGCTATCTAGACTGGACTATTGTAACTCTCTATTCGCAGGTCTCCATGACAATCAACTATCTAAACTTCAGCGCATACAGAACCACGCGGTTCGCCTTGTTCTCCGCAAGCCCAGGCGTGAGAGTGCAAAATCTCTGCTTAGAACACTTCATTGGCTCCCGGTAAAGGCTAGGATTCAATATAAAGTTGCCTGTCTCTGCTTTCAGTGTATCTATCACGAGAACATGCCATCCTATCTTGCCAACCTCCTGCAGGGTTACAAACTTTCTCGAACGCTCCGCTCTTCTGACACCTCACTGTTGACTGTTCCTCGCTTCTCTCTGGACACCTTTGGTAAAAAATATTTCTCTGTCTTTGGCCCAAATGTATGGAACTCTCTACCACTGTCTCTCAGAAAAACTAAGTGTTTCTCAACCTTCAAACGGCACCTGAAAACCCACCTCTTTCAAACTCATCTAACCTGAAGAGCCTTAGTTTGCAAGTCTATCATCAGACTAATCTCTCCTGCCTGTATAACAGTATTTTGTATAAGGGCCTATAGAGCAAGGTGTGTGTGTGCGTGCATGTGTGTATGTGTGTGTGTGTGTGTGTGTGTGTGTGTGTGTGTGTGTGTGTGTGTGTGTGTGTGTGTGTGTGTGTGTGTGTGAGTGTGTATGTGTGCTTGAGTGAGCAAGTGTGTGTATCACTGTATGTGTACAGCTGAGGAGGGATAGGGGAGAAATTGAGTGGGAAAGAGACTGAAATACTTTAAGAAACTTTTTAAATCTTTGTTTGTATGTAAATTGTGATGTATGATATGTTTGTAATTTGTGAGGTAATTTTGATTGTCAAGGTGTTCATGCTGTAATACTGAAGTTATAATGTTTTTCCTGTATGTGGATTAGAATTTTTCTGTTTTTATCTTCATTCAAAATATTGATTATAATTTTATGTACAACTATTGCATGCATAAACACACACACACGCATGCAAACATAGCACACGCACACACACACACACACACACACACACACACACACACACACACACACACACACACACATTCTTACAAACACACACGTACGCAAGCACACACACGCAGCAATATATAAACACAGTATGCCTCTTTATTCATATGAAAAATCTGTTAATCTTTCTTCATTACATAAGTCAGTGTTTAAATTTTTAATATTCTGTGGTTTCTTATGTGTCTTCTTACTTGAATAGCTTTAATGTTTGTTGTTATCTTATTGTGTATGTAATTGTATACATTTTTTATCACCTTTTGCCTTTCTTGCGAAATGTAAAGCGCTGGTGAGCATGTTTTTATATGGAATATGCGCTATACAAATAAACATTATTATTATTTATTATTATTTTTATTGTTATATCATTATTATTAATCATTATCATCATCATCATCATCATCATAATCATCATCATTATCATCATCATCATCATTATTATTATTATTATTATTATTATTATTATTATTATTATTATTACTATTATTGATATTATTATCATTGTTATTATTATTATTATCATCATTATCATCATCATCATCATCATTATCATTATTGTTGTTGTTGTTCTTGTTGTTGTTCTTGTTCTTGTTCTTGTTATTGTTACTGTTACTGTTACTATTATTATTATTATTATTATTGTTATTATCATTATTATGTTGTTGTTGTTGTTATTGCTGCTGCTGCTGCTGCTGCTGCTGCTGCTGCTGCTGCTACTACTGCTGCTACTACTGCTGCTGTTATTGCTATTGTTGTTATTGTTGTTCTTATCGTTTTTGTTATGATGTTGATGATGATGCCGCTGCTGCTGCTGATGACAACGACGACGACGATGATGATGATGACGTCCACAATCACGACGATGATGTTGTGATAATGGTAGTGGTAACGGTGGTAATAGTAGTGGTGGTGGCAGCAAAGATGCTACCTCTGCTGCTGCTAATGCTTATGTCATGGATGACAATGACGGCAATGATGAAAAGAAGAAGCAGCTTATAATGATGATAATGATGATGATAATAATGGTGGTGGTGATGATGATGTGATGGCGGTGGTGGTGGTGGTGATGATGATGATGACGACAGAACGTCGGTCGGTAATTACAATAAATGCCTATGCAATATTTCAACAAGTCTCCACCAGAGTTTGAGGGGCTTAGTTTGTAGGGAAAGGTAAGGCATTTTTTATGCGGTAATCATATGTATTACAGAAGCAATTCTATTTTTGGTTGCTGTTGCTGCTGCTGCTGCAGTAGTAGTAGTAGGAGGAGGAGGAGGAGGAGGAAGAGGAGAAGAAGTAGTAGTAGTAGTATTGGTGGTGGTGGTGATGGTGGTGGTGGTGGTGGTAGTAGTAGGAGGAGGAGGAGGAGCAGGAGCAGGAGCAGGAGGAGAAGAAGAAGAAGAAGAAGAAAAGGAACAAGTAGTAGCAGTAGTAGTAGTAGTGGGGTGGTGGTGGTGGTGGTGGTGGTAGTAGTGGTAGTAGTAGTAGCAGTAGTTCTTCTTCTTCTTCTTCTTACTATTATTATTATTATTGTTGTTGTTGTTATTATTATTATTATTATCATATTATTATCATTATTATTGTTATTACTATTATTTTTATTATCATTATTATTATTGTCATTATTATTATTATTATTTTTATTATTATTATTATTACGATGATGATGACGACGACGACGCGATGATGATGATTGTTGTTGTTGTTGTTGTTGTTGTTGATTGTTGTTGTTGTTGTAACAGTAGTATCATTATCATTATCACCATCATTATCATTGTCTATCATTATCATCATCGTTACCATCATCAATAACATCATCACTGTTGTCGTTGTTGTTGATGGTAATGGTTCCATTGTTGGCTGGTGATAGTGTAGTTGTGAAAACGATGGTATCGGCTGTATTGGCTGTGGTAGTGGTGTTGGTTGGTGATGGTGGTAGTATCGGTGGTATACATTGTATTGGTGGTATTGCTGGAGGTGATGGTATTGATTTCAGTGGTATACATTGTATTGGTGGTATTGCTGGAGGTGATGGTATTGATTTCAGTGGTATACATTGTATTGGTGGTATTGCTGGTGGTGACGGTATTGATTTCGGTGATACACATTGTATTGGTGGTATTGCTGGTGGTGACGGTATTGATTTCGGTGATACACATTGTATTGGTGGTATTGCTGGAGGTGATGGTATTGATGGCATTGATGGTTGGTGGTAGGATTAATGTTAATGTGATATTTATAGTCACCATCATCATCATCATCATCAGGTGCCTTGCCGCATGGCGTTGGCGATTATGGACTTCCATCTGTCTCTATCATTTGTTGCCTCAAGCATCTCTTCCACCCTCTTTGTCCCCAGCCAGTCTGCAAGTCCGTCTAGTATCTTCTCCCTGGGTCTACCTGGTGCTCTCTTTCCCTCCAGCTTTCCTGTTGTGACCAGGTGGTCCGAATCCCTTTCCTCATAAAATGGCCTATAAATGTTGCCTGTCTTTTCCTAATCTTTATCAATGATCTACTTGTGTCTGCCTCCATCAAGACTGTCTCGTTTGTTTTCTTTGCTGTCCATGGAACTCTCAACATTCTTCTTAGACACCACATCTCGGCTGCCTCAAACTTGTTCTGGCTTTGTTTGTTGACTGTCCACGCCTTGCAGCCGTACAACAGTATTGGTTCTATATAACATTCAAGAACTCTCTTCTTGATGTTAATTGGTAGACATTTGTTGGTAAGAATGCTTGTCATCACCATCATCGTCATCACTTATCTCTACCCTTTTTGTCCCCACCCTCTCTGCAAAATCAATATTTTCTCCATAGGTCTACCTTGTGTTCTTTTTCCCTCCACCTTTCCTGTTGTGACTAGGTACTCAAATTTATCTTTTCTTATAAAATGTCCTTTTAAATGGTGCGTTTCTTTTCCTAATCTTCTTCATCAATGTTCTTTTTGTGTTTGTTTCTTTCGAGACTGTCTTGTTTTGTTTCTTTGCTGTCCAGGGAATTCAACATTCCTTTTAGAAGCCATACTTCATCTGCCTGAAGAATCTTGTTCTCACTTTCCTCGTTGATTGTCCAGACTTCGCATCCATACAATATTATTGGTAGTACCAGTGGTAGTGGTACTGATGGTACTGGTGGTGGCAGTGATAGTATTAGTCGCCGTATTGATGGTGTTGATGGTAATAATGATGGTATTGGTGTTTGGTTGTGGTGTTTATTGATTGATGGTGGTGGTAGTCGTGATATTATTATTTGATGCTGGTGCTGTTAGCGATGGTTATTGTTGGTGGTAGTTATTGTTGGTGGTGGTTATTGTTGGTGGTGATTATTGTTGGTGGTGGTTATTGTTGTTGGTGGTGGTGGTTATTGTTGGTGGTGGTGGTGGTTATTGTTGGTGGTGGTTATTGTTGTTGTTGGTGGTGGTTATTGTTGTTGGTGGTTATTGTTGTTGGTGGTGGTGGTTACTGTTGGTGGTGGTAATGGCTATTGTTGGTGATGGTTATTGTTGGTGGTTATTGGTGGTTATTGTTGGTGGTGGTTATTGTTGGTGGTGGTTATTGTTGTTGGTGGTTATTGTTGGTGGTGGTTACTGTGGATGATGGTTATGTTGTTGGTGGTGGTTATTGGTGGTTGTGGTTATTGGTGGTGGTGGTTATTGTTGGTGGTGGTTATTGTTGTTGTTGGTGGTGGTTATTGTTGTTGGTGGTGGTGGTTATTGTTGTTGGTGGTGGTGGTTACTGTTGGTGGTGGTAATGGCTATTGTTGGTGATGGTTATTGTTGGTGGTTATTGGTGGTTATTGTTGGTGGTGGTTATTGTTGGTGGTGGTTATTGTTGTTGGTGGTTATTGTTGGTGGTGGTTACTGTGGGTGATGGTTATGTTGTTGGTGGTGGTTATTGTTGGTGGTGGTTATTGGTGGTTGTGGTTATTGGTGGTGGTGGTTATTGTTGGTGGTGGTTATTGATGGTGGTGGTGGTTATTGATGGTGGTGTGTGGTTATTGTGGTGGTGGTGGTTATTGTGGTGGTGGTGGTTATTGGTGGTGGTGGTTATTGGTGGTGGTGTTATTGTGTGTGTTATTGTTGGTGGTGGTTATTGATGGTGGTGGTTATTGTGGTGGTGGTTTTGGTGGTGGTGTTATTGTTAGTTGTGGTTATTGGTGGTGGTGGTTATTTGGTGGTGTGTGTGGTGGTTTATTGATGGTGGTGGTTATTTTGTATGGTGGTGGTGGTTTATTGTTGGTGGTGGTTATTGAGTGGTGGTGGTTATTGTGGTGGTGGTAGGTGTGGTTATTGATGGTGGTGGTTATGTGTATGTGGTGGTGGTTATTGTTGGTGGTGTTATTGGTGGTGTGGTTATTGATGGTGGTGGTTATTGGGGTGGTGGTGGTTATGAGGGTGGTGGTGGTTATTGATGGTGGTGGTGTTATTGTTGGTGTGGTTATTGGTGGTGGTTATTGATGGTGGTGGTGGTTATTGTTGGGGGTTTGGTGGGTGTTATTGTGTTGGTGGTTATTGGTGGTGGTTATTGTTGGTGGTGGTTATTGTGGTGGTGGTTATTAGTATGGTGGGCATTGTTGGTGGTGGTTATTGGTGGTAGGGGTGTTATTGGTGGTGGTGGTGGTATTCTTTAAATATGGGTATCGTGCAACAGAGCTTAAATTAAACACACTCTATACCTCTTCTCTAGAAGTCTATTCTGAATCCTGAATACTTATCAAAATTTTTCTTGTTTTTGTTTGTTTTGTTTTCAGTCTTCCATTTCTGCCCGAGTTCCTTGAGCAGATCATCGTCTCACAGTTGATGAGCCATCTGGGGACCAGTAATCTCCTTGAACCTTTTCAGCCACCCTAACGTTAACCCTTTGACTACCACACCCTGTCCACCAACATCCTCAATCATCAACCATGCTAGCAAAGCAAAAACTTAACCCTTTGACTTCCTCACCTTGTCAGCCAGCTCCTGCATCGTAAACCATGCTAGCAAAGCAAAACTTAACCCTTTGACTCCTCGCCCTATCCACCAGCTTCCTGCAAAGAGATGTAGATAGAGAGAGAGAGTGTCAAAGGGTTAAAGTTTTTGCAGTTGGTGGATAGGTACGGAGTCAACAGGTTAACCCTTTCACCCCCGCACCCTCTCACCAGCGTCCAGCACCGTAAACCATTCTAGCAAAGCAAAGCTACCCTTAGACTCCTTTTCCCCCTATCGACCAGCTTCCTGCAGAAAGCTGGAGGATAGGGAGAGAGAGAGAGAAACAAAGGGTTAAAGTTTATGCAGTTGGTAGATAGGGTAGGTGAGTCAACAGGCTAAGGATGAGTACAATGACTGCTGTGTTGAAAGTTGTATATGATCAGATACAGGTTTCCATTTAATGGCTTGGAAGAAAGAGTGAAGACAAGATGTAGGCTGCGCAGCTTTTATTGGTTGATTTCTGGACAGGGTTCATTTCTAGGTTTATCTCATTTTGTCAGTTCCATCAAACGTTGCTGTTGTTGTTGTTGTTGGTTGTTGTTGTGTTGTGTTGTGTTGTGTGTCACGTCGTCGTCGTGTTGGCATCATCTGAGCTCTGTGACACCGTCTTGGAAAACTGAATTTGAAAAATAATAAATAAACAAATAAAATAAATCAATGAATGAATGGATAGATAGATAGCTAGATAGACAGACAGACAGAAGACAGACAGATAGATAGATTGATAGATAGATAGATAGATAATAAGATGAATAGATAGATAAGACAGACAGATAGATAGCTAGCAGATAGAACAGACAGACAGAAGAAAAGACAGAACAATAGATAGATAGATGATAGATAGATAGATAGATAACAGACAGTACAGAAGACAGACAGATAGATAGATAGATAGACAGACAGATAGACAGACAGATAGATAGATAATATGATAGACAGACAGACAGATAGATAGATAGATAGATAGACAGACAGATAGATCAGATAATATAGAAGACAGACAGAAGAAGATAGATAGATAGATAGATAGAAGATAGATAGATAGATAGATAGATAGATAGATAGATAGATAGATAGATAGATAGACAGACAGATAGACAGACAGATAGATAGATAAAACAGAAGTAATGGCCCATGTGCCGGGAAGAAGGGTGCGCTGATATGGTTGAGGATATCTTGAACACAGAAAGTTAAAATAGATCAGAGGATGCATCATCATAAAAAAGAGTGTACAAATCGATTTCTGAGCTGTATGTCTCGTAAATGGGTGTGTCATGATAAACTTGAAGGTCCTTCACTTTTCTCTCTGGACGCAAGAATGTTACCATAGCTCCAGTATATGGTGCACTGTTACTCTGTCAGCAACATCAATGCTTTTTAATTAAAAGAAAAAAAATTGCTGAACTGTCAGGTGTAGAATACTTTTAGATCCATGCCATGAATACTTAATATTTTGTTTGCTTTGTTTCGTTTCTTTGTTTGGTGTGGATGAAATTGCCGAAAGATGAAATCTACAGAAGGACTATAGACAGAAGGGGATGGAGACAGCTGACGGGGCATGTATCAGCGGCTACCATCAAGAATGATGTCGCCGACAGCTGAACAGGTTTGTTTGGTTGGTTAGTTGGTTGGTTGTGTTGGTTGGTTGGTTAGTTGTTGGTTGTGGTTGGTTGGTTTGGTTGGTTGGTTGGTTGGTTGCTTGTTTGATTGGTTGGTTGGTTGGTTGGTTTGGTTGGTTTGAGGAGTGAGACTAATAAACCCAAAAAAATGCTTATAAAATTCTTTTTGCCTGCAAAGTTTTGTCACAGACATTTAACCATTAAAAAACATAACCTTGTCGTTGTCACAATGTAATAAATGGCAAAAGGAGAGACCCTACATAACACGCATCATAAACAAAAATCCAGTTAACTCCTCTTTGGACACCAACAGTGCACCATAAAAAAAAGGCGAGAGCGAGAAAAAAAATCCACCATGCTGGAGGCTGCGCGTGCTTCGCCGTGACTAAACTGACTCTGTGATTGGCTGGTTGGAGGGGGGCGAGTCAAGGCCAGTACTGCCGCACCTTACGTCAGTACAACCAGTCAGTCACTTGGGTCAAGGCCATCCGTCAAGCAACCACCACCACGAACACTACCGCCAGCATCAGACCTGAGCACGGTGTGTGTGTGTGTGTGTGGAGAGAGAGAGAGAGGGAGAGAGACAGACTGACGGACAGAGACACACTGTGAGGTGATGGTAGCCGGGTCCCGTGAGAGAGACAGAAACAGAGAGAGAGATAGAGACACAGAGACAGAGAGACAGAGACAGAGAAGAGAGATATATAGAGGCAAAGAGAGAGAGAGAGACAAGAGACACAGGGATAGACACAGAGAGAGACACAGAGAGAGATACAGAGACTGAGAGAGACAGAGAGAGAGAGACAGACAGAGGGAGAGAGACTCAGTGTGTGTGTGTCGTGTGTGTGTTTGTGTGCGGTGTGTGTGTGGTATGTGCTGTGTGTGTGTATGTGTGTGTGTGTGTGTGTGTGTGTGTGTTGAGGCTAGAGAGAGAGAGAGAGAGAGGAGATTGATGTGTTGCCAAGTCTCGGGGGATACAGTGAGCACGCCCCAGTACATAGGAGAGTCAGACAGACAGACACAGACAGAAAGACATAACACACAGAGAGAAACACAGACAGCAAGATAGAGAGAGACACAGAGTGAGAGAGAGAAAGAGAAAGACAGAGACAGAAATAGAGAGACAGACAGACAGACAGAGAGAGAGAGAGAGAATCAGAGTCAGAGTCAGAATCAGAATCAGAATAAGAATCAGAAATCTATTCAGTAAGGCCAAAGCCCCATGAGAGAGAGAGAGAGAGAGAGAGAGAGAAGAGAGACAGACAGACAGACAGACAGAGAGACAGAGAGACAGAGACAAAGACAGAGACAGACAGAGACAGAGAGACAGACAGACAGACAGAGACAGACAGACAGACAGACAGAGACACAGAGACAGAGACAGACAGACAGACAGACAGACAGAGAGAAAAATAGTTCGGAGTTTACTTGTCAAGCTCGGATATATCCATACACACTCCACCCAAAGTGCCAGTAATAATTATCTGGCACAATCCATGTCATTTCAGGTTGCAAAGAACCCACCCAGTCAGTTTGCAGATGGCTACATCAGCTCTGAGTAGACTTCTGTGCAGTGGCAAGGTCTTGAAGTGTGCCGGAGGGTGGAGAATAACGGTACCTCTAGAGTCTAAAATTGTCTGACAGTACCAGAATGGTAGGGTAGTGGTCAACAAGCCATTGTGTTATGGGCTGGCCTGAGTCTGAATTCGTAACGTTCGAAAGGAGTTAGTTATGTCCCATAAATAAATTTTGAATTTGTGTTGTTCTTGGACTGCGTATAATGTTATATATAATCCAAAGTGTATGTCAAGACAGTCCAAAAACTTCATCACATATGTTTTATCATGGTGTGTTCTCGTTCTGTGTGATATTGACAATCACAAATGAATACTACAGACATAGTCACAATGTACCGAGCTGAAACAATTCCCCGCACCCCCACCCCCTTTTTTTTCATAAGAACAGTTTCTCCTTTTTTTTTCTTCTTTTTTTTCCTTTTTTTTTCTTTTTGTTTCAAAGATCGTGTTCATCTTCAGTCCATTATTTTATGCACTCTTCTTTTTCACCAATGAATAGGTTTTGTGCATAATACTATAAAGCATTAAATTTTGTAGTCCTATTCTTTCTCTCTGTCTCTGTTTCTCTCTGTCTGTGTCTCTCTGTGTCTCTCTCCCTGTGTCTCTCTGTCTCTGTCTCTCTCTGTCTCTCTCTCTCTCTCTGTCTTCTCTCCCATTCTCTCTCTTTCTCTCCCTCCATCCGTCTCTCTCTCTCTCACTCCGTCTCTCTCTCTGTGTCTCTGTTTGTCTGTCTGTCTGTCTGTCTGTCTGTCTCTCTCCCTCTCTCTCTCTCTTAGAAATATTTCGTATTTCTCTGATATGCATGTCTGTTGTTTCAGAGAGGAACGAATACATATAAGACTGTGTAAACTGCCAATCAATAGAAAGTTAAAAGAGATATATAACAGCTGTCTTCCCAGTTGGAAATATACACCGTTTGTTCAGATCAAATAGAAAATGAGCAATGTTTACATGCGGACTCTATACTGTAACGCTGTCCTCAGCAAAAGTTTTAAGGGGGCAGACCTACCCAAATTTGGGTACCGAGATTGTGATGTTCAGTGTTTCAGTTCTAATTAACCAATCACCATGATATTTGGCAAGAAGATACCTCAGACAGTATTCTTTGGATTGAATATCTTTGTTGGGATCTGTGAGTAGGAAATTGAGCTTATTTTTTAGTCTGCGAAAGTTTGCGATTTTTCGCGAGATTGTATACATCAGACATAATATGTTCAAACGTTTTCATCCAATTTCCTTGATATTTGGCACACATATAGCAAGGACATGTATCTATAGCCGGTAGTAAAATCTTGCAGTTCTGCTTGAAAGAAACATTTTTATCAAAGTTGTATTTATTATAATTTTTTTTTTATTAAAATCATTCTAAAAATTGGTGTGATGATTGTACAGAAAATAATGATAGTAGAGCTAAGATTTTACTACTTGCCATACATACTATACAGATGTGTTTGCTCACTAAATATCAAATTCCTAACATGAATATATGTGTAGTTACAAATGTCACAGTATGTACTATATTTTTTTCATTTTGGCGAGAACATTTTTGATTAATCAATTTTTGTCAACTTTTCATAACTCACAGATCCCAACAAAGATATTCAATCCAAAGAATACTGTCTGAGGTATCTTCTTGCCAAATATCATGGTGATTGGTTAATTAGAACTGAAACACTGAACATCACAATCTTGGTACCCAAATCTGGGTAGGTCTGCCCCCTTAAGACCATCCCGCCTGAAAAACGCATTAATTTATAATTTCATCATACAACCTCGAATGATGCAAGGTATTTCATCATTCCAGGTTGTATGACGACATACCTTACTGTCATTGCATCATCCATGGTTGTATGACGACATACCTTACTGTCATTGCATCATCCATGTTGTATGACGACATACCTTACTGTCATTGCATCATCCATTATCATCACATGATTTGGATTCATAAAGTGTTTGTCACTGCCGTTCAATGAGCAACTGTGGTGATTTGTGTAAAGTTAGCGACTTTTAGAAAATGGGAAAGAAAACAAAAATGCTCACAAACAGAGACACGAAGGGTTCAGATTGTGACTCTTACACACTTACACAATACCCCTGCAAGATTCTAAAAATGCTGGTTTCAGGCCGGATGGTCTTAAACTTTTATTAACCCTTTGACTCCCGCACCCTGTCCACCAGCACCTTGCATTGTCAACCATGTTAACCAAGCAAAAACTTAACCCCTTGACTCCTTCACCCTACCACCAGTTTTATGCAGGAAGTTGGTGGTTAGGGTGAGGGAGCCAAGGGGTTAAGTTTTGCAGTTGGTGGATAGGGTGCAGGAGTCAAAGGGTTAAAGATGGTATAAGAACTACTCGTCCAATGCAGTCAAGACAGTATGGACAGCATCATCATAGAAATTCGATGGAAATAGATTGGGTACAATATCTGCAGAAAGCAAGATTAGGAAAAGACAAGCAACGTTTTATAGGACATTTTATGAGGCAAGGGAAATCAGAGCACCTAGTCACCACAGGAAAGCTTGAAGGGAAAAAGAGGAACAGGTAAACACAGGGAGAAAATATTGAACGGACTTGCGCAGTGGATGAAGACTGACAGGGTGGGAGAAATACTTGCAGCGACAAAGGATAGATTCGTACGGAGGGCCGTGATCGCCAGTGCCATGCAGCAGGGCACATGATGATGATGATCCAAAGAGAGCAGGATAACATCACCCGGACTGCCCATCACTTGAAGGATGACACAAAATAAGAAGACCCAGGAACACTTGCACTAAAAGAACTCATCATCATCATCATCAAGTGCCTTGCCACATGGCGTTGCACGTTGGCGATCATTGCCCTCCATATGTTTCTTTCCCTTGTTGCCGCAAGCACCTCTTCCACCTTCTCTGTCTTCAGCCACTCTGCAAGTCCGTCCAATATTTTTCCCTGTGTCTACCTGGTGCTCTCTTTCCCTCCAGCTTTAAAAGAACTCAGGGCCGTGAAATAGCCATGACCTGGGCTGACTAGGGCTGTAGGAGTATGCAGGCTGGCCCAGAACAGACGAGACAGAAGGATCTTCGTTGCTGCCCTTCCTGCCAATGGTACAGTGGGAAATAAGTAACAAACTTACGTATCTCTGTGTATTAGCTGAGCTCTTTGAGCACTATACTCATAATGTAAGAGTTGTGGGTCAACCCTCGGGCGATCGAGTCAGATTTCTGCCCTGGACTCCGGATCTCACATGTCCAGTTCGATCCCATTCAGCAACATTAAGAACTGGCCTGTTCTCTGTCCATCTCAAAGTTTCCATCATTCTGGTGGTGTCAGCTTAGTGTTTCGTATCTTTTTTCTCCACAGTATCCATTTCAAGATCTTCCATATATCCCATTCCTCAACATTTAAAACTGGCCTGTTCTCTGCCCATCTCCAAGTTTCCATCATTCTGGTGGTGTCAGATAAGTGTTTCGTATCTCCCTCTCCCCCAGCCCCTATTTCAACATCTTGCTAGCGCTTAGGGTTTTGTACAGGCTCAGGAAATCTCCTAGATAATTGCTGGCGATTTTGGATGAAGCGCATATGGAATTGTCAAATCCCTCTGGAGCAAAACCCCAAATAAACTCGAGTAGCTACTTAAGATGTATGTCTCCCTGTTGTCTGTCCACTACATAAAACTTCGTTCTGATGGTGTCAGTCTATGGTCTTTTCCTAACTCCTGTCCTACCCCTAACCCTCCTCTCCATTTGAAGACCTTGTCAGGGAATAGCGTTTTGAGTTATTGTTATTGTTATTAGCATTGTTGTTGAAAGCCCAGTCGACTGAGTAGAGCCATATCAGGGCTATGATCGTTTCAAAATATACACAATACTTCAACGGAGGTTAAAAAAAAAAGAAAAGAAAGAAGAAGAAAAGAAAATTAAGTACACATATCAATGCATTCGCGCACATAGTCTAAACAGATGCAGAGATGCCCCTGGCGTTGACCACTCCGTCCAATTTATCACACAGGCGATTTTAAAAACATACCTGAGTACAAATGTAAACATAACTAAGAACTCTAAAACATCTATAAAAACAGGCCTAAATTACCTAAAATTGCTTCCGCGTAACTCATTTCCCCAGAGCCAAAAATGCATTTAATATATATCCCCATTTATCAACCTTAAGAAAAAGCACGTAAGACTTTATCGAAGACATACAGGTGAATGAACCAGCAAGGCAGACAATAATAGGAGAAAATGAAGAAAGCAAAACGAACAAAGCAAGAAACAAAGATAGTGAAAGAAAAGAGAAAATTTCTAGCACGAATTTCCAGAAGGTGGGGATACTGTTTATACTGAAAAAAGCCCTGGGCATACCAACAGGGGAAAGGATTTTGAGTAGGTTCAAGGAATGTGCCAGACAACAGACGGCAAAGTGGGTGGAGCGCATATGGAATTGTCGGAATGCAATAAATCCCTTTTTCTAAGAGACTCCAAAGTAAACACAAAACTCAGAGTGGCCTTGCGGCAACTTGATCTGAGGATATTAACGTCCCTCGTCTCTACACGAAAAAGGCAAGACTGGTTGGTTATCTTACACCATGTTCCAGTTCATTAAGAAGGACGGTGTGGCATAGAAATAGTGTGCGGAAGGCTATAACATTTGTTCTGTTTTTGTTTTGTTTTGTTTTGTTTTGTTTTTTGTTTTTTGTTTTTTGTTTTGTTTGTTGTTTGTTTGTTTTGTTGTGTTTGTGTGGTGGTGGTGGTGGTGGTGTGGTGGTGGTGGTGGTGGTGGTGGTTATTCAGTTACTAGAAAAAAAAAAACCACGAAAAAAGAATAAGAACGTGTATTCAATACAACCAGACAAGACAAGCGCAAATTTTCGGCCAACTGGCCTTTGTTAAGCGTAAGATCACAAACAAACAAACAAACAAACACCAGATGCATTAATTAGGAGAAAAAGATTGAAACTTCCCTGCTGCCCGTCTAGTGTGAGACAATTCTATATGCGCTCGACCAGTCTCACACTGGACGGAGCAGCAGGGAAGTTTCAGTCTTTTCCTCATATTTTTGTATCTGGTGTTTGTTTGTTTGTGATCTTACGCTTGACAAAAGCCAGTTGACCGAAAATTTGCTCCTGTCTTGTCTTGTTGTATTAAATACGCGTTCTTGTTCTTTTTTTCGTGTTTTTTCTGGTTCCTGTTTGCTTAAACGTGGGGCAGTCACACTTGTTTTGGGATTTGGTTATTCAGTCATGTCCGTGTTATTCACTTGTTCCATCTGTGTTATTCACTTGTTGCATCTGCATTATTCATTTGTTGCATCTATGTCATTCACTTTTGCATCTGTGTTATTCACTTGTTGCGTCTGTGTTATTCACTTGTGCCATCTGTGTTATTCACTTGTGCATCTGTGTTATTCACTTGTGCCATCTGTGTTATTCACTTTGCTCTGTGTTATTCACTTGTGCCATCTGTGTTATTCATCTTGTACATCTGTGTTATTCACTTGTTTCGTCTGTGTTATTCACTTATTGCATTGTGTTATTCACTTGTTCCTCTGTTTTCATGTTCATCTGTGTCATTCACTTGCATCTATGTTATTCACTTGTTCGTCTGTGTTATTCACTTGTTGCATCTGTGTTATTCACTTTGCATCTATGTTATTACTTGCGTCTGTGTTATTCACTTGTGCCATCTGTGTTATTCATTGTGTACATCTGTGTTATTCACTTGTTGCCCTCTGTGTATTCACTTAGTGCATTGTGTTTATTCACTTGTTCCATCTGTTATTCATTTGTTGCATCTGTGTCATTCACTTTTGCATCTATGTTATTCACTTGTGCTCTGTGTTATTCACTTTGTGCCATCTGTGTTATTCACTTGCATCTGTGTTATTCGCTTGTCCATCTGTGTCATTCACTTGTGCCATCTGTGTCATTCACTTGTGCCATCTGTGTTATTCACTTTTGCATCTGTATTATTCACTTGTGCCATCTGTGTCATTCACTGTTGCACCTGTTTAATTCACTTGTTGCGTCTGTGTTATTCACTTGTTGCGTCTGTGTTATTCACTTGTGCCATCTGTGTTATTCACTTGTGCCATCTGTGTTATTCACTTGTTGCGTCTGTGTTATTCACTTGTGCCATCTGTGTTATTCACTTGTGCCATCTGTGTTATTCACTTGTTGCGTCTGTGTTATTCACTTGTGCCATCTGTGTTATTCACTTGTGCCATCTGTGTTATTCACTTCTTGCATCTTTGTTGTTTACTTGTTCCATCCGTTACATTACTGGGTATATTAAAAGCTCTCTTTCTCTCTCTCTCTTTCTCTCTCTCTCATCTCTTCTCTCACTTTCTCTCTCTTCCCTCCCTCTCTCTCTCTTTCTGTCTCTATCTGTCTGTCTGTCTGTCTCCTTCTCTCTCTCCCTTTCTCTGTCTGTCCTTCTCTCTCTCTCTCCTCTTTCTCTCTATCTCCCGCTCTCTTTCTCTGTCTCTGTCGTGTCTGTCTGTCTGTCTGTCTCTCTCTCTCTCTCTCTCTCTCTCTCCCTCTCTCTCTCTCTCGCTCTCTCTTGCTCTTGCTCTCTCTCCCTCTCTCGCTCTTCTCTGTCTCTGTCTCTGTTTGTCCGTCTGTCTGTCTGTCTCTCTCCCCCTCTCTCTCTCCCTTTCTCTCTCTCTCTCTCTCCCCCCTCTTCTCCCTTTCTCTCTATCTCTCTCTCTCCCTCTCTCTCTCCCTTTCTTTCTCTCTTCTCTCTCTCTCTCTCTCTCTCTCTCTCTCTTTCTCTCTTAACCTCTCCTGCTGATGCACCTCATGTGTTCTATGTGAGGGCATCAAGTGGCCAGCTGTTGCGTGGGGCGGGCTGTTATCACCACTGGTACAAAACGTATACCTTTTTACCAGTCCACTGGTACAACACATACACCTATTTACCAGTCCACTGGTACAACACATACACCTTTTTACCAGTCCACTGGTACAACACATACACCTATTTACCAGTCCACTGGTGCAAAACATACACCTATTTACCGATCCACTGGTACAAAACATACACCTATTTACCGATCCACTGGTACAAAACATACACCTATTTACCAATCCACTGGTACAAAACATACACCTTTTTACCAGTCCACTGGTACAACACATATACCTATTTACCAGTCCACTGGTGCAAAACATACACCTATTTACCGATCCACTGGTACAAAACATACACTATTTACCAATCCACTTGTACAAAACATACATCTATTTACCAGTCCACTGGTGCAAAACATACATCTATTTACCAGTCTACTGATACAAAACATACATCTATTTACCAGTCTACTGATACAAAACATACACCTATTTACCAGTCTACTGATACAAAACATACACCTATTTACCAGTCCACTGGTGCAAAACATACACCTATTTACCAGTCCACTGATACAAAACATACACCTATTTACCAATCCACTGATACAAAACATACACCTATTTACCAATCTGCTGATACAAAACATACACCTATTTACCAATCCACTGATACAAAACATACACCTATTTACCAATCCACTGATACAAAACATACACCTATTTACCAATCCACTGATACAAAACATACACCTATTTACCAATCTGCTGATACAAAACATACACCTATTTACCAATCCACTGATACAAAACATACACCTATTTACCAATCCACTGATACAAAACATACACCTATTTACCAATCTGCTGATACAAAACATATACCTATTTACCAATCTGCTGATACAAAACATATACCTATTCCCCAATCCACTGATACAAAACATACACCTATTTACCAATCCACTGGTACAACACATACACCTATTTACCAGTCCACTGGTGCAAAACATACACCTATTTACCAGTCCACTGATACAAAACATACACCTATTTACCAATCCACTAGTACAAAACATACACCTTTTTACCAATCTACTGATACAACACATACACCTATTTACCAATCCACTGGTACAAAACATACCCTATTTACCAATCCACTAGTACAAAACATACACCTATTTACCAATCCACTGGTACAAAACATACCCTATTTACCAATCCACTGGTACAAAACATACACCTATTTACCAGTCCACTGGTACAACACATACACCTATTTACCAGTCCACTGGTACAAAACATACACCTATTTACCAATCCACTGGTACAAAACATACACCTATTTACCAGTCCACTGGTACAACACATACACCTATTTACCAGTCCACTGATACAAAACATACACCTATTTACCAATCCACTAGTACAACAATACACCTTTTTACCAATCTACTGATACAACACATACACCTATTTACCAATCCACTGGTACAAAACATACCCTA
>CM060315.1:23146736-23151736 GCA_030674185.1 Monoplex corrugatus | reverse complement strand
TGTGATCAAAATTCCAAAATGTTTTATCTGACCAGTAATGCTACGTGGTTGTGGAGCCTGGATAAACGAGAAACGCACATGAAAATTAGATCGAAGCAGCAAAGATCAATTAAAATCAGGAAGAGAGTTTTTGAATGTCATATAGAACCGATATTGTTATACGGTTGTGAGGCGTGGACAGTCAACAAGCAAAGCCAGAACAAGATTGAGGCAGCCGAGATGTGGTTTCTAAGAAGAATGTTGAGAGTTCCATGGACAGCAAAGAAAACAAACGAGACAGTCCTGATGGAGGCAGACACAAGAAGATGATTCATAAGGAAGATTAGGAAAAGACAGGCAACATTTATAGGCCATTTTATGAGGAAAGGGGAATTGGAGCACCTGGTCACAACAGAAAAGCTGAATGGAAAGAGAGCACCAGGTAGACCCAGGGAGAAAATACTGGACGGACTTGCAAGATGGCTGAGGACAAAGAGGGTGGAAGATGTGCTTGCGGCAACAAGGGATAGATACATATGGAGGGCCATGATCGCCAAAACCATGCGGCAGGACTCTTGATGATGATGAGCACAGATGTGGTTCTACAGGTTGCTTCTTGGAGTCAAATGGACCGATAAAAGAACAACTGAGACCATTTTACACGAACTCGCATTCCAACACCAGCTGTTGGCAGAAACTTAATCAAGGAAAGAAAAATGAGATACATCGGCCATGCAATCCGCAACACCCACACGCCCCTGATGACAGCAGTTTTTGCAAGGAAAATTGAGGCCAGATGAAATCTGGGGAAACCACCCACTTTATATTATCAGCATCACTAACATCAGCAATGTGAGGATCTACGAAGTAGCAGAAGAAAAGTCAAGACCAGAGTAAATGGAGGAGCGTTGTTGTGACGTCTGTTAACGCCCTGTCGGTATATTCAGCCCTATCGGTATATTCAGCCCTATCGGTATACTCAGTCCTATCGGTATACGCGCCCTATCGGTATACTCAGCCTTATCGGTATATTCAGCCCTATCGGTATACTCAGCCATATCGGTATACTCAGCCCTATCGGTATACTCAGCCATATCGGTATATTCAGCCCTATCGGTATATTCAGCCCTATCGGTATATTCAGCATATCAGTATACTCAGCCATATCGGTATATTCAGCCCTATCGATATATTCAGCCATATCGGTATATTCAGCCATATCGGTATACTCAGCCATATCGGTATATTCAGCCCTATCGGTATATTCAGCCCTATCGGTATATTCAGCCCTATCGGTATACTCAGCTCTATCGGTATACTCAGCCCTATCGGTATATTCAGCCCTATCGGTATACTCAGCCCTATCTCTATACTCAGCTCTATCGGTATACTCAGCTCTATCTGTCCACTCAGCTCTATCGGTATACTCAGCCCTATCGGTATACTCAGCCCTATCGGTATACTCAGCCCTATCGGTATATTCAGGCCTATCGGTATACTCAGCTCTATCGGTATACTCAGCTCTATCGGTATGGAAGCAGGCGTTTTCCATCCCACACATCCCAATTAACAACTCCTCCCCAGGAGCACTTAGCATTGGCAACCGTGCCTGTTACATGTATCTCACCGCTGGCACCGGTGGTCAGCCAGCGTGTATAGCCATGCAAAAATTAATACATACCACTTTATATTTTATGTACATTCCTTCCGTTTTAGAAACATCACAAACTTGTTCACATAGAATGATCTAAAAAAGATAGTTTCTTTGTTGCACATTAGATCGAAATAGGACTGTCTATTGAGGTGATGAAATAGCTTTGAGTAAGTTGTTGGGGGTGCAGAAAAAAAATGTAACACCGTTCGCCCTAAAAGCAGACGAAACCAAAAGTAGGTCGGGATAGGAAGGCCACATTGTACCAAGGAATTTTAAGTAAGTGCATTTCTAACTTAATCGGGACCTGTTCATTTTCATCGTGTACACATTTATAATCTTCTGAAGCAATGTGTTGAAACGTTATTAAAAAAAGCTTTAGATTTTGTAAATATTGTTGTGTATGCTGTTTTCCATGGAATGTACCGATAGGGCTGAGTATACCGATAGCGATGAGTATACTGATAGGGATGAAAACACCGATACGGCTGAGTATACCGATAGGGTTGAGTATACAAATAGGACTGAGTATACCGATAGGGCTGAGTATACCGATAGGGTTGAGTATACTGATAGGGCTGAGTGTACCGATAGGACTGAGTGTACCGATAGGGCTGAGTGTACCGATAGGGCTGAGTATACCGATATGACTGAGTATATCGATAGGACTGAGCATACCGATAGGGCTGAGTATACCGATAGGGCTGAGTATACCGATAGGGCTGAGTGTACCGATAGGGCTGAGTGTACCGATAGGGCTGAGTGTACCGATAGGGCTGAGTATACCGATGGGGCTGAGCATACCGATAGGGCTGAGTATACGATAGGGCTGAGTATACCGATAGGGCTGAGTATACCGATAGGGCTGAGTGTACCGATAGGGCTGAGTATACCGATAGGGCAGAGCATACCGATAGGGCTGAGTATACTGATAGGGCTGAGTATACTGATAGGACTGAGCATACCGATAGGACTGAGTGTACCGATAGGGCTGAGTATACAAATAGGGCTGAGCATACAAATAGGGCTGAGCATACTGATAGAGCTGAGCATATCGATAGGGCTGAGTATACCGATAGGGCTGAGTATACCGATAGGGCTGTGCATACCGATAGGGCTGAGTATACCCATAGGGCTGAGTATACCAATAGGGCTGAGTATACCGATAGGGCTTTAACAGACGTCTGCTGTTGCGGCTACCACCGAACTCGATGAAGTTGACGGGTGACGGATGTGTGGTGAGATATCAAAAGATCAATCGAGGTCAAAACTGTCCGATAACCTTGAGGTCGAAGGGGAGTGGGGTGGTAGAGACCTCTGCTTGTCTCTTCCTACGTTCTTTGTATTTGGTGTTGTTGCTGTTAACCCTTTGACTCTTGCAGCCTATCAACCAACTATAAAAAACTTAACCCTTTGAATCCATCACCCCGTCCACCAGTTTCCTGCAGGAAGCTGGTAGATAGGGTAGGGGAGTCAAAGGGTTAAGATTTTGCTGTGCTAACATGTTTGACAGTGCAGGACGCTGGTGGACAGAATGCGAGAGTCAAAGGGTTAATAGTTGTTTCTTTAAAAGACACACACACACACATGAACACACACACGCATACACATACACACACATACAAACACGCATTCATGCACACACACACACACACACACACACACACACACACACACACACACACACACACACACCACACACACACACACACACACACATTTGAATATGTGTATTCACTTGTATATGCTTGCGATCAAATGTCTTCTCTTTTCGTTTCGTTTTGTTCCAATTTGTTTAATTTTTAATTCTTTTGCGGGATCCGGTTTTCTGTTGTTTTTGAATAACAAATGAATTAGCAAATTAGCTTATGTGCTAATATCTGTACCATTGGAAAATAAAGTTTCATTTCCATTTAATTTTTGTGCTAATATTAGGAGGGTGGTACCCATGCCCTCACCCCTGCTTATTTATTACCTCCATGACTCAGAATAGGGTCAGATGTTCATAAACAGCTGGGTGGGCCCAAAACCGCACAAATCTTTTTTTTTTTTTTTTTTTTTTTTCGAATCATATGTTTTATTTTTATGCTCCCCCTTTTTAATTTTTTTTATATTTTATTTATTATTATTATTTTTGTGTGTGTGTGTGTGGTCCCATTGTCTACTCCACATTGACGACCATAGAAGCTGGGACAGATTTGTTTTTGTTTGTTGTTGTTTTTTTTGACAATGCTATGACTATGGTGACAGTGAGGATAATAACCACAATGCCTTGGGTTTCCGTCTAGGATGACCGAGATTAGTCACAGGGCACTCTGTACTCTAGGCTTACTATCATGATATATCACGGCGTCAACCAGTTCCGAGAGATAAAGACACCTGCGGTGTTGGTCAAGAGGTTTAAAGCACCTTCAGGGATGCGTCCGTGAAGTGGATGAGACTCGACTGTGTGGTTCCAGTCTTCCCAATGAGCCCATAGCACGCCCAACTCTGGGTAGGAGCCGGTTAGAGCTGAAAAATTGCACAATTGGGGATTCGAACCCACAACTTTCCAATCGGTTTGTCCACTGCGCTAATCTTTGGACCACGGCAACTCTGTGTGTGTTGTGTGTGTGGTGTGTGTGTGTGTGTGTTGTTGTGTGTTGTGTGTGTGTGTGTGTGTGCGGCGTGTGTGTGTGTGTTGTGTGTGTTATGTTTGTGTGTGTATGTGTATGTGTTTGTGTGTGTGTAGTGCGTGTTTGTGTGAGTGTGGTGTGTGTGTTTTGTGTTTGTGTATGCGTGGTGTATGTGTTTGTGTGTTTGTTGTTTGTGTATGCTGTGTGTGTGTGTGTGTGTGTGTATGCATGTGTGTGTGTATGTGTGTCTGTGTATGCGTGTGCGTGTGTGTGTGTGTATGTGTGTGTGTGTGTGTGTGTGTGTGTGTGTGTGTGTGTGTGTGTGTGTGTGTGTGGGGTTTTTTTTTCCCCTAGTCAGAATCGACGTCGCGGTCAAATTGCAAGGTGGAGCACAATAGAGCATGATGGTATGGGGAATGGGATACCGATTACTTTTCTTTTTTGTTAAGTGGGATAATAGCAGGTGATATATGGCCGACGGGGATAAAAAGGAGTGATCGTTCTTTATTTCATTTTATTTTTATTATGTGTCATTTTATTTTATTTTATTCTACTTTACTTTATTTTATTCTATTATCTTAATTATTCTGTTTTATATTATTTATTTTATTTCGTTATATATTTTGTTTCAATTCATTTTATTTTATTGTCTTATTTTATTTTATTTTATTTTTTATTTTGTTTTATTTCAGTCTCCGCTATCATTGTCGGTTGAAGCGGGCCCGCCCCAGTAGCTCAGTTGGTTGAGCGTCGAA
>CM060315.1:23126736-23129236 GCA_030674185.1 Monoplex corrugatus | reverse complement strand
TGGCTCTAAGCAGCCGGCTGGGCTTTAAACAAAATTAGCAATAACACACACACACAAAAAGTAAGCCAACATTCCAAGGAGCGGTGCCGTAGACTGACTGACAGTGTATACAATTGTCTGAATGCATTGCAACCCTCTTGAACAAACTTCGACCTCCAAACCCTCGTCACTGGATCATCATCATCATCAGGTGCCTTGCTGCATGGCGTTGGCGATTATGGACTTCCATCTGTCTCTATCTCTTGTTGCCCCAAGCATCTCCTCCACCCTCCTTGACTTCAGCCACTCCGAAAGTCCGTCTAGTGTTTTCTCCCTGGGTCTACCTGGTGCTCTCTTTCCCTCCAGCCTTCCCGCTGTGACCAGGTGCTCCAAATCCCCCTTCCTCACAAAATGGCCTATAAATGTTGCCTGTCTTTTCCTAATCTTCCTTATGAATGATCTACCTGTGTCTGCCTCCATCAAGACTGTCTCGTTTGTTTTCTTTGCTGTCCATGGAACTCTCAACATTCTTCTTAGAAACCACATCTCGGCTGCCTCAATCTTGTTCTGGCTTTGCTTGTTGACTGTCCATGCCTCACAACCGTACAACAGTATTGGTTCTATATAACATTCAAGGATTCTCTTCCTGATGTTAATTGATAGGCACCTGTTGGTAGGAATGCTTGTCATCTTCTTGAATGCTGTTTTTGGCTTGGCCGTTTCTGCTGGCTATTTCAATAGATACTAAATGGAAAACACAAGAACACCCGACGACGAACAATGGAAGGAGCCTGCAAAGGCCTTGAGAAACACCTGGGTAGCCTATACTGAGGTTGGCACAGAGCAAACAAGAATAGAGTATCTTTTGTCTTACATGTCAATGACATAATGGGCAGTAGGAAATAAGTTGGGTGGAGCGCATGTGGAAATGTCCAAGTGCGATGAATCCCTCTCGAACAAGCTCCAAAATCCCAACCTGTCACCGTGGTGTAGTGGTTAGTGCAACAGACTACAGACTGGAAGGTTGTGGGTTCGAATCTTCATCAGTCCCTTCAAAAATCATTGTGGGTTTTTTCGGCTGTGACCAGATCCTACCCAGAGTTGGGCGTGCTACAGGCTCGTTGGGAAGACTGGGACCACACAGTCGAGTTTCATTCACTTCACGGATATGTCATTGAGGGTGTTGCTCAAATCTTCTGACCAACACCGCAGGTGTGTGTATCTCTCAGGCCTGGTTGAGGCCAGGATATTTTATGATAGTAAGCATAGAGTACAACCCTGTCACGCAGTGTCAATCCTAGATGGAACTCCCTAGCATCATGATTATCATCCTCATCGACATCATCGTCATCACATTGTAATAACTGTGCCAGCTTCTATGGCCATTAAGGTGGCGTAGAAAATGGGTCGAAAAAAAAGGGGTGAGCACAAAGGTAACTCCCTGAGTGCGATGATCCTTAAAAAATAAAATTAAAAAATAAAAAACTCCAATCCCCCAAACTCAGATGATTGATTTCTTTTTGCCCATAGCCCCGGAGAACGGCGTGCAAAATAGAACAAGAACAACAAAACAAAACAAGAAAACAAAACAACACCAATTTCTGTCGAGCTTGAAGTTTGTTTCTGAAGGATTCATCGCACTGGGGCCATTCCATATGCGCTGCAACCAACATTGCTAGTCATTATCTGGCAAGCTCTCTGACCCTACACAAAATCCTATCTGCTGGCAAGGTCTTGGAATGGATGGGAGTGGGGGGGGGGGGGGGCAAGGACCCTATGAAACAGGAAGCTGGCCTCACCAGAATGATGGCAACATGAAGCTAGACGGGGAACAGGCCAGTTTTCAGTGAGGCAGGCTGGGATTGAACTCCAGACATACATACTCGAGTCCTCGGCTCCACCAAACGAATCAATGAGAAAAAAGAAACATCCCTCACGCAGACCAACAAAAACAAAACAAAACATCAACAACAAAGAAACATCCACCCCCCACCCCCAAAAAAATATGACGAGAAAGAAAGAAAGATAGAAAGAGAGAAAGAAAGAAAGGAAAAAAAAAGAAAGAAAGAAAGAAAGGATGAACGAAAGAAAGGAAAGAAAGAATGAATGAATGAAAGAAAAAGAAAGAAAGAAAAGAAAGAAAAAAGAAAGAAAGAAAGAAAGAAAGAAAAGGAAAGAAAGAAAGAAACAAAAAAGAAAGAAAGAAAGAAAAAGAAAGAAAGAAAAAGAAAAGAAAAAAAAGAAAGAAAAAAAAGAAAAAAAAAAAAGAAAGAAAAAAGGAAAGAAAGACAAGAAAAGACAGACAGACAGACAGACAGACAGACAGAAAGAAAGAAAGAAAGAAAGCAACTTGAAAAATTTAGCAAGTTCCCGGAAATATTCGTCATCGCGCGGATCAGACATTCACACTGAAACTTACACAACGAAAACTGAAACTGAAAGAAATCATAAATATATAAATGTCAGTTACAAAACTTTTTACCTTTGTTTAAGAGTTGTATGAAAATAATACAAAGCTTCT
>CM060315.1:23119236-23124236 GCA_030674185.1 Monoplex corrugatus | reverse complement strand
CCTTTTCTCCTCTGCATAAAATCCTAACCTCACTCAACCCCCCCTCCCCCCTCTGCAGCCTGTCTCCGCTCGGAGGGGAATCACATGGTTATAATATATAATTGTATATGCCATGCTCTCTATAATTTTCCATTGCTTTTATTCTTGCTTATTTCTTTTATTGCTTTTATTCTTTCTCCCCATTTATAGCCATGCGTGTGTGTGTGTGTGTGTGTGTGTGTGTGCGTGTGTGTGTGCGTGCGTGCGTGCGTGCGTGTGTGTCTGCTTCAGCGCTTAGATTTGATTTTATCAAGATTTTGCGCTATATAAATATTGTAATTATTATATATTATTATTATTATGTAAGGCTTATTAATTATGTGTTGTCGATTACTACTTCGACTATTTTTTTAAATCATCATAAGACTTATTGTCTGTTATGGATGACAACATGGACTTTTTTAAAATCATCGTAAGTCTTATCTTGTGGATTACTATTTAAACATCGTAAAGCTTATTATATGTTGTCGATTACTACTTCGACGTTTGTTGTTGTTTTTTTTTATAATTTTTTAGAATCGTCGTGTCAATTTATGTGTTGTGGATTACAATGCCGACTTTTTTTTTTTTAATCATTGTAAGGTTTATTATCTGTTGTAAATCGCTACTTCGACTTTTTTTTTTTTTTAATCATTGTAAGGTTTATTCTCGTTGTGGATTACTACTTCGACTGTTTTTTTTTAGAATCATTGTAAGGCTTATTACGTGTTGTGGATTGCAATTTGACTTTTTTTAATCATCATAGCTTATTATTGTTGTGGTTGTAATTGACTTTTTTTTAGAATCATTGTAAGGCTTATTAGTGTTGTGGATTGCATTGACTTTTTTTTAGAATCTCATAAGGCTTATTATGTTTGTGGTTGTATTTGACTTTTTTTTAGATCATTGTAAGGCTTATTACGTGTTGTGGATTGCAATTGACTTTTTAGACATCATAAGGTTATTAGTTTGGGTTTAATTATTTTTTAGATCATTGTAAGGCTTATTAGTGTTGTGGATTGCAATTGACTTTTTTTGGATCATCATAAGGCTTATTATGTGTTGTGGTTTAATTTGATTATTTTTTAATCATTGTAGGCTTATTATGTGTTGTGTATTGCAATTTGGACTTTTTTTAATTATTGTAAGGCTTATTATGTGTTGTGTATTGCAATTTGGACTTTTTTATTATTGTAAGCTTATTATGTGTTGTATTGCAATTTGGACTTTTTTTTAATCATCGTAAGGCTTATTATGTGTTGTGGATTACAATTTCGACTTTTTAAAAAAAAAATCATTGTAAGGCTTATTATATGTTATTGTGGATTACAATTTCGACTTTTTTAAAATTCCTTTTCAGATGCGTTGGGTTTGCTTACACTGTGCAGGCAGTGTGTAGCTATGCAGTCTGCATATTCCTTCTTTGGTGGGCTTGTGTGCTTGGGGTGTTGCTGTCATGTCGCTTGATATGACTTACAGACTTTTGAACGTGTTTGTTTGATGTTCTGGATCATGTACATACACACACAAGGAGTTTATGCGCGAAAAAAAAATATGTGCACACATCTTTGGCTTGGCAGACAAAAAAAAAAAAAAAAAAAAAAAAAAATCTCCCGAAAATTCCACTTACCACCAGTGAATACCAGGAGAAAAGCAAACCTCATCATATATCTCCACACATATCATCACATCATCATCATTATCATGTTGGTTATATTAGTGTTAGTAATGCTATTTTATTTATTGCTTCATCATCACTACATCATCATATAAATATCATCATCATCATCATCATCATCATCATCATCATCATCATTATCATTATGTTATTTAGTTGTCTATTTTTATTATTGTTCATTTCTATTATCTATATTTTTATTATTGTTTTGTATATTTTTATTTATTGCTATCATCATCATCATCATCATCATCATTATCATTATTGTTATTATTATTGTTGTTGTTGTTATTGTTATTTTTATTTTGTATATTATCATATCTCATCATCTTTTTCATTATGATGCTATTATTCTCATCACATCATTTATTGTTGTTGGTGTTATTGTTTTTTTTATTTATTGCTATCATCATCCATCATATTATTATATTATTGTATTATTTATTTTTTATTTTATCTTTCCCATATATTATATTATTATTATTTATTTATTTTATTATTATTATATTATTTATTATTATTATTATTATGTGGTCTGACCACACAAACAGTGAGAAAGGGCAATTTCTACCGTCAGCGCAACCAGTTGTAAAGTGTACTTGGTCATTTTCCTAGTATTTCGTGTTTGCCAACCTACAATAGTTAATAAGAAGACCTGGCCTGTTCGTGTTCCATCTGTTTTATTAACCCCTTGACTCCCACACCCTATCCACCAATTTGCAAAAACTTAACCCTTTGACTCCCTCACCCTATCCACCAACTTGCAAAAACTTAACCCTTTGACTCCCTCACCCTATCCACCAACTTGCAAAAACTTAACCCTTTGACTCCCTCACCCTATCCACCAATTTGCAAAAAAATTAACCCTTTGACTCCCTCACCTTATCCATCAACTTGCAAAAACTTAACCCTTTGACTTCATCACCCTATCCACCAACTTGCAAAAACGTAACCCTTTGACTCCCGCAACCTATCCACCACTTGCAAAAACTTAACCCTTTGACTCCCTCACCTTATCCACCAACTTGCAAAAACTTAACCCTTTGATTCCCTCACCCTGTCCACCAACTTGCAAAAACTTAACCCTTTGACTCCCTCACCTTATCCACCAACTTTTAAAAACTTAACCCTTTGACTCCCTCACCCTGTCCACCAGAACCCTTTGACTCCCTCACCCTATCCACCAGCTCTGTATCTCTGTATATAATTTTCCGACCCTGAGATGGTCTCCGCGGTCGATTGGCATTAATAAAAAAACAGGTCAGTACAATTGCAGTTCATTTCGCCCCCAGGAGATTACGAATGACACTCTTTCCCTACTGAACATTCAGTTTTGTTGGTTGGTTTTGTTTTTTGTTTGTTTGTTTTGTTTGTTTTGTTTTTTGTTTGTTTTTTTGTTGTTTTATTTTTGTTTGTTTTTTTTTGTTTGTTTGTGTTTTTTGTTTGTTTTGTTGTTTTTTGTTTGTTTGTGTTTTTGTTTGTTTGTTTTTGTTGTTTGTGTTTTTGTTTGTTTGTTTGTTTATTGTTGTGTGTTTGTTTGTTTGTTTTTTGCCTTTTTATTGTTTCGTTTTTGTTTTTGTTTTTTTCTTTTAGCGTTGAGAAGCTAGTGATCTGTCATAGAAGGCCGTAGTGGTTGTTAGTGCTTCATGGTGGCAGTGACGATGCTGGTGGTGGTGGTGATGGTGATGGTGATGGTTGATGGTGTTGTAGGGTAACTGGCCGCTGCCCGGAGTAACTGACTTGCTACTTACTACTACTACTATAACACCAAAGAGGCCCTCTTGGCTAATACTGGATGCTGGTGGCTTTTACTACTACTACTATACAGTACCGTACTGCTCGCTCGCTACCCCAGGAAACGTGCTGAAAGCTCACTCACTCACACACTCACTATACCAGTCCCTGCCTCCGCTACTGACCCCTCCCCCCCCCTTCCACTACCCCACATCACCCCCCACTACCACCCACCACAACCCTCTCCACCTTCCTCTCTTTCCCCTTCCCCCTTTCGCACTCCGCTCCACCCTATATCTCCTTCTCCCACCCACCCTCTCTCTCTCTCTCTCTCTCGTAGCGGTTTTACCACGCCCCTTCAGTGCGAAAAAAGTCGCGTGCATTCTCCCCCTCCAGTCCCCAACCCCCAACCCCGACCTTCCGTCTCTACTGTACTGACTGTTCCCAATCAAGGTGAGGTGTGTGTGTGTGTGTGTGTGGTGTGGTGGGGAGTAGGGATGGGGATGGGGACTAAAGCCAAAGCATGTATGTGTGCGCGCACGCGCGTGTGTGTGTGTGTGCGTGTGTGAGTCAGTCGCCTAGTGAGTGAGTGAGGGAATGGTGTCCAGTGAGCACTTAGCAAACGCACGGTTATGCTTCCTCCACCCCACCCCAACCCCCACTGCCCTCACCCCCCTCCCCCTCTCTCCCCCCCTCCCCCATCAGTGGCCACCCCAAACCTTGCTTGCCCTCGACAGACAAGCAGTGTCCGCCTCCACGCCCATGTGGAAAGCAAGCAAGCAAAGCAAAGCAAAGCAAGCAAGCAAGCAAGTCACAGTCTGTTGGGCTTGTTGACAACCGACCCTGGGTTTGTTTAGTTGTTGGTTAGTGGTGGTGATGGTCATGTTATTATTGATGAAGCTTCGTGTCGTGCAACTTTCTTCTTCTGCTTTTCCACCCACTGGGCCTGCTTACCTGCCTGCCTGATCTGATTGCCACTGTTTCACCATCATTTTGACCGTTTTGATGGATGACCGTGTCCATTATCTGACTGTTGAAGATAACTACCGTTTGATGGATGACGGTACCCAGTATTGAGTGTTGTTTTGAAAATAGCCATCATATCGATACTTTTCTGGATCGGTCCCATCATATCGATGCTGCTGGATCAGTCGGATGATATTAGAAACTTATTCATGTTCCGGGTATTACGTATGCTACAGACTGATTCATCTTCTGGGTATTACATATACTGAGGATTGATCAAAGGTTATTTCAGTTGATTTTTGGACATTTTCATAAAATTGAATTTTAGAGACTTTGGTGCGTTATTTTTGCTGATACGAAAAACTTCGATTTAACATTTTACTTGACATTGGCAGTGTTATATATTATTTCACTTGATATTGAGGACAGACGCAAACAGTTCGTTTGATGCTGTACACTTGTATATAACATCTGTCAGCTGACATTAAACACTATGATGCATTATCTTGTATTTTTAGATTGGAGACACACAGCAGAGCTTTGATGTATGGTTTCAGTCGATGTTTCAGATTTTCTCACATTTTCAGTTAATATTCTAGATTTC
>CM060315.1:23101736-23109236 GCA_030674185.1 Monoplex corrugatus | reverse complement strand
ATGTATGTATGTATATGTATTAGTATGTATGTATGTAGTATAGTAGTATGTAGTATGATGATGTATGTATGTTGTATGTGTATGTGTGTATGTTGTGTTGTGTGTATGTGTGTAATATATAATGTATGATGTAATATATTAGTTGTGTGTATGTGTTGTGTTTTAATATGTGTGTGTAATGATTATTATTGTGTTGTGTGTTGTGTGTGTGTGTGTGTAGTGTCCGTGTTGTGTGTGTGTGTGTGTGTGTGTGTGTGTGTGTGTGTGTGTTGTGTGTGTTGTGTGTGTGTGTTGTGTAAATTCAGTCCATCACATCTGCAAACAACTGTGTAGTAAATTCGTAAGTCATGTATCGTATGATGTACCCTTTGTGCTACAACTGACTTTTTAAAATTAAATTAATATAATGATTTATTTATCTGTGTCTCCTTTTATTTGATATTTTAAAGAGACTCCTACGCATTTTTTGTGTGTGTGTGTGCTTGAAGCTTCATTTTTTAATTATTGTTTTTGACAAACACAAAAGACAAGCACAGAAACAGAACAGAAAGTGTGTTACGAGAACTAGTGACAAAATTGAAAAAAAAATGAGTTTAATTTACACGCATCATAGCTACACATCTGTGACAATTTATGTCATATAATTTTGTATAAAAGAGAATTACGAATCAAAATCATGAAAGAAAGAAAAAAAACAGGAAATAATAAAACAATCACGGATGGTTCGTTAATTTGTATCACATGCACTTTATATTGTCGGAAGTTTGTAATTGCTGTTTTTCTGTGCAACTGTGTCATTTGTTATTTGTTTATTTGTTTGCTTGTTTATTTTATGTTTGTTTCGTTTGTTTTTGTGTTGTTTTTGTTCTCTTCTTTCTCACTGTCTCTGTCTGTCTCTGTCTGTCTGTCTGTGTGTCTCTCTATCAATCTATCCCTGTCTGTCTGTCTGTCTCTGTCTGTCTGTCTGTCTGTCTGTCTGTCTCTGTCTGTCTGTCTCTCTCTCTCTCTGTCTAGTCTCTGTCTGTCTGTCTTGTCTGTCTGTCTCTCTCTCTCTCTTGTCTCAGTCTCTGTCTGTCTGTCTGTCTCTCTCTCTTTCTCTCTCTCTCTCTCTCTCTCTCTCTCTCTCTCTCTCTCTCTCTCTCTCTCTCTCCCCTCCCTGTGTGTGTTGTTGTTCTTGTTGTTTTTGTTATTTTCTGTGTTGGTGGTGGTGTTTTTTGTTTTGTTTTGTTTTGTTTTGTTTTGTTTTTGTTTTTTGAATGCCCGTCTCATCATTTTAGTTGTTTCACGAAACAAGTTCTGCACCGCCGTCTGTAGCTGCACTGAAAATGATCACAAATCTTCCGCGTGAGAGCCGCGCGATATATAGGCGCTTTATGGTCAGTTGTGGTCAGTACGCTGCATGGTACGGTCACTTTTTTGGCGTTGGTCAGATATGGGTGAGAAGGGGGTGGTGGGTGGGTGGATGGATGGATTGTATGATGGGTGGTCAGCGAATGAAATTAGGCAGGGGGCCCAGGCTTAGAGAGAGAGAGGGGGGAGGGAGAGAGAGAGGAGGAGGAGGAGGAGGCTGAGGGGGTGGGTCGGGGTGGTGGGGGGACGGGAGAAGGGGAGGAGGGGGGCATGTGGGTAGCAAGAGAAAAAAGCAGCGGATATGGTGGATGAGGTGGTGGGGGTGGGGGTGGAAGGGGAAGGGGGAAGGGACAGGGGGGTAAAGGGACATGGATGCGTCCAGTAATGATGATGTTCTTTGTGCTGGCTGAGGAAGGACAAAGATGGACCACCCTCCCTTCCCCCCCCCTCCTCAAAAAAAAAAAAAAAAAAAAAAAAAGGAAAAGCAAGTAGCCCTCTGCTGTAGCCAACTGGCCAGATGGACCATTACTTTCTTCATCGCTTAGTCTGGAACCGACTGATAAGAGAGGTAGGTGACCACTTATTCTCTGTTTTCAATTATACAACACAGGCGACATATAATCAAAAGTCCAAACAAGTGCCACTGCCCGCGTTCAAGCAAACAGGAACCAGAAAAACACTAAAATAGAATCAGAACGCGTATTTTTAATACAACTAGACAAAGACAGGCACAAATGTTCGTTTAATCCTCTCTCCCACTGGACGAAGCAGCAGGGAAGTTTCAGTCTTTCTGTCCTAATTTTGTATCTGGTGTTTGTTTGTGATCTATCAAGATTTTGCGCTATATAAATATTGTAATTATTATTATTATTATCTTACATTCACGCTTGACGAAGGTCAGTTGGCCGAAAATTTGCGCCTGTCTTGTCTTGTTGTATTAAATACGCGTTCTGATTCTGTTTTCGTGTTTTTCTGGTTCGTACACTCAAAACTGGTCTTTGACTGATTTTTGTCAGTAGAATCACTTTGCTCTCGGTGGCTTTGAGTTTCAGGTTCTCAAGAAACCTTTCTCCGTGCTCGGAATAAATTACCATGTGCACTAATATCACTGGTGCCATGTGATGGAGAGTATCCAAAATAATCATGGGCGTAAGTTATGTTGTTGTTAAATAAAATCTGTTCAGTACTTACAGGACGTCAGCTCACGTCATACACGCTGGGCTTCACTGCCACAACAACGTCAGCTGACGTCTTCGATTAATCGTGATTTGTGTTCCTTTGTCTCTGTTTGGGGTATTAATATCTTAACCGTAACCCTTTGACTCCCACATCTTATCCACCAATTGTAAAAGCTTAACTCTTTGACTCCCTGACCCTATCTATCAGCTTTCTGCAGTAATTAGCAGAACAACCTGACTGTCCAAGTAATCATTCAAAACAATCAAATTGTTCAAGTAATTAGCAAAACAACCGAAGTATATAAGTAATTACGCGAAACGACCAAATTGTCCAGTAACTACGCAAGACAATCAGATTGTCCAAGTAATACGAAAAACAACCAAAGTATCCAAGTAATTACGAAAAACAACCAAAGTATCCAAGTAATTACGAAAAACAACCAAAGTATCCAAGTAATACGAAAAACAACCAAAGTATCCAAGTAATACGAAAAACAACCAAAGTATCCAAGTAATTACGAAAAACAACCAAAGTATCCAAGTAATTACACAAAACAACCAAAGTATTCAAGTAATCACGCAAAACAACCAAAGTATTCAAGTAATTACGCAAAACAACCAAAGTATTCAAGTAATCACGCAAAACAACCAAAGTATCCAAGTAATACGCAAAACAACCAAAGTATCCAAGTAATTCACACAAAACAACCAAAGTATCCAAGTAATTACGCAAAACAACCAAAGTATCCAAGTAATTACACAAAACAACCAAAGTATCCAAGTAATTACGCAAAACAACCAAAGTATCCAAGTAATTACACAAAACAACCAAAGTATCCAAGTAATTACACAAAACAACCAAAGTATCAAGTAATTACACAAAACAACCAAAAGTATTCCAAGTAATTACCAAACAACCAAATATCAATAATTACACAAACAACAAGTATTCCAAGTAATTACACAAAACAACCAAAGTATCCAAGAATAAAACAAAAGTATCAAGTATTACACAAAACAACCAAAGTATCCAAGTAATTACACAAAACAACCAAAGTATTCCAAGTAATTACACAAAACAACCAAAGTATCCAAGTAATTACGCAAAACAACCAAAGTATCCAAGTAATTCACGCAAAACAACCAAAGGATTCAAGTAATTACACAAAACAACCAAAGTATCCAAGTAATCACGCAAAACAACCAAAGTATTCAAGTAATTACACAAAACAACCAAAATATCCAAGTAATCACACAAAACAACCAAAGTATCCAAGTAATTACGCAAAACAACCAAAGTATCCAAGTAATTACACAAAACAACCAAAGTATTCAAGTAATTACGTAAAACAACCAAAGTATCCAAGTAGTTACTCGAAACAACCAAATTGTCCAAGTAACTACGCAAAACAACCAAAGCACACAAGTAATTACACAAAACAACCAAAGTATCCAAGTAATTACACAAAACAACCAAAGTATTCAAGTAATTACGTAAAGCAACCAAAGTATCCAAGTAGTTACTCGAAACAACCAAATTGTCCAAGTAACTACGCAAAACAACCAAAGCACACGAGTAATTACGCGAAACAACCAAAGTATCCAAGTAATTACGCGAAACAACCAACATATCCAAGTAATTACGCGAAACAACCAAATTGCCCAGTAATTACGCGAAACAACCAAATTGTCCAGTAATTACGCGAAACAACCAAATTGTCCAGTAATTCAAATTGTCCAGTAATTACGCGAAACATCCAAATTATCCAAGTAATTACTCGAAACAACTAAAATATCCAAGTAATTATGCGAAACTACCAAATTGTCCAGTAATTACGCGAAACAACCAAATTGTCCAGTAATTACGCGAAACAACCAAAGTTTCCAGTAATTACGCAAAACAACCAATTGTCCAAGTAATTAATCAAAACATCCAAATTATCCAAGTAATTACGCAAAAAAACCAAAGTATCCAAGTAATTACGCGAAACAGCCAAATTGTCAAGTAATTACGCGAAACAACCAAAGTATCCAAGTAAATACGCAAAACAACCAATTGTCCAAGTAATTAATCAAAACAACCAAATTACCCAAGTAATTACGCGAAACAAAGTATCCAATTAATACGCAAAAAAAAAAAAATACTGTCCAATTAATTACGCAAAACAGTTGGAAGTTTTCCAAGTAATGACGCGAATTGACAAAAGTTTTCAGTAACTAACTATATGACACACACAGAGCCAGTTTTCAGTCATTTCTCGAAACGGCCAAAAAGTTTTCGTTCGGTTGGCGTCTGAAACGGCCGTACGTTTCAGTCGTCACTTGTACTTGCAGTGTCTGTTGTTTTATAGTCAGTCAGTTGTTACGGTTTACGGCCAAAAAGTATCCCGTAAGTACATTGTATAATGACTGGCAATGTCCTCAGTACTATATAATTAAGGTCACTGCTTGGTGTGTTTACTGCTGTGAGCTGTTAATGTCATGGAAGTTGATAACAATGTAGTTAACGAGTTGTTATGAAACTTTTTTTTTTAGTGGTGTCTTTGGCCTTGTAGTTGGTCTGTCTGTTCTGTCTGTCTGTCTGTCTGTCTGTATCTCTATCTCTGTCTCTCTGTTTCTGTCTCTGTCTCTCTCTGTCTCTCTCTGTCTCTAGCTCTCTCTTTCTCTCTCTTTCTCTCCTGCCCTCTGTCTGTCTGTCTGTCTCTGTCTGTCTGTCTGTCTCTCTCTCTCTCTCTCTCTCTCTCTCCTCTCCTCTCCTCTCTATCTCTATCTCCCACCTTTATCTTTCGTCCTTTCTCTGTTTCTATCTGTCTGTCTGTCTCTCTCTGTCTCTGTCTCTCTCTCTCTCTGTCTCTCTCTGTCTCTGTCTCTCTCCCTCTCTCCCTCTCTCTCTCTCCCTCTCTCTCTCTCGCCCCCTCCCTCTGTGTGTGTGTGTGTGTGTGTGTGTGTGTGTGTATGGTTCTATTCATTTCGATATTTATGTCTTTTCGTTGGTAGTTTCCCAACTGTTCGTGAAGTTATGTTTGGCATTGTTTTTATGCCATTTTCGGTGAGTGAAGAAAAATTCGTTTTCCTTTTTTTTTTTTTTTTGTGAGCAGGTTTGAAATAAGTAACGTTCTGTGTTCTGTCTTCACCCATACTTATGTTTAAATCAATTAGTCAATCAATTGGTCAATCAATCAATCAATCAATCAATCAATCAATCAATCAATTCAATGTCTTTGTTGTCTTACCTCTCTTTCCTTCCTTCTTTCTTCCTCCTTCTCTGTCTCTGTCTCTCGTTCTCCCTCTTTCGTCCTTTCTCTCTGTCTCTCAAATTATCTTTCTCTCTCTCTTTCCCTCCCTCCCTCTCTCTCTCTCTTTCTATCACATTCTCTCTTACTGTTTCTCTCTCTCTCTCTCACTTTTCAGGTCTCTCTTCTCTCTCCTCTCTCTCTCTGTATGTGTGTGTGTCTCTCTCTGTCTCTGTCTCTGTCTCTCTCTCTCCTTTTTCCCCGAATTTTTTCTACTCTTTCTCTGTCGCTGTCTCTCTCTGTCTCGACCCCTTCTCTCTTTTCCCTTCTCCTCCCCTCTCTGTCTCGTTTTCACTGTTCTTCTTTTAAAAGCTGTTTTAACCGTTGTCTTGGTAACTAGCCACGTTGATTTTCAATTTCCGGTGTTGTTTATTCTTTGTTCTCCACTGTTTGGTAGAAGGTGGGAGAGGCGACGAGAAAATTGACAAAACATTAGGGGCCTACGTTGAACTTTTGTTGGTTCCTTAAGTATATCTGTCTTGTGTGTGTGTGTGTGTGTGTGTGTGTGTGTGTGTGTGTGTGTGTGTGTGTGTGTGTGTGTGTGTGTGTGTGTGTGTGTGTGTGTGTGTGTGTGTGTGTGTGTAATGTCTTTTAGTTATGTTTTTGTTGTTCGAGAGGAGACGAGAAAATTGACATAACGTTTAGGCTGACGTTTAAATTTTGTTGGTGTCCTTAAATATATATCTGTGTGTGTGTGTGTGTGTAGTGTTGTGTGGGGGTGGTGGTGTGGTGTGTGTGTGTTGGGGTGTGTGTGTGTGTGTGTGAGTGTGTGTGTGTGTGTGTGTTAGTGTGTATATATATATACATATATATTTGTGTGTGTGTGGTGTGTGTGTGTGTGTGTGTGTGTGTGTGTGTGTGTGTGTGTGTGTGTGTGTGTGTTTAATGTCTTTTTGTTATGTTCTTGTTGTTCGTGTGTTTTTGTTATGTAAATGTTATTGTCATTTTTGCTATACTATGTTGTTCGTATGGTTTTGTGTTAATAACAAAATATAGTGTTAGTGTCTTTTTGTTATATTGGTATATACCTGGTGTGTTCTTGCTGACATATGTCTTGGTTCACTATCATCAAATTTAATTTTTTACAGTGAAGTTTTGCCCTACTTTGTGCGTTCATTACTAGTCTTAGTGCATTAGGTCACATTGAAAATATTCCTATGTTGTTGTTCAGTTGAAATGTGATTGTTCTTACATATTGTTGGATAGAAGATGTCGTATCTATTGTATGTGACAAAATCAATACGGCAGTCAGTGTCAGTTCTAAACTCTTCATAAATGAAAAAAAAAAGCAATTTTCTGTAAGAAAATATTTGATGGGTATTTTTCTTTCTCAGTCAGTTTATTTTTCCTTGATTATCAAGTTGTTTATCCATATTTTTTTTCGTAACAGAAAACTTGGCAGTTATCAATTTACGTAAGTTTTTAGGTGTAAGTTTTACAAATGACATATAGTCTGAAATATGGTCCCAGACAGATTTTCTCATGTGTATGAATTTTTTTTTTTATTTATATTTATGTGTTTATTATATAAACCAAGGTCAAAAGGTGCTTTGTGTGACTTTCCTAGTTCTAATCACTGCGACTAATTTTCTTGCATTTGCACAGCCTGAACAATCCTAGATATTGAGCTTTAAATGTCAAATCAAATAGCAGACATGAATTCATGGTGATTGAACAAA
>CM060315.1:23094236-23096736 GCA_030674185.1 Monoplex corrugatus | reverse complement strand
TTTCTGTCTCTATATCTGTCTCTCTGACTCTGTCTCTGTCTGTCTGTCTGGCTGTCTTTCTCTCTCTCTCTCTCTCTCTCTCTCTCTCTCTCTCTCTCTCTCTCTCTCTCAAATTTGTGGCTTCCAGGGAGTCTACAACCCTTTTTAACCCTTTCCAATCATCTTAATTGAAAAGAAGAAAAAGAAACAAAAAAGGAGAGGGCAGATTGTTTCATATAGACAGGAGACAGCTGTATAAGTCTGTGTGTCTGCAAAGAAAAAAATATGTCGGGGGAGTTTTCTCATCTGTTTCTGTCAGAATCTTGATACCAAATTGTTTTCAAAGTTGCAGACCATTGAGGAATCTCGAATGCATACATTTGAAAGTTATGCCTCTATGTCAAGGTCAAACGAATAAGAGGAGGAGGAGGAGGAGAAGAAGAAGAAGAAGAAGAAGAAGAAGAAATAGTAGAAGAAGAAGAAGGAGGAGGAGGAGGAGAAGATGAAAGAAGAAGAAGAAGAAGAAAAGAAGAAGAAGAAAAGAAGAAGAAGAACAAGAACAAGAAGAAGAAGAACAAGAAAAAGAAGAACAAGAAGAAGAACAAGAAGAAGAACAAGCAGCAAGAAGAACAAGAACAAGAACAAGAAGAACAAGAACAAGAACAAGAAGAAGAAAAGAAGAAGAACAAGAAGAAGAACAAGAAGGAGAACAAGAAGAACAAGAAGAACAAAAGAAGAACAAGAAGAAGAACAAGAAGAACAAGAAGACGAAGAAAAGAAAATCGAAAAGCCTACTCAGTATTTGTAGAGAGTGCGACTTGTGCTTTCTCACGAAACTTGACAATATTTGCAGCGTGTTTATAACAATAATAATATATAGTGCGCCTAACAGTGTTCTGAAATTAAAATTCTACAATACAGAAATAAATGAAATATACAATATAAGTAACACATATTCATTGTTTTAACCTATTAACATCATGCGTACACTTTCAGTGACATCCATATAACAACGTATTACAAGAAGACTCTTAAACAGGATGGGGATAGGGTTAATTTCAACAGAAGAATTTACAGAAAAGATGGACTTCAAGCTGGGCATTAACCCTTTTGTTTCCTGCACCCTGTTCACTGACTGCAAAAAAATTAACCCTTTGACTCCCTCTCCCATCCTGCAGGAAGCTGGTGGATAAGGAGAAGGAGTCAAAGGGTTAAGTTTTTGCTTTGCTAGCATGGTTGACAATGCAGGACGCTGGTGGTCAGGGTGCGGGAGCCAGAGGGTTAAAAGAGGAAAGGTTTGACAACTTTCTCAGAACAAAGGGCAAGTTGTTCCACAGAAAAGGCAAAAGTTTGACAGTTTGTTGTTGTCATGGCGTCGCAGGTTTTATTTCATGTGGTGTTTGTTTCAATGTCACAGTGAGAAATACACAATGTGCATTTCTTTGGTTTGTTGTTGCTGTTGTTGTTGTTGTTGTTGCTGTTGTGTTTTGTATTGTTGTGTTTGTTTTTTATTTGTTTGGTTGGTTGTTGAGGTTTTTGTTGTTGTTTTTCGTTTTTTTTTGTTGTTTTTTTGTGTTTTTGGTGGGGTTTTTTTTTTTGGTTTGGTTTGTTTTTTTTGGTGTTTTTGTTTGTTTGTTTGGTTTGGTTTGGTTTGTGTTTTTGTTTTGTTTTTTGTCTGTTTTTTGTTTGTTTGTTTGGTTGGTTGGTTTGTTTTTTTTTTGGGGGGGGGGGTTTTTGGTATAAAACTGAGAGGTTACGATGGCATGACTTTTTTGTAACCTACAACTTAATTGAAAGACACAGAGAACGACCCGACTGACTGATTAATTCTTCACTGCTGAAAACCCACTTTGACTACAGGAAGGCAAGTGATGAATTATGCAAAAGCCCAGTCAGCAAAATAACTGAATTTACACACACGTTCAATCGTTAAATTAATTCCAAAACATTTTGAGTGTTGAAAAGAGAAAGAGAGGTGGGATGGGGGTATTGAGAGGAAAACGCTGGGAGGGAGGGAGAGGGAGGACGATGGGAGTGGGAGGGGAAGGGAATGGCTTGGTGGGGATGGTGGGGGAAGGGGGTGGGTGGTCGCTGAGAAATGCACCCTGTGGGGTTTAAATCTGATGATCAGACCCTGGGCAAGGATAAGTTTATTTACTTCCAAGGACACAGGAAGAAGAGTGGCAGAATGGTTCAGACGTTCGCCTGCCAATAACTAAACTCGAGGTTCCAGGGTTCGCTCCCCGTAGAGGCCTCGACTTTCCTCCACAGTTTGACCGGAAAATCTAACTGAACGTCTAGTCCTTCGGAAGTGGACGAAAAACGAGTCGGACCCGTGTAACTTTTGGCTGTGCACGCTAAAGACCCCACGGCAGTTGAAAATCGCGAAGAGCAGGGCATTGCCCGACTGCCTTGGAATAAAACATTGGAGATATAGGTTGATTCCCACCTCTTGAAGACCAACTAGCTTCTTGCCTTCCTGAAGTCCTGGTTAAAAAAAAGTGGATATGAATACGCGTAT
>CM060315.1:23066736-23089236 GCA_030674185.1 Monoplex corrugatus | reverse complement strand
CACACACGCACGCACGCACGCGCACACACACACATACACACGCACGACGCACACAAACACACACTCACAAATACACGCACATACACACACCACACACCACACACACACACTTAAACAAACACACAATCACACATACACCAGACACACACACACACAAACACACACATACACACACACACACACAACACATAACACACACACACACACACACACAACATACAAACACACACAAACACGCAACACACACAGACACTCACACGCACACACACACACAAACACACACACACACACAACACACACACACAACACACACACACACACACACACACACACACACACACACACACACACCACACACACACCACACACAAACGCACATAAAGACAAGTCAAGAGCAAGTTAGTATCTTTCCTCTGCGGACTGGACATAACATAGAACTACAGCCCATCATATGATCATGCGCTTCCGACTCTGTGTCATCCGTTTGTGGTGATTGTTTTGCTGTCTGATATATTCCTGCATCTGGGAACGGTCATTTCATCAGACGGCAGATGCACATCGGAAATAGCTGGCAGAATCGGCCAAGCCAAAACAGCATTGAAGAAGATGACAAGCATTCTTACCAACAAATGCCTATCAATTAACATCAGAAAGAGAGTCCTTGAATGTTATATAGAACCAGTACTGTTGTACGGATGCGAGGCGTGGACAGTCAGCAAGCAAAGCCAGAGCAAGATTGAGGTAGCCGAGATGTGGTTTCTCAGAAGAATGTTGAGAGTTCCATGGACAGCAAAGAAAACAAACGAGACAGCTTGATGGAGGCAGACACAAGTTAGATCACTCATAAGGAAGATTAGGAAAAGACAAGCAACATTTATAGGCCATTATGAGGAAGGGGGATTTGGAGCACCTGGTCACAACGGGAAAGCTGGAGGGAAAGAGAGCACCAGGTAGACCAAAGGAGAGAATGCTGGACGGACTTGCAGAGTGGCTGGGGATGAGGAGGGTGGGGGAGATGCTAGGGGCAACGAGAGATAAAGATGGTTGGAAGTCCATGGTTGCCAACGCCATGCGGCAGGGCACCTGATGATGATGATGATATTCCTGCATGTACGAGTCAACTAGAAATTCTCCGTGGTTAATGGGCTTCTTGTGCTGAACCGTGGACTCAAAGATCTGATGTTTCGAGTTCGATCCTTACCCTCAACATGGATACCAGTCTGTCTCGGTGCCATTGTGTAGTAGAAGCTGATCAAACAGCAGAACACATCCTCCAGAATTGTGAGAACTGCCTATCGCCGAAAGAGGAGAAGTATAAGGTCGAACGAGAAGATGACATGAAGGATGGCTTGACCATCTTGAGAATTTTTTTTTTCTACTGTTGCTTTGAAAATAGATTCGGATACGTTTTCTGACTGGAGGGTGAAGTTTGTAAGTGGAGGAGGGTAGAGGGGGTGGAAGGTGAGAAGAGCTGACCTCAACACTACCCCCCTCCCCCCCCCCCCTGAATCAATTTTCAAAGCAACAGTAGAAGAAAATCTCCAAATGGTGATCTGTTTTGCTGTCTTATACAGGGGGGTGCAAAAGTAGGTATACAGTTATGAAAAAATAAAACACGTACAATACTCATTGCATTTATGATACAAACAAATGAATATTGCATATGTACATGTAATAACAAGCACAGCCTAATCCCTCAGACACTCAAACTGCTTGCCGTCGGTATTCACACACTCCTCTAATCCTCTAATCGAGAGCGGAATTAAGCATTATAATAATGATGTGATACTTACTGTATACCTACTTTTGCACCCCCCCCCCCCCTTAATGGGCTTCTTGAGAACTGCCTATCGCCGAAGGAGGAGAAGTGTAAGGGCGAACGAGAAGATGACATGAAGAATGGCTTGACCATCTTGAGATTTTGTTGTCTACTGTTGCTTTGAAAATAGATTCTGACTGGAGGGTGGGGGTGAAGTTTGTAAGTGGAGGAGGTTAGAGGGGCGGAAGGTGAGAAGAGCTGACCTCAACACTAACCCCCAACCCCTCCTCCGTTCCCACCTCAACGCTGCCATTTTTTTTAAAAGCTGCCTTAAAAATAAAAGGGAATGATTCAGAATGATCTGTGTCGTCCGTTTGTGTTGATCTGTTTCGCTGCTGTCGAATGGATTCCTGCATGTACGAGACAGCTAGATTTTCTCAGTGGTTAGTGGGCTTCTTGTGCTGAACCGTGGAAGCAAGATTTGCCCTCTCGAGTTTAAATCTTTGCCCTCAACATAGAAACTGGCCTGTTTGCCGGCCCATCTTGATGCTCCAGTCATTCTGGTGGTGTCATCAGCTGAGTGTTTCGCAGGTCCTGGCCCATTCTATTTCCATTCCAGGACTTTGCCCGCTCATAGATAGGAGTTTTGCGCAGGTTTAAGGAGTCTTTAAAATAGAAGGTGCCAGATTGGGTGGGACGCATAATTATGGAATTGTACTGAGTATATTTCAAAGTCAGTGATTAATGTAGAGTTTTCATTTTCATCCGTTTATATCTATCTATCAAGTTTATCAATCTCTCTCTCTCTCTGTCTCTCTATATATATATATATGTATATATATATACATATAATATATATAATCATATATATATGTATTATTATATATATAATTATAGTTATATGTATATATACATATGGTGAGGTTATAGGACAAATGAAACTCTATGCTGATACCACCAAAATGTTTGGAGCATTTTTAAGACCGGCAGGCTTGTGAATGGAAATGACAGTAAGCGGCTGCGTGGTTGATTTTTGTAATGATAATGAAATATATCCGCTGCTTATGGGTGAAGTGTTATCCCTCTATCTATCTATCTCTCTTCTCTGTCTCTGTCTGTCTGTCTGCTCTGTGTGTGTCTCTCTCTCTCTGTCTCTGTCTGTCTGT
The DNA here is from genome assembly GCA_030674185.1 of Monoplex corrugatus. Taxonomy (NCBI): domain Eukaryota; kingdom Metazoa; phylum Mollusca; class Gastropoda; order Littorinimorpha; family Ranellidae; genus Monoplex; species Monoplex corrugatus. Next base: position 23,086,311 of record CM060315.1, on the reverse strand, counting down.
CTGTCTGTCTGTCTGTCTGTCTTCTCTCTCTCTCTCTCTCTCTCTCTCTCTCTTTCTCTCACGCACACACACACACACACAGTCATTCACAAACACACATACACACACTGTCTCATAAACACATGTTAAGTGGTTATTTGTTGTCTCTGTCTCTCCATCCATCTCTCTCAAATAACAGCAGACGCTTTTTACTCTTTGATTTGCAGCAGCACCGTCATCTAAACTCGCTTACAATAGTTAATAGATATGTTGGGCTTTTCTGCTTTCACGATTGTTAGGATCCTTTCCTCGGAATGCCAGAAAACAACTCGCTGAAAGAGTTAGAATAGATAAAGGAATATATAAGTGGATGACGAAATGAAGAGCTAGAAAGATGAATGAACAGTTAGAAACAATGGTTAATTAGCAGTTTTACAAGACAACATGAGAAAACTAAGCCTTCTCAGATCCAAAGCCATTTCAAGATAACAGGACAAAGATCAGCCTTCTCAGATTCTATAGTATTTTCAAGAAAACGGAACAAAAATTAACCCTCTCAGATTCAAAGCAATTTCAAGATAAATGGACAAAAATTTGCCTTCTTGGAGTCAAAGCATTTTCAAGATAACAGGATAAACAGTAAACTTTTCAGATTCAGATAAATTTCAAGATAACAGTAACCCACTGGGACTCGAAGTATTTTCAAGATAATAGAATAAACAGGAACCTCCACAGGCGCTACACAGTTTCAAGATAACAGACAATAATTAATCTTTTCAGAATCAAAAAGCATTTTCAAGAAAACAAAAAGTTAACCTTCTCCGATAATAATACAATTGTTTCTAATATGGTTTGACCAGTTTCATTACTTTCACCCACCCCCATCCGCCTTTTTATTCCCTCCCCCTCCCCCACACACACAAAAAGGAAGAGTTGCACGAGGATGTTACCCCACTCTGACCCCAACTGACCTCACGTGCCCTCACCTTACCCCTTGGCCTCAGCCCTTGTCAAGGGGCCGCAAGGGGGGGTGGGGGGTTGATGGTGATGGGGAGGGAGGGAGGGAGGGGTAGAGAGAAGATAAGGGTGGAGGGACAGAGGCGAAGCAGATAAGGGGTGGGTGATTCCATTGCACAGAGAAGGTCTGTTGTCTGTGTGCCTGTGGTGTTGGTTGTTGTGTGGATGGGCACTGTATATTGTCAATATTATCCTTACCTTCGGTCGGGTCCATACCGTTATTGCCATAGGTCTGCTATGCCACAGGTCCCTTATGCCACAGGTCCGTTAGGCTACAGGTCCGATAGGCTACAGATCCGTTAGGCTACAGGTCCGATAGGCTACAGATCCGTTAGGCTACAGGTCCGTTAGGCTACAGGTCCGATAGGCTACAGATCCGTTAGGCTACAGGTCCGTTAGGCTACAGGTCCGCTATGCCACAAGTCCATCAGGCTGCAGGTCCGTTAGGCTGCAGGTCCGTTATGCCACAGGTCCGTTATGCCATGCTATACCACAGGTCCACTATGACACAGGTCCGCTATGCCAAAGTCCATCAGCTGCAGTCCGTTAGGTGCAGGTCGTTATGCCCTGCTATACACAGGTCCACTATGCCACAGGTCGGGTATGCTAAAGATCCACTATGCCACAGGTCGGGTATGCTAAAGATCCACTATGCCACAGGTCGGGTATGCTAAAGATCCACTATGCCACAGGTCGGGTATGCTAAAGATCCACTATGCCACAGGTCGGGTATGCTAAAGATCCACTATGCCACAGGTCGGGTATGCTAAAGATCCACTATGCCACAGGTCCGTTATGCCACAGGTCCGTTATACAACAGGTCCACTATGCCACAGGTCCGCTATGCCACAGGTCCACTATGCCACAGGTCTGCTATGCCACAGGTCCGCTATGCCACAGGTCCACTTTGCCACAAGTCTGTTATGCCACAGGTCCGCTATGCCACAGGTCCGCTGTGACCACAGGTCTGTTATGCCACAGGTCCGCTATGCCACAGGTCCACTATGCCACAGGTCCGCTATGCCACAGGTCCGCTGTACCACATGTTCGCTATGCCACAGGTCCACTGTGCCACAGGTCCGCTATGCCACAGATCCACTATGCCACGGGTCCGCTTTGCCACAAGTCCCATATGCTCACCAGCCCCGCCTTCTCTTACCTGCACGATGGCACGTACGCGCACAGATATGCGTAGCAAACCTATGGCGTAGTCGACTTGTGGCGTAATCACAGACATTCTGTGCGTTAAGATACCTGTGGCATAAAGACCCTGTGTCTTAGCGGCCATCTCCACTTTGGTCCACACAATGTTTGGGGTTGACTTGAGGTTAGGTCAGCTGGTTCAACCACAGAAAGTGGTTCAAACCTCGAGCGGGCCACTGTTTTTACACACGTAGCTTAGGAACCAGAAAAAGACGAAAATAGAATCAGGACGAGTATATTAACCTTTTGACTCCCGCATCCTATCCACCAGCTGCCTGCAGGAAGTTAAGGTTTAGTTTTTGTTTCGCTAGCATTGCTGGCAATGCAAGATGCTGGTGGACAGGGTGCGTGAGTCAGAGGGCTAATACAACAAGACAAGGCTGGTATAATTTTTCAGCCAATTGGCCTTTGTCAAGCGTAAAACTTAAACAACAGATAACAAATAACGACTACAAAAATGAGGAGAAAAACAGGAAAGGTTCCTTGTTGTTTCGTCATTTAGGAGAAACAACATCAAAGTTTCGCTGTTTTCCTCCTAATTCTTGTTCTTTGTTTTTTGTTGTCTTAAGTTTACGCTTGACAAAGGCAATTTGGTCGACAATTTTCCGCTTGTCTTGTCGTGTTATATTTAACACGCGTCCCCCCGTGGTGATGCCGGGGGCGGGCTTTTTTCCAGTATAAATAGTGTCCCCCACCTTCTGGAAACTCTATGCTAGAAATGTTCATTTTACTGTCACACTGTTTCTGCCTTGTTCCTTTGCTTTCTATCATTTCTTCTTATCATTTTCAGCCTTGGCAAGACTGGAACAGTCGTATACAGAATGACAGATTTTCAGTACATAGAACATTCAACACAATTATTTCTATTAATCTCCCCAGCAGAAGGTCCTCAGAGGAGAAATCCCCGTCGAGCAAATGTTTCGGCCCTTAACTCCTGACACTCTAAGGGGGTGGGTCGCATCCAGGTCAATCGATCTCTGCGTTAAAACAATAAACAAATTGATCTTCGTATCCCACACCTTGACTTCTTCACACATAACCAAGTCCGTTTACGCACAAGCAAAGAGATTAAATATGTACTATTCTCTTTGGAATAAGTAGCTACGAATACTTGACATCCTTGACAATTTCCCCCTAGAATCTAAATCGTACATAACTTTATATGTTTTCACTGGTAACGTAGTCTCGACCATTCTAATTGATTTTAACTAGTATTTATTAAATTTCATAAGCCAATTTACATAAACAGGGTATGTTTCTAACTCACCCTCTATAAATCATTTGGCGTTTGCTATCGAACACCAAGAAACCGTTTCATAGCAAACATATGCATTTTAGTCCTTTTCTCTCACTGGACGAAGCAGCAGGGAAGTTTTAGTCTTTTTCTCCTAATTTTTGTATTTGTTGTTTGTTCTTTTGTGATCTTATTTTTACGCTTGATAAAGGCCTGTTGGCCGAAAAGTTGCGCCAGCTTTGTCTGGTTGTATTAAATACGCGTTGTGATTCAGTTTTCGTGTTTTTCTAGTTCCTGTTTGCTCGAACGCGGGGGGTCGCAATTTGTTTGGATTTCTTAAACATATACACATTTTCAGTTGTAATGTCTGTACACAAATACCGAAGTTCCGCATTGTATTATGCAGTTGGCTGAACTTGTGAGTCAAAAACCTCAAGAAATATCTCTAGTGGATAATTTTCGAATTTACATGTAGTTTTAAACTTTAAGAGCTGCTTTTTTTTTGTTTTGTTTTTTTGCTGTGGTGACCTAATTATTACAGTAAAACTTAAAGCTGAGTTTTGTAATAAAACAAATACCGATATATTTATAACTGTTAAAGCAGACATCATTACTACCTCCAAAATGTCTTCTCTCTTTATTTTCTTGTGCTGATATATGTAAGCCAGTAGCTGTTTCTAATAAAAGTAGGAAAAAAGAAAAGAAGAGAGAGAGACACACACACACACACACACAGACACAGAGAGAGAGAGAGAGAGAGAGAGAAGTGATTGTGGAAATTGTTTATAATTCATTGCCTTCCCCCTCTCCTCCCTGTGGAGAGAGAGAGAGAGAGAGAGGATATTGTGAAAATTGTTTATTAATCTTTGCCTTCCCCCTTTCCTCCTTGAGAGAGAGACAGACAGACAGACAGACAGACAGACAGAGGAGATTGTGAAAATGTTTATTAATCTTTGCCTTCCCCTCTCCTCCTTGAGAAAGAGAGACAGACAGACAGACAGAGGAGATTGTGAAAAGTGTTTATTAATCTTTGCCTTCCCCCTCTCCTCCTTGAGAAAGAGAGAGAGAGACAGACAGACAGACAGACAGACAGACAGAGGAGATTGTGAAAAGTGTTTATTAATCGTTGCCTTTCCCCTCTCCTCCCTTCCACCCTTGATGTGAGCAGGGTCGGGTGACGGCAGACATAGAAAGACATCCATCCCAATGCATTCATTCCTCGCTCCTTTTTGACACACCAGCCACAAACACACCGGTACATAGTTTTTTCTTTTTTCTTTTTTTTTTTTTTAAGTACAGTGATTCAACAGGCTTCTGGTATGTCTTCCTCTCACCCCACCCCACCCCAATCCCCACCCCCAATCCCTGAACTGATGAATATGTAGAGAAGTTACGGATGAGCGCTAGACCCCAGAAGACGTGGTATCCAACCACGTAAAAATGACATGGGGCCTGCTTGGTTCCGAACCGCGGCGTTTCTTTCACCTCAATTCGTCGCCCTTCCTCCCTTCCACCCTGCACCCTCCCTCCGTTTTTGTTGGGGTTTTTTTTTTTTAAGAGTCTTTAGCGGGGCCTGGTTGCCGTAGAGATAGAGCTTCTGATTTCAAATTCCGTGCGCATTGGTGTGCGCGGGTGCGGATCTCACTAGAGAATATAAAAAATTTTTAAAAAAATAGAAAAGAAAGAAAGAAAAAGACTTTGAGAGGCATGGATCTGAATTCGTTCAGCTGTGAATGGGTTGGGGGTTGGAGGTTGGGGGTGCGTGGAAGGAGACCGGACCCGGAGTCATAGGCTTGACACCACCAGAATGATGGAAATATTAAGGCAGTCAAGCGAGCGAACAGGCCAGTTTTGTAACGTTGTGGTCTGAAACTGAAGTCGAGATATCAGATCCTGTGTCCGCGGCTCTATAAAAAGAACCAACACCCCGCGATAAAAAGTGACCATCCTGAGGACTGAATCCACAATTATTGCGTATTGAGCAATTCTACATGCGTGTACTTCCCAAAGAGGTTTAGACACCCTTGTGACATCTGTGTTTGGGAAAACCTTTACGAATACCTCGGGATTTGGGAATAACTTTTACGAATACCTCGGGGTTTGGGAATAACCTTTACAAATACTTCGGGTTTGGGAATAACCTAACCGGGGTTTGAGAACAACATTTACGAATACCTGAGAATTTGCGATTTATTTTTCGGGGTTTGCGAAAAACCTTCACGAATACCGTGGCATTTGGGAACAATCTTTACGAATACCATGGGGTTTGGGAACAACCTTTACGAATACTTTCGGGTTTGGGAACAACCTTTACGAATACTTTGGGGTTTGGGAACAACCTTTACGAATACCTCAGGGTTTGGGAAAAAAACTTCACGAATACCGTGGCATTTGGGAACAATCTTTACGAATACCTTGGGGTTTGGGAACAACCTTTACAAATACCTCGGGGTTTGGGAACAACCTTTACGAATACCTCAGGGTTTGGGAACAACCTGTACGAATACCTTGGGGTTTGGGAACAACCTTTACGAATACCTCAGGGTTTGGGAACAACCTGTACGAATACCTTGGGGTTTGGGAACAACCTTTACGAATATCTTGGGGTTTGGGAACAACCTGTACGAATACCTTAGGGTTTGGGAACAACCTGTACGAATACCTTGGGGTTTGGGAACAACCTGTACGAATATCTTGGGGTTTGGGAACAACCTGTACGAATACCTCAGGGTTTGGGAACAACCTGTACGAATACCTTGGGGTTTGGGAACAACCTTTACGAATACCTTGGGGTTTGGGAATAACCTTTATGAATACCTTGGGGTTTGGGAACAACCTTTACGAATATCTTGGGGTTTGGGAACAACCTTTACGAATACCTTGGGGTTTGGGAATAACCTTTATGAATACCTTGGAGTTTGGGAACAACCTTTACGAATACCTGTACTTTGAGGGCCAGAAATACGCAAAAATAGAATCAGAACGCATATACAATATAACAAAAACAAACAAACAGACAAACAGACAAACAAAATGACTGGCGCAATTTTTTTTAGGCATCTGGACTTTGTCCAGCGTATACAAACGATTCAGAAAATTGCACAGTAATACGTAGGAAGCTAAGGCGACAATCGGACAGCAGAAGGTCCTGAAGAGGAGAAAACCCACGTCAAGCAAATTTTTGGCGGCTCTTAACTCCTGACACAACGGCCCAAAGACACAAAACTGAGTTGGGGGGAAAAACAAACAAACAAATAGAAGAAAAAAAATACTACAGACGACTACCCTGACGATGCATAGAGCAGAAGAAAAATGTGATTAAATTTTGTGTATATATTATTAGTTATCCTTTACATACACTTCACAAAGGGAAGTTGGCTTAAATTTTTGCGCCTATCTTGTTTTTTTTTTACATTGAATTCAATTTCTGGTTCTGTGTATTTATATATTGATTTATCGTGTATTTATTTATTTATTTATTTATTTATTTATTTATTTATTTATATATTTATTTATCTATTTGTTTATATATTTATTGTTTACTTATTTATTTCATTTATTTATATATTTATTTATTTATTCATTTATTTATTTATTTATTACTCATTTATTTATTTATTTGTATAGTTATTTATTTGTTTACTTTATTTATCAATGTAGTTATTTGTTTATTTATTTATTTATTGTTTGCTTAATTTATTTGATTTTATTATTTATTGTTTACTTTATTTATTTGATTTTAAAACTTTATACATTTTTGTGTGTTTACGTCTGGTTGATTTTTGTTTTGTTTGTTTTGTTTTTGTCGTATATTTTTTAATTTTATTATTGTTGTTGTTGTTGTTGTTGTTGTTTGAACCCTGGCGCGCAGCCACTTTAGGTTTAGGTTTTCCTATGTACTTCACGCTTAAAATGTGTCAGCGGCTGAGAGAAGAAAAAAAAATAAAATAAAATAAACGGGGACAAACCGTTTTGTGTTCTGGCACCCAGGCGTGACGGCGTGTTGTGACTGTTGTGTGTTATGATGAAACCAAGGAAGGTGAAGAACGCTGTCTTCTAATTCAGTCATTCCACGCCTGGCTACTTTCCCACCCACCCCCACCCACCCCTTCCTTGTTCCCCCTCCCCCGCCTCTACCCCCACCCCACCCCACCCCGACCCCGACCCCTACCCCACCACCCCACCTCACCTCCCACTATTGTGTGTTGCAGCTTGTGAGGAGACCCTGCGCGGTTGGGGGGTAGAGTGTGTGTTTGTGTGTGTGTGTGTGTGTGTGTGTGTGTGTGTGTGTGTGTGTGTGTGTGTGTGTCTGTGTCTGTGTGTGTGTGTGTGTGTGTTTGTGTGTGTGTGAGTCGCTGTGTGTGTGTCGTGTTTGTGTGTGTGTATGTGTGTTTGTTGGTTGTTGTTGTGTGTGTGAGATTCTTTGAGCGACTCTGTGTGGTGTGGGGTGTGTGTGTTTGTGTGTGTGGTTGGTGTTGTGTGTGTGTGTGTGGACATTAGCTGGTGCGACTGAGTGTGTGAGTGAGTGTGTGTGGTGTGGTGTGTGTGTGTGTGTGTGTGTGTGTGTGTGTGTGTGTGTGTGTGTGTGTGTGTGTGTGTGTGTGTGTGTGTGTGTGTGTGTGTGTGTGTTAGTCATTTCTTTTAACGTCTTTTCACATACATGTGTTTTTAGAAAGATAAAATGTGTGTATTTGTGTGTGTGTTTTTTATGTGTGTGTTTGTATGAGTGTGTTTGAGTGTGTGTGTGTATGTGTGTTGGTGTGTGTGTGTGTGTGTGTGTGCGTGTGTTTGTATGAGTGTGTTTGAATGTGTGTGTGTATGTATGTGCATATGTGTGTGTGTGTGTGTGTGTATGTGCGTGTGTTTGTATGAGTGTGTTTGAGTGTGTTTGAGTGTGCGTGTGTGTATGTGCATATATGTGTGTGTGTGTGTGCATGTATATGTGTGTATGGGGGGGGGGAGTGGAGGGGTGTGAGTGTTGGCGGATTGGAATGGAAAGAGTTTAAGGGATAATGGATTGCTATGGGATGGATGGATGCCACTGACTCGCCCTATATACATTTGTGTGAAGGGGTGCGAAGGTGGGGTGGATACTGAGGGTTTAGGTTTTAGGAACTGGGGGGTGGAGGAAGAGGAAGAAGAAATGATAAGGGTGGATAACTCCGTGTATTATCGGTACCGGGTACCACAATAGTTAGAGGGACCAGGGATCGATCTCGTTACCCTCAAGGTCACGTATTTATATACATGTACCCGTAACGCTACAGGTACCCTCAGAATGTCTCTCTCTCTCTCTCCCATTATACTGTATGCGTATCGTCGGCCGGCACTTGGGCATAAATTGAATACTCTAATGCCTCTACAGTCTGAACTTGAATCATACATAGACGGGTTTTTCGAGAATTGCAAAATGAACTATTACACCCCACCACCACCCCACCACCCCACCACCCCACCATTCCATTCCACCTTTATAACCACCCCTACCATTCACCTTCTATAACCCCATCGAGTGACCTCAGGTGACCTTTTAGCCTTTGAGTTAACGTAAGGGTTAGAGAGAGGGGGGGTGGAGAGGGGAGAGAGAGAGAGAGAGGTCATGTAATGTCTCCCACCTTCTGACTTTCTACCGATCCTCAACAGTACTTTTCGCACGTTACGTATGTACATATATATACCACTGCCAATTGCCGAAATCAGTATTTTTCTTCCAATGTATGTGGTGGGACATATCCCACTGTCAGTTGCCGAAATACGTATTTTTCTTCCTATGTATGTGGTGGGACATAATTATATCACTGCCAATTGCCGAAATAAGTACTTTTCTTCCTATGTATGTGGTGGGACATAATTATATCACTGCCAATTGCCGAAATAAGTACTTTTCTTCCTATGTATGTGGTGGGACATAATTATATCACTGCCAATTGCCGAAATAAGTACTTTTCTTCCTATGTATGTGTGCCGGTGGGACATAATTATATCACTGCCAATTGCCGAAATAAGTACTTTTCTTCCTATGTATGTGGTGGGACATAATTATATCACTGCCAATTGCCGAAATAAGTACTTTTCTTCCTATGTATGTGGTGGGACATATACCACCGTCAGTTGACGAAGTAAGTATTTTTCTTCCTTTATGTGCGGTGTGACATATACCATGCCAGTTGCCGAAATCAGTATTTTTCTTCCTATGTTTCCTGTGGGACATATACCACCGCCAAGTTGCCGAAATCAGTATTTTTCTTCCTATGTATGTGGTGGGACATATACCACTGCCAGTTGCCGAAATCAGTATTTTTCTTCCTATTTTCCTGTGGGACATATACCACGCCAGTTGCCGAAAATCAGTATTTTTCTTTCCTATGTATGTGGTGGGACATATACCACTGCCAGTTGCCGAAATAAGTATTTTTCTTCCTATGTCTGGGACATATACCATAGCCAGTTGCCGAAATATGTATTTTTCTTCCTATGTATGTGGTGGACATATACCACTGCCAGTTGCCGAAATCAGTATTTTTCTTCCTATGTATGTGGTGGGACATATACCACTGCCAGTTGCCGAAATATGTATTTTTCTTCCTATGTATGCGGTGGGACATATGCTATAGCCAATTGCCGAAATAAATATTTTTCTTCCTATGTATGTGGTGGGACATATACCACAGCCAGTCGTCGAACAATCGCCTCCCAAGTTCTCGACGCCATTTCATCAAGCAAAGATGGACTGTCCATGCGCTACATGACCATTTCGGGCCCAGTCATCGGTTATCTTGTTTACAAACCGAATGGACAAAGTGGGGAGATGACAAATTCCAGGCCATAGCCACATGACAGTTTACTGCGACGATCCTTTGTCCATATTAATTTGAAAAAGACAAAAAAAGTAAAGAAAAGCCTCGCTGAGAAGTTGCTGTCATTTCGGAGGAGATTTAAACCTTGAATTTTCTCAGAATCTGGCTTCTTAGGGAACGCGGTTTTTTTAAACCACCAAACGACAGCACTGCTCCATTACTCGTAGGAGCATAGGTCCCTGCACTCCCCCCCCCCCTCCCCATCCTGGGGTTACCAGGGGGCTCCTTCAGTATAAATAGTATCTCCACTTCAGGAAATTCTGTGCTAGAAATTTCCTCTTTTCTGCCATTTTCTTTGTTTCTGTCTTGTTCCTTTGCTTACTGTCATTTCTTCCCATTATTTTTCTGCCTTGCTGGTCCATCCACCTGTATGTGTTCGATAAAATCTTACGTATTTTTTCTTAGGATTGATAATTTGATACATGTATTAAGTGCATTATTGGCTCTAGGGAAATGAGATATGCAGAAGCTGTTTAGGAAATTTAGGCCCGTTTATATTGATATACATGTACTATAGTGTCCTTAGTTATATTTAAATTTGTATTCAGGTGTGTTTTATTTGAAGTCCACTGTGTGATGAATTGGACGGGTTGGTCAACGCCAGGGTTATCTCTTTAGATTGTGTGCGCGAATGGATTGATATGTGTATTTGATTTGATTTTCCTTTTTTTTTCTCTGTCTCTCCCGTTGAAGTATTGTGTATGTTTTGAAACGGTTATAGCCCTGATATGGTTCTGTGCAGCTGGCCTGGTATTAAACAAACAAAAATGAATAAATAAAATAACAAAAAGGTCCCTGCACTGGGAACATTGGTTCCCCCACCATCTTCTGATCCTGCTGTTACCATTTCTCTTCACACAGCCTGACCGCTGGGAAGTAAAAAGTCAATGTTATGCTGAGCGTTAGTCTAAATGAAATGAAAGCATCTGCGGGCAGGTGACTCGTTAACCCTTTGACGCCCGCACGCTGTCCATCAGCATCCATCAGCATCCTGCATTGTCAACCATGCTAGCAAAGCAAAACCTTAACCCTTTGACTCCCTCACCCTATCCACCAGCTTTCTGCAAGAAGCTGGTAAATAGGGTGAGGGAGTCAAAGAGTTAAGTTTTTTGACTCTCTCACCTTGTCCACCAGCTTTATGCAACTTCTTCATGGTTAGGGTGAGGGAGTCAAAGGGTTAATTTTGTTTTTACTCTCTCACCTTATCCGGCAGCTTCCCGCAATTCCTCATCCTATCCACCAGCTTTCTGCAAGAAGCTGGTAATTAGGGTGAGGGAGTCAAAGGGTTAAGTTTTTTTATTCCCTCACCTTATTCACCAGCTTTCTGCAAGAAGCTGGTAATTAGGGTGAGGGAGTAAAAGGGTTAAGTTTTTTGATTTTCTCAACTTATCCACCAGCTTTCTGCAACTTCCTCATCCTATCCACCAGCTTGCTGCAGGAAGCTGGTGGATAGGGTGAGGGAGTCAAAAGGCTCAGTTTTTGCAGTCGATGGATAGGGTGTGGGCGTGAAAGGGTTAAATCTTTCTTTTGAAATAGGATACCTCTGCCGCGTTGGCTGATGTCATGTTTGTTTGGCGGTCTGAATATATCGTATTGGATTGGTTGGACTGGTGAGTGGGGTGGTAGGAGGTTGTTGATCGTCAGCGTGTGTCGTGTGTGTATGTGTGTGTGTATGTGTGTGTTGTTGTGTGTGTTGTGTGTGTTGTGTGTTGTGTGTGTGTTTTGTGTGTTGTGTGTGTTGTGTGTGTTGTGTGTGTGTGTTATGTGTGTTATTGTGTGTGTATGTGTGTGTGTGTGTGTGTGTGTGTGTTGTGTGTGTTATTGTGTGTGTGTGTGTTGTGTGTGTGTGTGTGTGTGTGTGTGTGTGTGTGTGTGTGTGTGTGTGTGTGGTGTGTGTGTGAAAACCTTTCCTGTTCACCTGACAATAGATGGTATTGATAGTGATGACGCTGCTGCTGCTGCTGTTGTTGATGATGATGATGTGATGGTGGTGGTGGTGGTGGTGGGTGGTGGTGTGAAGTGTGTATGTGCCTGCGTGCGTGCATGCGTGAAGCAAGTTCCTCAGGTTCATTTGTTCTACAGTGAAAGCCTATTTTACTAATGATTTCTTTACTTTGTGTATTTTATTGCATGAGATACAATGGAGATTTTCCACTCTAACGACGTTTAATCACTCGTATCCACAGCCGCATACTTGCATAGACTTCTTTACCAGTGCAGAACAATGGTTAACGTCATCAGATAGTTGATACATGTAGGTGTCGTGAAGTTCCATTGAAGGTTAATGAAACGCGTTATTTACACGTTCGCATGTGAAGGAGAGAAGCGGTGGTAGTTGAAATATGTTTTAATTCTGCCATAGATCTTCTTCTTTTTCTTTTTCTTCTTGTTGTAGTTAATGTGTTGTTGTTGTTTTCTTCTTCTTCTTCTTGTTCTTTCTTTTGTTTCTTTTCTCTTCTTTTTCTTTTCTGTGCTTCTTCATCTTTTTTCTTCTTCTTCCTTCTTTCTTTCTTCTTCTTCTTCTTTTTCTTCTTCTTTTTTTTCTTCTTCTTCTTCTTCTTTTCTGTTTTTTTTTCCTTGAAGATTATAACCTGATAGATTGGAAGTAGATGTGGACGAAGAAGACAAAAGAACTGTTTCTCGCAGAACTGCAAAAAATTATGATAAACGTGCATGGCTCATTTACGTAGTCACAATTATATTCAAAAACTGAAATCCATTTAGGCCTACATTTTTACCCTTGTTCCATCAACATGGGTGATTTCCCTTGTCAGGGATTCTCTCTCTCTCTCTCTCTCTCTCTCTCTCTTCTCTCTCTCTCTCTCTCTTCTCACACATACATCGCATGCACACACACACACACACACATGTGCACACACATACACACACACACACACACACACACACACACACACACACACACACACACACACACACACACACACACACACACACACCGTCTAATATCACTTATAGTGAAAAGACGTTAAATTAAAGAACGAACGAACGAACACACACACACACACACAAAACACACACACACATACATACACATGCGCACACACACACACACACACACACATACGTATATATCTTAATTTTCTGTTTTTGTTTGTTGCTGTTGTTTTCTTTTTGTTTTGTTTGTTTTAGATGTTTTGTTTTTGTTGTTGTTTTTGTTTTGTTTTTGTTTTTGTTGTTGTTGTTTTTTTGTGTTGTTTTTTTTTTTTTTTTTTTTGGGGGGGGGGGGGGGGGAGTTTCGTTCATAGGAGATTGTTGGCAAGTAGACAGCAGGTTTATTATGGCTTGGGCGTTTTGTGTCCTCCGCCTGTCCAGCTGTGGATTATGGCAGTGGCTTTGCAGGATTATACTGTAGCCAGCAGCTAGATTTTATGACAGCCCACTGTCAAATCCCCCATGCTTCTTCTTTTGTTGTTGTTTTTTTTTAGTTTTTTAATGTTTGTTTGTTTTTATAACTGACATCAGCATCATAATAGATCGCCAGATTTCTCGTTCCGAGTTATGGAGATTTATGAGTGCCCTTGGTCCTTCTCGCACCCTCCACTGTTACTATCCTTCCGCCCCCCACAACTCCACCACCCCACCCACCTTTTGCCCCACACACCTTTTCCCCTATCATCCAGCTACCCCCCCCCCCCCTCATGTACCCCTCTCTACGCGTCACACTTAAACCTTGAAGACAAAAACAACAACAACAACAACAACAAAATGCCTGAACCCTCACCATCTTTCTTTCCCAACTTTGAGTTATCTTCTCCTGACGATTTAGACGCTCTGGCGTCTTACGAGGCATGAGGCAGCAAGAGCTCCCCAACAGACGGGGTCCGTGAGAATCTGAGGGCATCACTCCAGCGTCTATCCACCAGTTGTAGGTCTCTGTCAACCGTCTGGTGCCAGTTCATTTGTGGTCTTCCCCATCCTTCGCTGTTCTCCTGGGTTCCTGGTCAGGACTGGTTTTATTCGTCCCATTTTCTACGCCACCTAAATGGCCACAGAAGCTGGAACAGTTTTTTTTTGTTTTTTTTTTTTTTGACAATGCGATGATGATGATGTCGATGAGAACGGTAATCATGATGTTGTGGAGTTCCATCTAGGATTGAGACTGGGTGAGAGGGTGACAAGTTATGTAGTGCTCATGGACATGTTGATATATCATGATGGTATACTTGTAAGTAGACTTTCGTGTTTGCAGTACAACTTTTGTGTTAAGTATTCGTGTGTGTATTTATTATATCAGTAGACTTGACGGGGACATAAATGTGTGACTGAATATCATAAAAATACAGTGATAAGATAACAGCAAACAATAACGCATTGTTAAAAAGATCGATAATGAAGCATCTCCCCCCTCCAAAAAAAAATATATATATAAAATAAAATAAAATAAAATAAAATAAAATAAAATAAAATAATAAAAATAAAAATTCCGCTCGTTCGTCCGTTCCGTCCTTCCCTTCCTCAAGTCCACAGCCGAAGAGCTGTAGCCCAGTGGTTAAGGCGTGTGAATGGAAAGCGAGATAATTCTGGGTTCGATTCCCTGTTGATCAAATCTTTTTTTTTTTTCTTTTCCTGGCACCCCGTCCCCTCCACCGTTCCCTATCCCACCCTTCCTCTTAACTTTTGAATGGTGGTCTGGGCGCTAGTCTTTCGAAGAAGTTAGTTAAAAAAGAGTTCTGACAAGCAGCACTCATTTATCGCTGGTAAAAGAACCCATGACGACATTATTACTGACCTGGCGATTTTACAGTGAAATAAAATCCATGTGAAATCAGTAAACAAAAACATTCTCGTACAGTCAAAAATTGTTAAAAGAGAAGAGAGAAAGAGAGAGAGAGAGAGAGAGAGAGAGAGAGAGAGAGAGAGAGAGAGAGAGAATGAATGAATGAGAGAGAGAAACAAAGTGAGAGGGAGAGTGAGAGAGAAAGAGAGTGAGACAGAGAAAGCGAGAGAGAGAGTGAGTGAGAGAAAGAGAGAGTGAGAGAGAGAGAGAGGGATGGAGGGAGGGAGAGAGAGATAAACAGAGGAAAGAGAAAGAGAGTGTGTGTGTGTTGTGTGTGTGTGTGTGTGTGTGTGTGTGTGTGTGTGTGTGTGTGTGAGAGAGAGAGAGAGAGAGAATGTGTATAGTGTATATTGTCCGAAATATGGCCTAATAGATCTCTTAAGTCTGTATGTATCTGTCTGTCTGTGTGTGCGGGCGGGCGGGCGGGCGCGCCTGTGTGTGTATGTGTGTGTGCGTGTGTGTGTGCATGTGTGTTGGTGTGCGTAAGAGAGAGAGAGAGAGAGAGAGAGAGAAAGAGAATGAGAGAAAGAGGGAGAGAGGGAAAGAATATAATTATATACACATACACACACACTCACACACACACACACACTCTCTCTCTCTCTCTCTCTCTCTCTCTCTCACACACACACACACACATACACACACTTACACACACACACACACACACACACACACACACACACACACACACACACACACACACATACGTATATAACAGAGAACCAGAGCCAGCCCAGCACCAAGTCGCCCAAAACACATCATATAGTTTAGTGACTCGTTTGAAACATCCACTCGGGTGATTACGCCGGGGTCTGACTGATGAATAGGATCATAAATCAGCCCAACACCGTCTGATCACATTTCTTAGTGTCCCGCGAGGAATTATACATATATACCTTTCCTTCCTCCGGGCCCCTCCACACACACACACACACACACACACACACACACACACACACACACACACATACACACGCACACGCACGTGCGCACACACACACACACACACACACACACATACAGATACACACATGCACTCACACAGATACACATACAATACACACACAGAGACACACCCGCGCACGCACACACACACACACACACACTCTCTCTCTCTCTCTCTCACACACACTCTCTCTCTCTCACATACACACACGCACACACACACGTGCGCGCACACACACACCTAACACACACATACACACAAACACACACAGTCTCTCTTTCTCCCAACTGTCTCAATCTCCCTCTCTCTCTCTCTCTCTCTCCCTCTGTCTGTCTGTCTGTCTGTCTGTCTCGTCTCTCTCTCTCTCTCTCTCTCTCTCTCTCTCTTTTTTCGCTGTCTCTTCTTCCTCTCTCACACCCACACACACTCTCTGTCTCTTGTGTGTGTGTATGTGTGTGTGTGTGTGTGTGTGTGTGTGTGTGTGTGTGTGTGTGTGTGTGTGTGTGTGCGTGCTTGTGTGTGTGTGTGTGTGTGTGTGTGTGTGTGTCTGTCTGTCTGTCTGTCTGTCTGTCTGTGATGTGTGTTATTATGCTTAGATGTTCGATAGATTTGGTTGTTTCTCGTTTTGTCTGTTCCCGAATTTTTTCGGATGCTTACATTGCACGCTGTTTTTCCCAACGCGAGCATTTGTACAGTTGCATCATGCTGCATCGCTGTTTCATCTCTATCATGCACTCCGTATTCATCATCATCATCATTGCCATAATCACTCGAATCTTAGTATCTCCCACTTTGCTTAGCACCTAAATCGTCCATATTTTCCACGTCTACCTGTGTTCTCTTCTCAGCTTCGTGTACATGGTGCCCTGCGGTTGCGTGCGATCAAGGCCCTTCACACGAATCTATCCCCTGTCGCTGCAAGTACACCTCCCACCCTCTTTGTCTTCAGCCACCCTGCTAGTCCGTCCAGTATTTTCTCCCTGGATCTACCTGGTGTTCTCTTTCCCTCCAGTCTTCCTGTTGTGACCAGGTGTTCTGATTTCCCTTTCTTTCATAATATGTCCTATAGATATCGCTTGTCTTTTCCTAATCTTCTTTATCAATGATCTTTTGTGTCTACCTCCTTCAAGAGTCCGCTTTCCTCATAAAATGTCCTATAAATGTTGCTTGTCTTTTCTTGATCTTCTTTATCAATGATCTTCTTGTGTCTGCCTCCTTTAACACGGTCTCGTTTTTTCTTTGCTGTCCATGGAACTCTCAACATTCTTCTCAGAAACCACATTTCACTTACCTCAATTTTGTTGTGACTTTGCAGGATCTGTAATGTACATATTTGACATTCTGCGTGCTTATACACTCACAAATTGAGTTTAAGCACTAAAAGTCTCTGGACACTTATTCATGTTCATATTCATATTCACACTCATTTGTCACAGTGGAGGGAGTGAAAGGGTTAATAAGCTTTTTGCTTTCCTGCCATGGCTGATACTAATGCAAGGATGCTGTCATGTAGAGTGAGGGAAGTCAAAGAGTTAATGTTTCCATCATTCTGGTGGATGTCAGGGTTTCATAGGTCCTTCACCCCTGCCTTTCCCATTTCAAGATCTTGCCAACAACATACAGGGATGTTGCGCAGGATTAAGATTCTGCCAGACAGTTGCCTGCAGGTGTGGGTAGAGCACAGCACATATGGAATTTTCCGAGTGTAGTGACTCTCTTGAACAAACTCCCAAGCTTTTGCTACCGCGCCTATCGTTAAGTACATGTGATATGGGTCCCTGTGGGACGGTGAGTACTTGATACAGACAGTAACGTGTTTGTTGCTTATCTGTCACGTCTTTGAGAACGAAGATTCACAGTGTATTGATTGTGTCCTTTCCCTTGCTCTCTCTCCTCCACACACACCCACACACCCACACACCACGCACGCACGCACGAACACACGCACGTGCACACACGCACGCATACACACAATACACGCACGATACACACACACACACGTATACACACAATACACGCATGCACACAAGTACACACACACATACACATACACACACACTCACACACACACGTGCGCGCGCAGGCCACACACACACACACACACACTCACAAACAAACACACACACGCACACACACACGCACGCACACACACACGCATGCACGCACGCACACATACACACGCACGCACGCACGCACGCAGACACACACACATACATGCGAACACACACACACACTTTTTTTTTCGTCTAAAATCACATATGTGAACAGACGTTGAAAGAAATAACGAACGAACACACACACACACCACACACACACACACACACACACACACACACGCGCGCGCGCGCGCGCGCGCGCGCGCGAGCACATCCCGTGTTAGCTGACTTCTTTCTCTGAGGCACTCAGGCCGATTTTGCATAAAGCATCCCCAATTTGTACTTTCTCTCTCTCCCTGTCTCTCTCTTTCTCTCTCTTCTCTCTCTCTTTCTCTCTCTCCCTGTCTCTCTGTCTCTCTTCTTCTCTCCCTGTCTCTCTGTCTCTCTTTCTTTCTCTCCTGTCTCTCTGTCTCTCTTTCTCTCTCTCCCTGTCTCTCTTCTCTCTTTCTTTCTCTCCTGTCTCTCTGTCTTCTTTCTCTTTCTTTTCTCCCTGTCTCTCTTCTCTCTTCTCTTTCTTTCTGTCTCTCTCTCTCTCTCTCTCTTTCTCTCTGTCTTTCTCTCTCTCTTTCTTTCTCTTTCTCTCTCTGTCTTTCTCATCTCTCGTTTCTGTCTGTCTGTCTCTCTCTCTCTCTGTGTCTCTCTCTGTATTCTGTCTCTCTCTCTCTTCTCTCTTTCTTTCTGTTCTCTCTTTCTGTCTGTTCTCTCTGTCTCTTCTCTCTCTGTCTTGTCTGTCTCTCGTCTGTCGTCTGTCTGTCCTCTGTCTGTCTGCTCTTCTGTCTTTCCCCTCTTCTCTCTCTGTCTTCTCTCTGTTCTGTCCTGTCTCTCTCTTCCTCTGTCTCTGTCTCTGTCTCTCTCTTCTCTGTCTCTGTCTCTCTGTCTCCCCACACTCTCGTCCTTCTCTCTCTCTCTCCTCCACACACACCCTCCCTCCCCCTCCCCTCACTTTGTATCGTTGTCCAGAGCGGTTTTTGTTCGGACTTCTTAATGTTATACGGGGATCTCCCATCGCCCGGCGAGGGATCGAACATTAATAGCCTCGAGCGCCAGGGGTGAAAAGGTCAGGCAAGGAACGTATGAATTGTTGCATCGTATAGCGTAGAAGCGAAGCCGTTAGACCGATGGTACTGTCACGGTCGTGTTTTCATGCGCGTGTTCTTTTCAACCGTAGTACTTTTTTAACATAAAAATGGGTGAGGGTGAGGGTGAGGGGGGTGGTGAAGGTGGGTGGTGGTGGTGGTGGTAGTTAGGTTAGACGGAGGCGTGAAAATGAATTATTGACCTTTATTGTTTTGTGTGTGTGTGTTGTGTGTGTGTGTGTGTGTGTGTGTGTGTGTGTGTGTGTGTGTGTGTGTGTGTGTGTGTGTGTGTGGTGTGTGTGTGAG
>CM060315.1:23054236-23056736 GCA_030674185.1 Monoplex corrugatus | reverse complement strand
TTCCAGAAAACTATATTATTTTTTTACACAAAATTTTTCAGAAATGCTGGGCTGGTGGAACTATACCACAATTATGGCAAACGTCTGTTGTTATACCAGTATTAAAAGCAGGAAAGCCTAAAAACAATAAAAACAGTTACAGACCTATTGCTTTAACGTCCCATACGAGCAAACTATTGGAAAAATTGGTATTAAACAGACTTGTACATTACTGTGATAAAAATAACGTTATTCCAGTAAATCAGGCTGGTTTTAGAAAAGGGAGATCTACAGTTGAGCACCTGGTTAAACTTACCACTCACATCAAGAAAGAGTTTGCCCGCAGAAAAAGTCTTTTAGCTACATTTTTTGATGTGAAAAAAGCTTACGATCAAGTTTGGCATACGCGTTTATTGTACAAGCTGAAATCTATTGGTTTATCTGGCAATATGTATGATTACATTAAGTCTTTTTTAGCCAATAGAACTATTCAGGCAAGAGTGGGAACTAGTTATTCTACTTCACGACATCTTGATATGGGAATTCCACAAGGTTCAGTGATAGCACCGCTTTTATTTAATATCCTTATACAGGATCTTCCTAAAGCACTCTCAAATCGTGTTGTTTTGGCACAGTATGCTGATGATATATGTATTTGGATGAATATTACTTTAAAAAAGACAACTCCACAGAGAGCACAGAATTACATTAGGAAATTGTATCAATCTGATCTTGATAATCTTGGAAACTATATGTTAGAAAATGGTCTGTCGTTGTCAGCGGAAAAAACTAACATGATGCTATTTAATTCTGGTGGTACTTTAAGTAACTTGCCTACTTTCAGATTGCTTGGTGAAGTGTTACATTACAAACAGGTTGTAAAATTTCTGGGAGTCTTTATGACATCGAAATTAAACTGGAATGTCCATTTTGATTATATTTCAACAAAAGCAAGAAAAGCCCTAAATTTTCTAAAGATAATAAGCCGATTACCTTGGGGAATGGATACGAACATACTAATTCATCTGTCAACAGCACTTGTACGATCTAAATTATCCTATGCGCAAGAAGTGTTTTTCAGTGCACCAAAATATTTATTAAAGAAGATACAAAGCTTAGACTGCAAAAGTATTAAAATTGCTCTAGGTGTCCCTACTCATGCCTCTAATCTGGAAACGTACAAAGTTGCTGGAATTCTGCCTCTGAACAACTATCGTGAGCTAGCGACAGCAAAATTTGCAGTTAGAACTACTTCACAAACGGACAATTTTGTGAGTAAGGAAATTAAAATCAGGTCTGATGTTGACTTTCCAAAGCGAGCAAAAAGCATTTCATCACAAATGACTGTTTCAACTTACATATCTGACTTGGTCAAACAGTCTAACATAAATATGGATGAAATAGCTGAGACACCATCAACAACGCCTATCCCTACAGGTGAAATGCAAAAAGCCTCTTTTGATATTGATTATACAGACGCTAAGAAATCTGAAAACGTCAACATTTCGATATCCACAGCAAGAGAACACATCGATGAAAAATACCGTACCCATCTTCACATTTTTACCGATGGATCAGTCTTAGAAAATAAATGTGCTGGAGCAGCTTTTTATGTTCCAAAATTTAAGATAAAAAAGTCATTTTTCGTTGGGGCAAACTTATCGATCTTTACAGCGGAATTAGTCGCTATTAATCAAGCATTGCATTATCTAGTAAATCTTAAAACCATGTCTTTCAAAGTAGTTCTCTTTGTTGACTCAAAATCTGTATTATATGCCTTACGGTCTTTTAATGCCGACACAAGACCTGATTTAATTACTGAGGCAAATCATCTTATACATCGTTTAAGGGTCAAAGGTACAGATATCAGTTTATGCTGGGTGCCTTCTCATGTTGGTCTTCACGGCAACGAAGTAGTTGACAGAGCAGCTAAGCAAGGCGCCCAGAATGCTGATAATGCTATAGAATTACATGTTCATACCTCCGTAAAAGAAGCTTGCAACTTGCTCGAATCAGCCTCATGGACTCGATTTCTTGAACATTCAGATGAACAGTTTGTGTCACAACAAATGATAAAACTTACCGTTCAAAATGTATGTAAAAAATTGCAGTATTCTTCTATGTATCATTTGAGATCGATTGTTGCTGTTTGTTTTCGTATTCAGCTAAACGCATTGAGAACAAAATATTGTAAAAATGTCAAGTGTATTTGCGGCGAACAGTTCACACTGTTTCACTGTTTATTCTACTGCAAAATGCTACGTTCTTTTTTACCGAAAATGTTTACTCAAGAAAAGTATTCTGAAAATCATTTCCAGAAAATTACATCAGATCAAACGTTGTTAGTTAGAATTTCAGAATCATTAGTTCACAGTCCTGTTAATGCATTACTTTAACTTTATTCGGTTTGTATTTTAGTGTTACAATTTCCCTTCACGTTATTGAAGTTAATTGTTAGTGTTAAGTTCTCGTTCCATTTTACTGTTCCCCCACCTGCTAATGTCTTTTTCCTCTGTCTTCC
>CM060315.1:23041736-23049236 GCA_030674185.1 Monoplex corrugatus | reverse complement strand
CCATGAACTGTTACACCGAAGGATATGTTTCTGTAGCATATCAAATACTAGTCTGAAATTCATGTAATCGGTTTTTAATAAAAGCAACAAATTGTATATGCATGGGCACTTCAGTTTCAGTTACTTGCCTGATAAGTATGGCGTTTCACAAGGTTTAGGACTGGAAGCTATCTCATTCTCTACTTAGGTAAAAAAAATTTTGTTTCTTTCTTTTCTTTCTTTCTTTCTTTCTTCTTTCTTTCTTTCTTTCTTTTCATTTACAGAAATCGTGCAAAGTTTTCTGCGACAACACAACAATTTACATCAGTAACCTCTACTAAAATATTGTGTCTAAATTACTTCAAATCAGTGCAACCAACTTTTGTGAATTTTTTCCTTCAGCCATCGAAAGTCCGTTGTTGGACCTTGGCCTTCCCCAGCTGCTTCCTTTCACTTCGTTTCAGCGCATTCCTCTGCAGTTCTTGTCAAATCCATCTTGGTCGTCTCTCCATCTACAACACTCTTTCTCCTATTCTTATGTCCCGTCAGATCGCAAGCGTCCAAAATTCTTGTCCTACATTTCACGAATGCATTTAAACCATAACACGCTGCGATTATCAATATACCACTTTACGATTGACGTAGGCATCTGTAAAGTACATTTCACAAATATATTGAAAACTTGACATGACGATTTGGGTGTTTCTTTCGACGACACTTGCACAGCCATATTAATATCTGGCCTTGTTTGTTGAAGAGAAATGAGATGGGTTGTGTGGGTGTGATCAAACGATGCTAATATTTTCAAGTAGCTGTTATTGTTTGTTTTTAAAACTAGTAAGCGATGAAAGGTTTCGAAGTAGGACGAAGAATATAACGATGAAACAGTAAAGTAAACTCTCTTTGTTGTTCAGTCTGCCTTATGCATAATTTGTGTATTTTTGTCTTTGAAAAGAAAGCCATGTGTACATTAGCCTGTCATGGGTTTTAGCTGAATAGCTTGTGTGTGTGTGTGTGTGTGTGTGTGTGTGTGTGTGTGTGTGTGTGTGTGTGTTGTGTGTGTGTTGTGTGTGTTGTGTGTGTGTGTGTGTGTGTGCTGTGTGTTGTGTGTGTGTGTGTGTGTGTGTTGTGTGTTTGTCTATCTGTGTGTGGTTGTTGTCTGTGTCTGTGTGTGTGTGTTTGCGTGTAGTGTGTGTGTGTGTGTGTGTGTGTGTGTGTGTGTGTGTGTGTGTGTGTGTGTGTTGTGTGTGTGTGTTTGTGTGTGTGTGCTCGTTCGTTCGTTTTTCTTTGAACATCTACTCACATATGTGGTTTTAGACGTACGTGTGTGTGTGTGTGTGTGTGTGTGTGTGTGTGTGTGGTGTGTGTGTGTGTGTGTGTGTGTGTGTGTGTGTGTGTGTGTGTGTGTTCGTTCGTTCTTTCGTTATTTCCTTGACTTATCACACATGTGTTTAGACGTGTGTGTATGTGTGTGTGTGTGTATATGTGTGCGCGCGCGCGCGCGGTGTGGTGTGTGTTTGTGTGTGCTTGTTTGTTTGGTTTCCTATGTAAAGCTTGTCCTTTAAAAAATGTTTTAAGAAATCAAACAAATAATGAAAGAAAAACAGTGGAAAAGGAATTTTCAAACATGCTGTTTAATCGTAATTGAAAATTTAGATGTCGGTAATATACATTTGATAAAATATATCCTCCATAAAATGACAAATAAATAATAGATAGATAAATAAAATGGAAAAAAAATCATGTGTGAGGTATTTTAGTTAGACATGAAAACAGACAGACAGACTTGCTCTGCTGAGGTGAAACGTCTGCATCCTTTGTCGAAAAGGAGATGAAAAAGAAGATCACACAAACATAAATATATTTTATGAAAAAATAACCAAGCACTCCATATTTTGATAAACTTAGGGGTACCCCCTACTATTATTATTTTCTTTAAGAAATATTACCTAGGGCTACAATTTTTCCACTCTTTTGTACAACACAGGATTACGCTGTGTTGGACTGGGGTGGTCCATGGCACGATGATTTGAGTTAAACAGGGCAGAACGGACACGTTTTGTTTCGAACCAGTGGAAATTGGTGAAGCAAACCGCCGAATTGTTGTATATAATTACTGCAGTGAAAAAAAAATTCAAAGAATTATGAAGCGTGTAGACGCATTTTTCCCAGTTGAAGAGTTTCTTCAGTAATAGTGATAATTATAACAATAACGAAAACAGAATGATTTTTTCAGTAATATTGATAATTATAACGATAACGAAAATAGAATGATTTTTTTCAGTAATAGTGATAGTTATAACGATAATGAAAACAGAACGATTTTTTCAGTAATAGTGATAATTATAACGATAATGAAACGGAATGATTATTTTTTTCAGTCATAGTGATAATTATAACAAAACAGAATGTGTTTTTTTAGTAATAGTGATTAATTATAACGATAATGAAAACATAATGATTTTTTCAGTAATAGTGATAATTATAACAATAACGAAAAAAGAAGAAGACTGAGCATCCTCTGTATACATAGGAATGCGTGGATTTTTGTTTGTTTGTTTGTTTGTGTGTTTTTTTTGTTTGTTTGTTTGTTGTTTGTTTGTTTGTTGTCGTTTTCAGTATGATTAGAGACAAGTTTTGAAAAATAAATAAACAAGAAGGATGATGATAATAGTAATAATAATAATGATGATGATAATAGTAATAATCCTAATAAGATTAATAATAATACTGGCGTCGGGGGCTTTGGAGGTGACTGTCCGGAGAGTGGCGAGGCATTGGTGCTCCAGGTCCTATCAGCACCTTCGTGTTGTTTCTTGTTAACTTGTTAAATAACAATAATAATAATAATAATACGAAAAAGAAGAAGAATGATGACGATGATACTGATGTTGCTGCTGCTGCTGCTGATGATGATAACAAAAAAAGAAGAATTATTCTTATTGTGATTATTATTATTATCATTATTATTATTGTTGTTGTTGTTGATGTTATTGTTATTATTATTATTATTGTTGTCATTATTAATAGTATAATAATAATGGTTATGAATAATGATAATAATAATAATAATAATAATAAAAATACGAAAAGCCCAACATCATCAGTTCTCTGACTTAGTTAAGTCGACTCATCAATGCGCCAGCGCAAGCTGTTTCATCACTGAAGCCCCTGTCATCATAAATAAACAAACCACTCCTAATACAATCGTTGAACAGCTTGACACAAGGCACCGCACTAAACCCGATTGTTGTGAAGCAACAGATGAACAAATTTACAAGTATTGCAGCAAATTAAGATGCAAGGCAGGAAATGTACGAACGCCACAGCGAATTAACGAGCACTGCAGCAAATCTAAGGAGTACTGCAAGAAATTTACAAGCAAATGTAACGAGCTTTATTAACAAGTACCGCAGAAAACTTACAAACAAATTTAACAACCTCTAATGAATTCTGTAGGAAATTCACAAATTTACAAGTACTGCAAGAAATTTACAAGCAAATTTCACAAGCTCTAACAACCACTGCAGGAAATTTACAAGCACATTTAACAAGCTCTAACAAGTACTGTAGGAAATTTACATACAAATTGAACAAGTTTTAACAAGTACCATAGGAAATTTATAAACAAATTAACAAGTACTGCAGGAAATTTACAAGCAAATTTAACAAAGCTTTAACAAGTACCATAGGAAATTTACAAACAAATTAACAAGTACTGCAGGAAATTTACAAGCAAACTTAACAAGTTCTCAAACTTCACCCTCCCAAGAAAGGGAGGATTGTGTCCCCCACACACGAGGTATTTTTTCCTTGAACAAAATGTTACATTATAACAATGGGTATGCGTGGTGGAAAAAGATCTCATCAGCTAAGAAATACAGAGAAAAATGTAAAAACGTATATATAGGGAGAAGGATAAGGTCATGACAGAGGAACACTCAAATACAGTAGCGATCATTAATTCATATAGCGCGGACAGTCTATGTCAGACAATGCTCGTTGTGCTTTACTATAGTAGCTCGGGAGCAAGAAATGTTTGCAAATATATATGTGTTTATATATATATATATGTTTATATATATATATATATATATATATATATAATATATTTATATATATATATATATTATATATATGTATGTATAGATAGATAGAGTAGATATTTAGATATATAGATACATATATGTGTGTATATATATATTACAGAGAAACATACATACGTGCATACATACATACATACATACATACATACATACATACATACATACATACATACATACATTCATAGATACATGCATACATAGATTGATAAGATTGATAGATAGATAGATAGATAGATAGATAGATACATCGATACATCGATAGATACATCGATAGATACATAGATAGATAGAGGTGTGTGTGTGTGGTGTGTGTGTGTGTGTGTGTGTGTGTGTGTGTGTGTGTGTGTGTGTGTGTGTGTGTGTGTGTGTGTGTGTGTGTGTGGTGTGTGTGTGTGTGTGTGTGTATAAAATGTTACTCGACTGTTTTGTATATAGTTGAATGACTTGTTATGCAAATTTCTCATAATTTTTCATGGCTCTTTTTTTACTGTACTCTATTAATGCTGATGTATGTATATGTATATATCAGCATTAATTATTATGTATGCTGTAATGGCCTTATAATGGTGCCATTTAAGTGCCAGTTTTGTTGTCATCATTGTTACAAATATACATTTTATGACTGGGGGTGGGGGTGGGGGTTTGTCAGGGGCCCTTTCAGTACAAATGGTATCCCCACCTTCCTGAAATTATGTGCTAGAAATTTCCTCTTTTCTGTCACTTTATTTGTTTCTGCCTTGTTCCTCTGCTTTTTGTCATTTCTTCCTCTCTCTTTTCATGTATTAAGTGCATGTTTGGCTCTGGGGAAATGTGATATGCGGGAGTAATTTTAGGTAATGCAGGCTTTTTTGTATGTTTTAAAGTCATTAGTTATGTTTAAATTTGTATTCAGGCTTGATTTTTAAATCCCCTGTGCAACAATTTTGGAGAGGTCCACGCCAGGGGTATCTGCTTAGATTATGTGCTCGAATGCATCGATATGTGTACTTAATTTTCTTTTCTTTTCTTTTTTCTGTTGAAGTATTGTGTATGTGTTAAAACGGTTCTAGCCCCTGATTTGGGTTTACGCAGTCAAGTGGGCTTTGAACAATATCAAAAATAACTTTGAAGAAAGTTTCTGTGCTTGCAAGCGCACCATTTCATTTTCCTTCCACAACAAACATATGTCGTAAAAAATTTCTCGTTTTCATTAGCAATCTGTCTTCATTCACTGCACAAAATAATCAAGTATAAAACAGCAAAACCCACCATCATAAACCTGTGTACATATTTATCATTAAAACCACTATAAAACAGTACATTTTATTATTATTATCAGTAAATATAGTTAATCTGTGTCACATATTTGACCTCTGGACTTGGCCAGCTCATGGGTTTATGTGCAGGTAAACCGCCTTCACCGCCAGTGATTTTAGAATGTTAAAGTCCTCAGCGCCAGCTGTTTAAAAAAATAAAATAAAATAAAAAATGCACCTACCGACTTAAGATGCCTGTAACTTTCTTATTTCTCAACTGAATTGCTTTCTGTTTTTTTTTAAAGAAAGAAGAATGATTGGAGTTTGGGATTATGCAACAATAAAGTATGTTGGCAGTCTGCCAGACGGTCGCCAAAAGGCGACATCGGCGGTGAAAGGGTTTTTTAAGGCTTGTGTCACGATCACAATACACATGGCACCTGTGACGTTAGTGCATATGTAATTCATTTGGAGCGCGAAGACGTCATCTTTAGAAACTGAAACTGAAACGTATTTGAAACAATTAACAACAATATCACCAGCAACAGCAGCAGTCTTGGCCATAAGTAAAATAAGAGGAAGAAGAAGGAGAAGAAGAACGGAAGATTTTATTAACACCAAGCCGACGAGTGAAAACGCCTCAGGAGGAAAATGAAATACAAAACAAATACGCAAAACTGCAGATCCGTACTCACAGCGGGCAAATATCCGCGATACTAGTTTACACACACTCACACTCGCAACCCCGCCCTGACCCCGACCCCAACTCTTTTACCACTCTCCCTACCCCCCATCCTACCCTTCCCTCCCCCCCCCCCACACACACAAAACAACAACAAAAACACACACACACAAATGAGAGGAAAGTTAAAAAAGAGCCATGAAAAATTAAAGAGAAATTTGCATGACAAGTCACTCAACTAAGTACAAAACGGCCGATGACTGACACAGTCGTGTAGCATGCATAATTCATGTTATAGTGCGAGAGTAGAATTGAGGGACCGGGGGTGGGGAGATATAGATCGGGGTTGGGTGGGTAAAAAAAAAAACAGGAACACACACACACACACACACACACACGTGCACTCACGCACGTACACATACACACAACACACACACGCAAACACGTGCACTCACGCACGTACACATACACACACGCACAACACGTACACACACACACACACACACACGCACACGTGCATGCACGTATACACACAACACACACATATGCACGCACGCACACACAACACAACACAACACACACACACACACACACACGTGCGCGCGCGCATACACGCACACACACCACACAAACACGCACACACACACACCACACACACACACTTGTACGCACGCACACACACGACATGCACACACACACGACATGCACACACACACACACACACACACACACACACACACACACACACGCACACACGCACACACACACAACACGCACACACACACAACACGCACACACACACAACACGCACACAACACACACCACACACACACACACACACACACGCACGCACGCACGCACGCACGCATACATACACATACACACACAGAGGGAGAGAGACAGACAGAAACAGAGAGAAAGACAGATAGACAAAAAGACAGAAAGACAGAGAGAGAGAGAGAGAGAGAGAGAGAGAGAGAGAGAGAGAGAAGAGAAACTGAAACTGAAACTGAAACTGAAACTGAAACTGAAAATGGTTTATTGCCATTGACATTTTTGTCCTTGTGGCAAGGAGCATAAAACAAAGTCATTAAATTTTACGGCGACGTTTTTCGCGAAATAAAGATTTATAAATATAGTCATGGCTGACATTACATCCATTTGAATTTTTTTCTAATGATGAAGAAAAAATTGAAGGAAAAAAGTTGAACAAAAAGTTGAACAAAGAGAGAGAGAGAGAGAGAGAGAGAGAGAGAGAGAGAGAGAGAGAGAGAGAGAGAGAGAGAGAGAGAGAGAGAGAGAGAGAACGATCTTGTTTGAAGGCAAACATGAGCCGGTTGGGTGACTATTTGTGTGACTCGATCTTAGAGGGGTGGGGTGACGATATATGCCTCATTATGACACAATCGCTCGCTCGTCGCATGGGCCCTCGTTGCGCTTGAGGCAGTCGTACCCGACAATAGTATCCGTATCTTGCTGCGCTACGAAACTGTTAACT
>CM060315.1:23026736-23034236 GCA_030674185.1 Monoplex corrugatus | reverse complement strand
ATACATACATACATACATACATACATATATAGATACATAGATACATAGATAGATAGAATCATTGTTTTTAGTCTACCATAAGATTGACAAATAAACAAAGAAATAAACAACAAGAACAAAGAGGAGGAACAAAGAAAACCAGAAGTGCAAAACAAACAAAAAACCTGAAAGAATCAAATGAACAAAGACAAAGACAGACAGATCAGTAAAATGACACAAAAACACAAAAACAGGCCAGTAGCCCCAGGATACCAGACAGTGGTGTTAGGCGACAGCAGCGTAATATCTGCCATGAAACAGCAGGCTATAGGCTGATTCTCCACGCGTACTTTCCAAGAACAATAAAAGAAGAGACCACACCGACACTGCAATAATAGTACGCACTAACGAACTTGTTTTGTTTTAGTGGGGGGTGGGGGAGGGGGTAAGGGTAAGGAGTAGTTCGTAATGTTTTGTTTGTTTGTTGTTTTTTTTAAGTGTCATGGCGTATACTTTGTACTCACTTCTTTTTTCTTCTCCCCATTTTCTACGTCAACTTAATGGTCACAGAAGGTGGCGCAGTTTTGGTAATACGATGATGATGATGATGATGATGACGACGACGATGAGAATGATAAACATGATACTGCGGAGTTCCATCAAGGATTGAGACTGCGTAACAGGGATGTACTCTACGCTTGCTATCATATAATATATCCAGGCGTTAACCAGGCCCTGCGGTGTTGGTCGGAAGATTTGAGCAATACCCACATTGACGTATCCGTGAAGTGGATGAGAATCGACTGTGTGGTCCCAGTCTTTCCAATGAGACCATAGTAGGCCCAACTCTGGTTAGGAGCCGAAAACTCCCACACTGATTGATGGGGGTTCGAACTCACAGCCTTCCAGTCGGTTGTCTGCTACACTAACCACTACACCCTGGTGACTGGTTCCTTGAAGCACTTCTAATCAGGCCTATGCCAGGGGTGAGTGGACTTATTATCATCATCATCATCATCATCATCATCATCATCATTATCATCGTCATCATCATCATCATCATGTACCCTGCTGCATGGCGTTGGTGATCATGGCCCTCCATACGAACTTATCCCTTGTCTCTGCAAGTTCATCTCCCACCTCTCTGTCCTTAGCCACGCTTTCAGCCCGTCCAATAGTTTCTCCCTGGGTCTCTCTGGCGCTCTTTTTCCATCCAGCTTTCCTGTTGTGACCAGGTGCTCAAATTTCTCTTTCGTCATAAAATGTCCTATGAATGTTGTTTCTCTTTTCCTTAATCTTTCTCATTAATGTTCTTCTTGTGTCTGCCTCCTTAAAGACTGTCTTGTTTGTTTTCTTTGCTGTCCATGGAACTCCTAACATTCTTCTGACAAAACCACATTTCAGTTGCCTCAGTCTTGTTCTGACTCTGCGAGCCTCACATCCCTACAACAGTGAGTGGCCTGTTAGTCAACAAAAGCCACTCGTTCACCAGGCGTGAATCAGCCATCAACGAACTACAACTTCAAATAGCCAAAGCTGAAGTCAGGCAATCAGGTAACCATCCATCTCCCGTCCATCTTAACCTCCCCCCCCCCCACACACACATACCCAAAACTGTACAGCACAACTTAACCCTTTGGCACCCGCACCCTGTCTGCCAGCATCCTGCATCGTCAATCAGCATGCCAGCAAAGCAAAAGCTTAACCCTTTGATTTCCTCACCCTATCCACCAGCTTCCTGCAGAAAGCTGATGATGGATAGGGTGAGAGAGTCAAAGGATTAATTTTTTTTTTTTTGGTTTGCAGTCGGTGGATAGGGTGCGGAGTCAAAGGGTTAAGCTTTTGCAGTTAGTGGATAGGGTGCGGAGTCAAAGGTTAAGCTTTTGCAGTTAGTGGATAGGGTGCGGGAGTCAAAGGGTTAAGCTTTTTGCAGTTAGTGGATAGGGTGCGGAGTCAAAGGGTTAAGTTTTTTTAGGTTAATGGATAGGTGCAGGAGTCAAAGGGTTAAGCTTTTGCAGTTAGTGATAGGGTGCAGGAGTCAAAGGGTTAAGCTTTTTGCAGTTAGTGATAGGGTGCAGGAGTCAAAGGTTAAGTTTTTTGCACTTAGTGGATAGGGTGCAGGAGTCAAAGGGTTAAGCTTTTTGCACTTAGTGGATAGGGTGCAGGAGTCAAAGGGTTAAGCTTTTTGCACTTAGTGGATAGGGTGCAGGAGTCAAAGGGTTAATTTTTGTGCAGTTAGTGGATAGGGTGCAGGAGTCAAAGGGTTAAGGTATTTATCTCGTCAGATATACATCTCTCAGGAGGGGAGGGGGAGAAGACGGGTGAGGGAAAAAAAAAGAAAAACAGAGCCCCCCCCTCCCCTACCCCTCCCTCCGTCTCCCCACCCCCCTCCCCGTAAAAAAAGTACTCATAGCACGCACCATCATGTTCGTCTGCCAGCAAATAACGAGCATGTCCAAGCTTGCGTTGTCACCCCCACCCACCCCACCTACACACACACACCCCTTCCCACCCTACCTTAGCGCTGACAAAGACACACACACACACGCGCGCGCGCGAGTGCATGTACCCTCACAGACAGGCGTGCACGTAAGCACGTACGCAGCAAACAACTACAACCACTGACAAACACACACACACACACACAACACACAACACACAACATACACGCATACACACACACACATCACACACACACACATAAATACTACGCACACCACACATCACACACATACGCACACTCACCACACCATACACACACGCACATACACATACACACACACACAATAACAACAACACACACACACACACACATACACACACACACATACATACACACATACACACACAAATAAACACACGCAAACACGCACTCACACACACACATATCCAGACACACATACACACAGAAATACAAACACACATAAACACACAACTACACACAAACACACACACACACACACACACACACACACACACAAACACACACACACACACACACAACACAAAAATACACACGCACACAAATACACACACACGCAAACACGCACTCACACGCACACACACACACACACACGCAAACACGCACACACACACACACACACACACACACACACACACACAACCAACCATTTCAATCCCCTACTATTCAACCCCAACTAGTACTAGTCTACGAGAAACGATAAATAAAGGAAGAATATTACATATATATTTCATACACAATAAACCAACAGTTTCGGACACGTCAGGTCATAGACCTTCCCCCACCCACATATCACCCTTCACCCTGTCACCACCCAACTACTAACCTCCCCAACCTCCCTCCCCTACATCCCCACCTTCAGCCCAACTAACCACCTCATTTTACCACCGCTACCTCCCCCCCCACCCACCCACCTCACCCCCCACACACACCGTCCCTGTATAGTAAGTACTGAACGAGTGTCTGTGTCCTTAACGAGTTTCTGTCACAAACGGGGAACAAACGAAACACGTACATGTTAACGCCCCTATCGGTATACTCACCACTGTCGGTATAGTTCGTTGAAAACAGTATGCACAGCAACATTTGCGAAATCGAAAGCTTTTAACGTTTAAACATATCGCTTCAGGAGATTACAACCGTGTGCACAATGAGAATTAAAAAGGTCACGATTCAGTTAGAAATGCACGTGTTTCATTGAAATTCCGTGGAACAATTTTGGCCTCCCTATCCCGACCTACTTTTCGTCTCGTCTCGCTTTTACAGCGAACGGTGATACATTTGTTTTTGCACCCCCAACAAATTTTTCAAAGCCATTCATCATTTCGGTAGACAGCCCTCTTTCGAGCTAATATGTACTAAAGAAAATAAATTATCTTCTTTAAATTCATTATATATGTTCAAGTTTGTGATGTTTCTAAAACAGGAGAAATGTACATAAAATACAAAGTGAAATGTATTAATTTTGGCAATGCTGTACACGCTGGCTGACCACCGGTGCCAGTGATGAGATACATGTAACAGACCCGGTTGCCAGTGCTAAGCGCTCCTGGGGAGTGCTTTTAGTCGGGATGTGTGGGATGAAAAACACCTTCTTCCACACCGATAGGGCTGAGTGTACACGATATAGGGCTGAGTATATACCGATAGGGCTGAGTATACCGATAGGGTGAGTATACCGATAGGGCTGAGTGTACCGATAGGGCTGAGTATAGCACGATAGGGCTGTAGTATTACCAATACAGGGCTGAGTATACCGATAGGGCTGAGTATACCGATAGGGCTGAGTGTACCGATAGGGCGAGTTACCGATAGGGCTGAGTATACCGATAAGGGCTGAGTTAGAAGGTGAATTACCGATAGGGCTGAGTACGATAGGGCGAGTTACTGATAGGGCTGAGTATACGATAGGGCTCGAGTATAACTGACAGGGTTGAGTATATCGATAGGGCTGAGTATATCGATAGGGCTGAGTATATCGATAGGGCTGAGTATATCGATAGGGCGTTAACAAACGCCGGTACAGAAATATCGAGTGATCCCCACGGCGTGAATTGAAGCGAGGTGGTAGATTGTGTACCGTACTTGTAAGAATCTTCTTAATTTTTTGCTTTCCTATCATTCTTACCAACAAATGCCTATCAATTAACATCAGGAAGAGAGTTCTTGAATGTTATATAGAACCAATACTGTTGTACGGATGTGAGGCGTGGACAATCAACAAGCAAAGCCAGAACAAGATTGAGGCAGCCGAGATGTGGTTTCTAAGAAGAATGTTGAGAGTTCCGTGGACAGCAAAGAAAACAAACGAGACAGTCTTGATGGAGGTAGACACAAGAAGATCATTCATAGGAAGATTAGGAAAAGACAAGCAACATTTGTAGGCCATTTTATGAGGAGGGGGGAATTGGAGAACTTGGTCACAACGGGAAAGCTGGAGGGGAAGAGAGCACCAGGTAGACCCAGGGAGAAGATACTAGACGGACCTGCAGAGTGGCTGAGGACAAAGAGGGTGGAAGAGATGCTTTAGGCAACAAGAGATAGAGACAGATGGAAGTTCATGATCGCCAACGCCATGCGGCAGGGCACCTGATGATGATCATCATCATCATGACTGACAATGGAGGATGCTGGTGGATAAGGTGAGGGATTCAAAGGGTTAAAGGACGGAGCCTAGCGCCTGGCAGTTCTTGATTGATTGATTGATTTGGTTCAGTTTTCACGTCGACACCCACCTCAGGTGATATGGCCGACGGGGATAACCATCCCAGGGAAGTGGGGGAAAGGGGACTTATTTAATCCTTTACCGACACCACCAGAACAACAATGATGTTAAGATGGAATAGTGAGAAGGCCAGTTTTAATGTAGCGCACCTCGGAATCCGAACCCACAACAATTAGCATGTGAATCCGACGCTCAACCCAACTGGGCTACTGAGGCCTACACCCCTCGGAGTGCCTGGACTGCGGTGGTCTTGTCTCCCGAGGGAGTGCTCATTTTATGTTGGAAGTCTCCACTGAGCTTATGTTTTATGAAAAAAATTTAGTTGTTTGTGGCTGTTTTGTCGCGTATACTTAAATTTTTGATGCAGAAAAGGACGTGCCACTAACTTCTAAATAATTGCTAATCTGTAGCATCGGTGGTCTAGTGGTAGAATACTCGCCTGCACGCGGGTGACCCGAGTTCGCTTCCTGGTCGATGCACATTTATGGCCTCGACTTTTCTCCTCAGTTTGACTGGAAAATAGAACTGAACGTCTAGTCTTTCGGAAGGGGACGAAAAACGAGTCGGACCCGTGTGCCTTCTGGCTGCGCATGCTTAAGATCCCACGGCAGTTGGAAATCGTGAAGAGCAGGGCATTGTCCGGCTGCCTTGGTTAAAAAAAAAACAGTGGAGAGATAGGTTGATTTCCCAGGTCCCACCCCTTGAAGACCAACTAGCCTTCTTGACTTTAAGAAGTCTTGGTTAAAAAAAAAAAGTGAATATGAATTTGAAGCGAGGAGAGGGCCCAGGGGATGGGCGCCGTTCTCGTGGTGCTGGCCCCGGGCAATATTGAGGTCTCTGGCACCTCACTCCCTTATGACCCTTAAGTTATGGAACTAACTAGGTAGGACCTCAGGACTTGGCCAGCTCATGGGTTTATGTGAATGCTTAAGGCTTGTGCCGTGATCATTCTGGATCTTCTCCATCACATGGCACCTGTGACGTTAGTGCATAATTATGGAATTCATTCCGAGCGCTGAGACGTCATCTTGAGAAATTGAAATTGAAATTGCTAAATAATCTGACGTCAGATCTGCGCATTTAAACGTTTTGTTCCCGTTAGTGGCGTTGGTTCCCGTTACGGGCACAGCAAGTACTGTAGGAAGGGTAGAGCCGAATGAGGCGCTAGGTTACAAATATTATGTTGTCACAGAGCGGACAAGAAAAGATGCTTTCAAAGGCTGTCAGACTTGGGACAATTTATCACCCAAACGCGCTGCACAACAGCAGATGAATCCTCCTACCCCAAACCCTCAACCCCCCTCCCCCCCCCCCCCCACACACACACACATACATATACTCCCCCCAGGCCAGTGGCCTTTTTGTTTGAAAACGGTCTTTTGCTTGCCATTGATTTAGAGGTGGGGGGTTGGAGTGGGGCCGGGAGGGGTGGTGGATGGGGGGGGGAGGGGTGCGGGCGGGAGAAACTGGATGGTCAAGCCATGCTGTTTGTTCATCTGCTCCTTTTTCCGCTCTTTTGACAGTTTCAGTTTCAATTTCTCACGATTACGTCTCTCGCCGCTTCGGAACGAATTCCATATGCACTAACGTCACAGGTGCCATGTGTATGGTGATCATGGCACAAGCTTTAACTAAGCCTGTACATAAACCCATGAGCTGGCCAGGTCCTGAGGCCCTACCTAGATTATGAAAAATTTTAACTCTTTTGACACATTTTGTGTGGTATTTGCACGAAAAAGCAACCAGTCTTGTTAATCAATTTTTCCCTGGTGAATAGTTTTCCCAGCATCATTGAGTGTATGAAATCAAAAACGAAAAATACACAAAAGTTGATGATGCAACAAGACAAGACAAGACAAGACAAGACAGGCGCAAACTTTCGGCCAGTTAGTCTTTATCCAGCGTATACGAAAGACAACAAAGACACAAAGTCACAAAACATAATGGTGGAAAGAAATAATACTCAACTTTCATGACTCTATGTTATTGTTATTGTTATTTTTTTTGTTTAAAGCCAAGCCGACTGCGTAGACCCATATCAGGGCTATAACCGTTTCAATACACACACATAATACTTCAACAGAAAAAAAAAAAAAGGAAAAGAAAATCAAATACACATATCAATGTATCTGCGCACATAATCCAAGGAGATGCCTCTAGTGTTGACCACTCTGTCCAATTTATCGCTCAGGGGATTTTAAAAAGGTACCTGAATACAAATGTAAACATAACTAAGGACACTAAAACATATATAAAATTGGGCCTAAATTACCTAAAATTGCTTCCGCATACCACATTTCTTAGAGCCAAAAAT
>CM060315.1:22999236-23019236 GCA_030674185.1 Monoplex corrugatus | reverse complement strand
CAATTTTAGGTAATTCAGGCCCGTTTTTTATGTTTTAGTGTTCTTAGTTATGTTTATATTTCTGTTCAGTTTTTCTTTAATCCTTTGGTGATAAACTGGATGGAGTAGTCAACGCCAGGGGCGTATCCTTATATTATGTGCGCGAATGCATCGAAGTGTGTACTTTAATTTTCTTTTCCACTTTTCTCTTTCTCAGTGAGGTATGGTTTATTTTCAAAGAAGATTTTAGTCTTGATATGACTGTGCGCAGTCGACTGGGCTTTAAACGACACTATCAACAACAATAACAATAACAACAAGCTATGAGGTATGAGCGGGATACTGCAGATGCAAGAATTAAGATCCTCTCCTGTTTTGGAACAACAGGACTTCTTCAGCTTTCTTTTAGGCAGTAAGGAATTTTTCTCTCCTATCATATCTCCTTCCTGCTCAAGACTTTCTTACTACTCCTCGCAGATCATTTCATATATATTCTACTTAGCTAACCAAAGCCCCCCCCCCCACCCCCACCCTCCGTGGGGATGCCGGTGGCTCTTACAGTACAGATAGTATCCCCACCTTCTGGAAATTCTGTGCTAGAAATTTTCCTCTTTTCTGTCACTCTCTTTGTTTCTGCCTTGTTGCTTTGCCTTCTGTCATCTCTACCTATCATTTTCTGCCTTGCTGGTCCATTGACCTGTATGTGTTCGACAAAGTCTCATGTACTTTTTCTTAGGATTGTTAACTGGGTACATGTATTAAGTGCATTTTTGGCTCTAGGGAGGTGAGATATGCGGAAGCAATTTTAGGTAATTTATGCCTGTTTTTATATATGTTTTGGTGTCCTTATGTATGCTTATATTTGTATTCAGGTGTGTTTTTTAAAATCCCCCCTTTGCGAAAATTTAGACGGAGTGTTCATCGCCGTGGGCATGTCCTTAGATTATGTGTGCGATTGCATTGATATGTGTAATAAATTTTCTTTTCCTTTTTTCTTTTTTTTTTTTTTTTCCTGTTGAAGTTTTGTGTGTTTTGAAGCGGTTATAGCCCGGATATGGCTCTGAGCGGTCGGCTGGGCTTTAAACAACAATAACAACAACACTAACAACAACAACAGCTTCCCAAAGATGGAGTATGACTGCATTTAAGGCGGGATAAAGAACGAACATACATGCAAAAAATCTCCTCCCTGTGCCAAGTAGACAAGGTAGGTTCGTATGAATTCAAATGCTTAGATGGGGAGTACCCGCAGGAGCTCTGGCCTGCGTGAGAAGACGTGAATGACTGTTTTTGTCGGCCATGTTCATCGCCAGATGTGGCCTGACCACCTCAACCGTGGACCAAAAAAAAAACTTACTGATTTTGGTCATGTTTGTTTGTTTGTTTGTTTGTGTGTGTTGTTTGTTTGTTTGTTCATGGTTCGTTTGTTTGTATGTTCGTGTTTTCATGGTTCGTTTGTTTGTATGTTCGTGTTTTCATTTATTGTTGTATTGTATCGAGGGGGGGGGGGGGGTAGTAGATGGTTATGAATATTTTTTGTATTTCAGTCGTTGGTTCATATAGGTATGGATTTTCTTTTTTCATTTCAGTTGTTGGTGCATCGGGGGAAAGTAGATTATTAGTATGGCATGACAGTTTTAAGGAGAGAAGGGGGGGAATAGAGGGGGGGGACGAGGGGAGGGCAGGGGAGGGGAAAGAGGGGCGCAATTAACACACAGTACCCTAACGTGAAGATAAATGGATTGGCCGTCAAAACAGGACTTTGGTGGTCTGGAGGGTCGGGACGTGTGAGATCATGACTCTTTGTGTGTGTGTGTGTGTGTGTGTGTGTGTGTGTGCGTGGTGTGTGTGTGTGTGTGTGTGGTGTGTGGTGTGTGTGTGTGTGTGTGTTGTCGTGTGTGTGTGTGAAGCGTGGAAGGGACGTTTGGGGTGTGTGTTGTTATGTGCTATGTGTGTTGCTGCACGCAATGCGTGTGTGTGTGTGTGTGTGTGTGTGTGTGTGTGGTGGTAGTGTGTGTATGTGCGTGTGTCGGTGGTAAGCAATATGAACTGTGTGTGTGTGTGTGTGTGTGTGTGTGTGTGTGTGTGTGTGTGTGTGTGTGTGTTTGGGACACTCTAGATATATGATGTATGTGTGCGCACGTGTGTGTCTATGTATGTGTGTGTTCCTTTCCTTATTGTTTTGTTTTGTTTTTATTTGTTTGTTTTGTTTTTTCTCTTATCGTACATGCACTAATTGGGGTTAACGGACTAATAAACATTGAAAGTTGTGTGTTCATGTGTTGTTGTTTTTCTCCTGTGTAGAGAGAGAGAGAGTGAGAGAGAGACAGACAGACAGGATAGACAGATAGACAGACAGACTGACTGACAGACAGACAAAAGACAGACAGAGATAG
Source organism: Monoplex corrugatus (assembly GCA_030674185.1). NCBI lineage: Eukaryota > Metazoa > Mollusca > Gastropoda > Littorinimorpha > Ranellidae > Monoplex > Monoplex corrugatus. Next base: position 23,016,861 of record CM060315.1, on the reverse strand, counting down.
AGAATGAGTCTGTGTGCGTGTGGATGAGTGTGTGTGGATGTGTGTGTGTGTGTGTGTGTGGGGAATGTGTTTTGCCAGGTCGCTCGAGTTCATTTGTGTAGAGGTTTCGTACAACGCTGGTGGTCAGAACAGGCGCTTGAAGATGTTAGGGACATTTTTTTGTTTCCGAAGGTTACATCATCAACACTAACATCCACACACATACTCTCTTTCTCTCTCTGTCTGTCTGTCTCTCTCTTTATATATCTCTCTCTTTATCTCTCTCTATACACTAATATGAGGTAGGAGTTTAACCGTTTGACTCTTGCAACCTATCTACCAACTGCAAAAACTTAACCCTTTGACTCCTTCATCCAACTCCCAGATTCCTGCAGGAAGCTGGTGGGTTGGGTGAAGGAGTCAAAGGGTTTAAGTTTTTGCTTTAGTCGCGTGGTTGACAATGCAGAATGCTGGTGGACAGGATGCGGGAGTCAGAGGGTTAAACGCAAACGAACAGAACAGCTACAGAGGCAGAGTTCCTCCACTATGTCAGTTTAACTGCTCATGTCTTAAGTTCAATCACACCCCACAATATAAAACCGGATTGTTTACCGCCCATCTTTGTGCTCCAAACATTCTGGTGATGTCAGCGTTTCATGGGCCCCTTTCCCCTTCTAATTTCAAGGTTGTACAGGTACATAAGGTTTTGCGCCAGTGTAAGGACTTCGCCAGATAACTGAAGGTACAATTGGGTGAGGAGAGCGTATGGACTTGACTGAGTGCAGTGAACTCCCGTTGGACCGCATGAGTTTGACTCTGACTCAGGGTGAGGGGAGGGAAGGAAGAGGAAGACTGTGCTCACCTAGCAGTGAATCTTGTGGTTCACCTCATTGTTGGGGAAGGTTAAGCAGGGAGGGAGAGGAAACAGGCACCGCCCTGACAATCCTGGTCCTGAGAAGATTCAGTTTCAGTTTCAGTTTCTCAAGGTGACGTCTCCGGGCTCGGAACGAATTCCATATGCACTAACGTCACAGGTGCCAAGTGTATGGTGATTATGGCACAAGCCTTAAGTCTGTACATAAACCCATGAGCTGGCCAGGTTCTGAGGCCCTACCTAGCCTACGTTTTACCTGGTTTATATTTTATGCTGGTATTGTATCAGCCTATCATTGGAATAATCTGGGTAGGGCCTCAGGACCTGGCCAGCTCATGGGTTTATGTGCAGGCTTAAGGCTTGTGCCATGATCACCATATAAATGGCACCTGTGACGTTAGTGCATTATGGAATTCGTTCCGAGCCCGGAGACGTCATCTTGAGAAACTGAAACTGAAACTGAATCTTGGTTACAAGAGATTCACGTACAACCTTGGGATTTTTGTACGACAACCTTCACCTTGTTTTTATGTTTTTGTTTTGCAACCAACGCTAACGATTACGTAACGCGTGAGGTACAATTTTGCGCAGCAGTATCTATTTCAGGCGCCTGTTGCACTGGTCTGCCCTTTAGCTGTCATGGCCGGCAATTCACCTCTCTCTCTCTCTCTCTCTCTCTCTCTCTCTCTCTCTCTCTCTCTCTCTCTCTCCTCTCCTCTCTCTCTCTGTCTATCCACCAGCTCAGCTGTCTCCTCTCCCAGTCATCCCTCGCTGTGCTCCCCGCCTGTCTCACACTCACCCCTACACATACCCCCACCCCACCCCTGTCGTCTCTGTCTCCATCCCTTCTCATTTCCTCTCCTTCACCCCCACCCCCCACCCCCCATCTCCTTCTCTTCACTTGTACCTAACGGCACCCTCGCCGCGGATCAATGCGTGTCCAGCTCTCAAACACGTAGAATAGCGCGCGCCTTGTGTGTGTGTGTGTGTGTGTGTGTGTGTGTCACTCATGTACGTGCGTGCGCATTCACACACACACACACACACACACACATACACACACACACATATCCATGCAAACACGCAGAGAAATCCAGTACTCGTCCTTTCTAGTTTGAATGTACGTGTCAAGCAGGTCTACTACGTCAGCGGTACCGCTGTTGTGTTATATACCACACAAACTTGAGGTGTATGTTGTGTGGGGGGGGGGGGGGAGTGAGGGGGAGGGGTGTGAGGTCGTGGTGGTGGTGGTGGTATGGTGGTGGTGAGTGGATAGGAATTGCTCGTAAAAAAGTGCTAGTCTATTTACTGTCTTTAACCCTTTGACTCCCGCACCCTGTCCACCAGCATCCTGCATTGCCAACCATGCTACCAAAGCAAAAACTTAACTCTTTGATTCCCTCACTCTATCCACCAGCTTCCCACACAGGAAGCTGGTGGAAAGCGTGAGGGGAATCAAAGGGTCAGGAAAGTTGGTGGAAAGGGTGAGGGAATCAAAGGGTTAAGTTTTTGCAGTTGGTAGATAGGGTGCTGGATTCAAAGGGTTAAAAGACAACGTTGGTGTCAGCTTTGCTCTCCCAGCGATTGATATCTCGATGGATCTTACCGGATATAACGAATATTATCGGCTGTAGCGTTCGATAAATAACAGGAGAAACACTAGCGAAGTCTTGTTTTTTTACTCTGAAGTTTAATAGTGCATTTCTTCTTTGTTGTTTGTAGTGTACGTCTGACAAAGGTCAGCTGGCTGAAAAAGTGCGCTTGTCTTGTTTTGTTATATTGAACACTCGTTCAGAATTCAGTTTTTCTTGTGGTTTCCTGTTTGATTTCAGAAAACCGGCAGTAACTTTGGTTTGGATTTGATAATTGCCTACCTTTGTGTCTGAATGATAATTGTGTGTAAGTTATAGCAGTCGTCAATATTGATTGTTTTAAATTGACAGATATAATTATTAGTCAGTAAATGAGTTTGTTTGTTTCTTCTGTCTCTGTCTGCCTATGTGTCTTTCTGTCTCTGTGTGTGTGTGTGTGCCTTTCTCTCTCTCTCTCTCTCTCTCTCTCTCTTCTCTCTCTCTGTCTCTCTCTCTCCTATATATATATATATATGTGTGTGTGTGTGTGTATGTATCTGTTTGTCTCTCTCTCTCTCTCTCTCTCTCTCTCTCTCTCTCTCTCTCTATCTATCTATCTATTTATCTATCTATCTGTTTCTCTCTCTCTCTCTCTCTCTCTCTCTCTCCTCCCTCTCTGTGTCTCTCAGACTCTTGTTTGTGTGTGTTGTGTGTGTGTGTGTGTGTGTGTGTGTGGAGAGAGAGAGAGAGAGAGTTTGTGTGTGTGTATCTACATGTGTGCGTATGACTGTATGTGTGCGTGTCAGTGTGCGTGCATGCGTGTGCGTTATTCTCTACGAGTAAGCTTTTTTGGCTACACAAAAACAAGTTTTTGATTATTCAAAATCATTATCAATTATGCTTCATCACAAAACGGCTTGAAAACGATAATCGACAACAACATGCTACATACATCATATATCATCAATCATCATCAATCTCCACCCCCTATTCCCCTTTCTTACCTCCCTTACTCCAAAGTTCATGTACCTTTGAGATTGTCTCCTTTCGTCTTTTTTCATTATCGTTAGGTTCAAACACCTGTTGGCAGACAGACACCTGAAGGCAGACAGACACCTGTAGACAGACAAACTTGTCCAACAGGCCATAGGTTCGAACACCTGTAGGCAAACAATGCTATCCAAAAGGCCATAGGTTCAAACACCTGTAGGCAAACAATGCTATCCAACAGGCCATAGGTTCAAACACCTGTAGGCAAACAATGCTATCCAATAGCCATAGGTTCAAACACCTGTAGGCAAACAATGCTATCCAACAGGCCATAGGTTCAAACACCTGTAGGCAAACAATGCTATCCAATAGGCCATAGGTTCAAACACCTGTAGGCAAACAATTGCTATCCAATAGGCCATAGGTTCAAACACCTATAGGCAAACAATGCTATCCAATAGGCCATAGACTCAAACACCTGTAGGCAAACAATGCTATCCAACAGGCCATAGATTCAAACACCTGTAGGCAGACAATGCTATCCAATAGGCCATAGGTTCAAACATCTGTAGGCAAACAATCCTATCCAATAGGCCATAGGTTCAAACAACTGTAGGCAAACAATGCTATCCAATAGGCCATAGGTTCAAACACCTGTAGGCAAACAGACACCTGTAGGCAGAACAGACACCTGTAGGCAGACAGACACCTGTAGGCAGACAATCCTATCAATAGGCCATTGTTCAAACACCTGTAGGTAGACAATCCTATCCAACAGGCCATAGGTTCAAACACCTGTAGGCAGACAGACACCTGTAGGTAGACAGACACCTGTAGGCAGACAGACACCTGTAGGTAGACAGACACCTGTAGGCAGACAGACACTTGTAGGCAGACATACACCTGTAGGCATACAATCCTATCCAACAGGCCATAGGTTCAAACACCTGTAGGCAGACAGACACCTGTAGGCAGACAGACACCTGTAGGCAGACACCTGTAGGCAGACACCTGTAGGCAGACACCTGTAGGCAGACAGACACCTGTAGGCAGACCCTGTAGACAGACAGACACCTGTAGACAGACAATCCTATCCAACAGGCCATAGGCTCAAACATCTGTAGGCAGACAGACACCTGTGGACAGACATTCATATCCATTGGGCCATTCATTCTGCACTCAATCCCCTGTAGACAGACATTCCCATCCATTGAGCCATTCATTCTGCACTCGAAACCCTGTAGACAGACATTCCACATCCATTGGGCCATTCATTCTGCACTCGAAACCCTGTAGACAGACATTCCTATCCATTGGGCCATTCAGTCTGCATTCAAACCCCTGTAGATAGACATTCCTATCCATTGGGCCATTCAGTCTGCATTCAAACCCCTGTAGACAGACATTCCTATCCATTGGGCCATTCATTCTGCACTCAATCCCCTGTAGACAGGCATTCCCATCCATTGGGCCATTCATTCTGCACTCAATCCCCTGTAGACAGGCATTCCCATCCATTGGGCCATTCATTCTGCACTCAATCCCCTGTAGACAGGCATTCCCATCCATTGGGCCATTCATTCTGCACTCAATCCCCTGTAGATAGACATTCCTATCCATTGAGCCATTCATTCTGCACTCAATCCCCTGTAGACAGGCATTCCCATCCATTGGGCCATTCATTCTGCACTCAATCCCCTGTAGACAGGCATTCCCATCCATTGGGCCATTCATTCTGCACTCAGCCCCCATGTAGACAGACATTCCCATCCATTGAGCCATTCATTCTGCACTCAATCCCCTGTAGACAGGCATTCCCATCCATTGGGCCATTCATTCTGCACTCAATCCCCTGTAGACAGGCATTCCCATCCATTGGGCCATTCATTCTGCACTCAATCCCCTGTAGACAGACATTCCCATCCATTGGGCCATTCATTCTGCACTCAATCCCCTGTAGACAGGCATTCCATCCATTGAGCCATTCATTCTGCACTCAATCCCCTGTAGACAGGCATTCCCATCCATTGAGCCATTCATTCTGCACTCAATCCCCTGTAGACAGGCATTCCCATCCATTGAGCCATTCATTCTGCACTCAATCCCCTGTAGACAGGCATTCCCATCCATTGGGCCATTCATTCTGCACTCAATCCCCTGTAGACAGGCATTCCCATCCATTGGGCCATTCATTCTGCACTCAATCCCCTGTAGACAGGCATTCCCATCCATTGAGCCATTCATTCTGCACTCAATCCCCTGTAGACAGGCATTCCCATCCATTGAGCCATTCATTCTGCACTCAATCCCCTGTAGACAGGCATTCCCATCCATTGAGCCATTCATTCTGCACTCAATCCCCTGTAGACAGACATTCCCATCCATTGAGCCATTCATTCTGCACTCAATCCCCTGTAGACAGGCATTCCCATCCATTGGGCCATTCATTCTGCACTCAATCCCCTGTAGACAGGCATTCCCATCCATTGGGCCATTCATTCTGCACTCAATCCCCTGTAGACAGACATTCCCATCCATTGGGCCATTCATTCTGCACTCAGCCCCCATGTAGACAGACATTCCCATCCATTGGGCCATTTATTCTGCTCTTAAAGCCCTGTAGACAGACATTCCCGTCCATCGGGCCATTCAATCTGCTCTCAGAACCCTGTAGACAGACATTCCCATCCATTGGTCCATTCTTCTGCACTCAAACCCCTGTAAACAGACGTTCCCATCCATTGGTCCATTCATTCTGCTCTCAGAACCCTGTAGACAGACATTCCCATCCATTGGTCCATTCTTCTGCACTCAAAACCCTGTAAACAGACGTTCCCATCCATTGGTCCATTCATTCTGCTCTCAGAACCCTGTAGACAGACATTCCCATCCATTGGTCCATTCTTCTGCACTCAAAACCCTGTAAACAGACGTTCCCATCCATTGGTCCATTCATTCTGCACTCAATCCCCTGTAGATAGACATTCCACATCCGGTAAGGCATAGTTTCCTTCCTCGTTCTGACACCTACGGACAGACAATCTTATTCATGGGGGGATTCTGTCTTCACTCAAACACCTGTAACCGGACAATCCCCTCCAACACGCCATACTTTCTTTTTCGTTTTTCGTGCAAGTCAAACATCTGTAATCAGACAATCTCATCTTCTATTCAGCCTTGATGGACTTGCGTGACAATCAGCCTTCTGAGATTGTGATGAAGAAGGCGAATGATGACGGAATAACGTCCACTGAGGCGTGGTGGCGTTGTGGTTTAGCGGTTAAATCTAGCGCCTGCTTTTGGGAACGAGACGCCAAACTTGAAATAAATCACTGAAGGTAAAACAAAATATGACTGCTGGATCTTGAGGGTAAAAAACTAAATCACTGAAGGTAAAACAAAATATGACTGCTGGATCTTGAGGGTAAAAAACAAATATTAAAAAATACCTGTTTGTAAAAGATCCTTGGGAGTATAAAACACGTCGTGTTTTAACTCCAAGGATCTTTTGAAAACAATGTATTTTTTAATATTTTGTTTTTACCCTCAAGATCCAGCAGTCATATTTTGTCGTGTTTTATACTCCAAAGGATCTTTTACAAACAAGGTAATTTTTTTTATATTTTGTTTTATGATATAAATCAATTATGTAAGGTCTGCTACCTACATGTACGTAGATTAGAGAATAAACGGCATTCACAAATCAGTTAGTTTCAGTTTCAGTTTCAGTTTCTCAAGATGACGTCTCCGCGCTCGGAACGAATTCCATACGCACTAACGTCACAGGTGCCACGTGTATGGTGACCGTGGCACATGCCTTAAGCCTGTACATAAACCCATGAGCTGGCCAGGTCCTGAGGTCCTACCTAGATTATGTTTCACCTAGTCTATATTTTATACTGGTATTTTATCAGCCTACCACTGGAATAATCTTGGTTACATGTAAATGACATGTGTTGGTAGCAGAGCGTGGTTATGTAAGATATACTACCTATATGTACGTAAATCAGAGCATAAACGGCATTTGCAGAATAAATACAGTGATAAATCAGCAATAGAAGACATAAGGGAATCAAAGAATATACAGGATTTATATAAGAAATACATTCATAAATCATAAATCAGCAATATATGACATGAGACATTCATACGGAACAAAACATTCAATGATAAATCAACAATTTAAGACAAGATATTCATACGGAATTCAAAGAATAAGCAGCATTTACAAAATATATACATTAATAAATCAGCACTATAAAAACATGACATTAATACGGAAGTCAAAGAATAAACAGCATATACAGATTAAATACACTGATAAATCAGCAATTTAAGACATAAGACATTTATACAGAAGTCAAAGAGTAAACAGCATATACACAATAAATAGGTTGATAAATTAGCAATAGAAAACAGAAGACATTCATACGTAAATCAAAGAGTAAACAGCATATACAGAATAAATACATTAGTAAATCAGCAATACATGACATAAAGAAATCAAAGAACAAACAGGATATACAGAAGAAACACATTGATAAGCAATAATATAAGATATAAAGACATCAGAGAACAAACAGGATGCACAGAAGAAATACATTGATAACCATTAATATAGGACATAAGGAAATCAAAGAATAAACAGGATATACGGAAGAAATACACCGATAAATCAATAATAAAGACATAACATGTAAGGAAATCAAATAGCATTTGCTGAAGAAATGCTTCGATAAATCAGCAAAAATAAGACAGATATAAGATATCAATAGAGAAATCAAAAGAGTACACAAAGAAAACAAACGAGACAGTCTTGATGGAGGTAGACACAAGTAGATCACTCATAAGGAAGAATAGGAAAAGACAGGCAACATTTATAGGCCATTTTATGAGGAAGGAGGATTTGGAGCACCTGGTCACAACGGGAAAGCTGGAGGGAAAGAGAGCACCGGGTAGACCCAGGGAGAAAATGCTGGACGGACTTGCAGAGTGGCTGGGGACGGGGAGAGTGGGGGAGATGCTAGGGGCAACGAGAGATAGAGACAGATGGAAGTCCATGATCGCCAACGCCATGCGGCAGGGCACCTGATGATGATGATGATGATGACACAGCATTTACAGACAAAAAAATATGTTGAAAAATTAACAAATGTAAAACGCAATACGTATAGAAATCAAGGAATAAACAACAATCACATAACAAATCCATCGATAAATCAGCAAAATAAGACAGACATAAGACATCAATAGAGAAATCAAAAGAGTACACAACAGTTACAAACAAAGAATGAACTAATAAATCAACAAATGCAAAACATAATACATACAGAAATCAAGGAATAAACAGCAATCGCTTAAGAAAAGCATCGATCTATCAACAATATAAAACATAAAACACCAGTACAGAAATCAAAAGATCACAGAGCAGTTACAGACACACAAAAAAACATATTGAAAAATCAACAAATCTAAAACATAACACGTACGGGAAAAAAAAGCAATAAACAGTATTCACTCAAGAAATACATTCATAAATCAACAATATAAAACCTAAGTAATAAACGGCATTCACTCAAGAAATGTATTCATAAATTAACAATGTAAAACCTAAGTAATAATACAGCATTCGCCAAGAAATACATTCATAAATCAACAATATAAAACCTAAGCAATAAACAGCATTCACGCAGGAAATACATTCATAAATCAACAATATAAAACCTAAGCAATAAACAGCATTCACCAAGAAATACATTCATAAATCAACAATATAAAACTAAAGTAATAAACAGCATTCACTCAAGAAACATATTCATAAATCAACAATATAAAACAAGTAATAAACAGCATTCACCCAAGAAATACATTCATAAATCAACAATATAAAACTAAAGTAATAAACAGCATTCACCCAAGAAATACATTCATAAATCAACAATATAAACCTAAGTAATAAACGGCATTCACCCAAGAAATGTATTCATAAATCAACAATATAAAACCTAAGTAATAAACAGCACTCACTAAGAAATATATTCATAAATCAACAAATACGAAGACCTGAATAATAAACAGCATTCACCGAGAAATACGATCAATAAATCAACACACAAGACATAAGTCAAACATACAGAAACCAAAACACGTTGCTAAATCAACACCATGAGACATAACACACAGGACGTCGACGCGTAAACAGCATTTACAGAAAAAATACATCGATAAAACGAACAATATGAGACATAACACACACGGAAATCAAAGCATTTGGCAGCAATTGCTGACGTTTGAAATGATGAAAGGAGAGACGGGGATGGGGGTGGGGGGTTTGGGAAGGTTAAAAAAAGTAGAAAGAAAGAAAGAAAAGATAGCGAGTGTGGAGAGACGAGGAGAGGATAGAGTAGGGGTGGGTGGGTGGGTTTGAGGGACGGTGAAGGTGAAAAGCCATAAAAGTCCATTTTTCGAGTGAATGAATAGGCTGAAAGAGAAATCGACCTCTGCTGACTGGTCAGCAATGTCTGATGGCGAGATCAAAACGACGCCAGACAAGCGGGGGGGGGGGGGGGGGGGGACTGAGCTGAGGGGTTGGTGTATCTCTCTCTCTCTCTCTGTCTGTTCCTGTCTGTCTCCTCTCTCTCTCTCTCTCTCTGTCTGTCTGTCTCTCCTCTCTCTCTTGTATGTGTATATTGCTCTCTCTCTCTCTCTCTGTATTATGTGCTCTCTCTCTCTCTCTCTCTCTCTCTCTCTCTCTCTCTCTCTCTCTCTCTCTCTCTCTCTGGCTGTATGTGTGTGTCTGTGATTTCTTTTCTCTTTCTCTCTCTCCTCTTTCCTCTCTCTCCTTGGCTGTATACACACACACACACATACACTAACAATATCATTATCTATCTATATATATATATAAAGTGGCGTTGGTGGCAAGAGGGTGAGGGAGGGGGTGGGGATGGTGATGGGAGGGGGAGAGCTTGGTAGGGGAGAGACGTGTAATCGATTCCCCCTACCCACCCACCCACCCCCGCCCTTTTTTTCTGACCCTGAAAGGTGAGGTAAAGGAATAATAGGGGAGAGGGGGTTGTAATGAAAAGAAGAAATGGAAGAGGGTGAGGGTGGTAGAGGTGGTGATGGTGATTGGTATGAGGAAGATGAATCTTGTGAACTGGTGAAGGGGGGAGGTGGTTGGAGGGAGGGAGGGAGAGAGGGAGGGGTAGGTTGGTGTCGATGGCAGCGAGGGTCCGTGGACGAGCCATCAGGTGGGGGTCGATGACCCGCGTGCTGTTCCGTTTCATTCATGGCAGACGGGAGAAAAACAAGTGTGGCGCGGACAGTGCAAACGGTTAACTCTTTGATTCCCCCCCACCCACCTGCAACCTTTTGTCCACCACAGCATTGTTAACCCTTTAATTCCACCGCAACCTTTTGTCCACCATAGTCTTGTTAACTCTTTGACTCCCCCCGCACCCTTTTGTCCACCTCAGCGTTGTTAACCCTTTAACTCCCCGCACCCTTTGTTCACTACAGCATTCTGCATTGTCCATCATGCTAGTAAAGCTAAACAAAACAACAACAACAAAACAAAAACCACCACCACCAAAAAAAAAAAAACCCCCCAAAAAACCCAATAAAAACAAAATCGAAAAAACAAGAACAAAACTTAACCCTTTGGTTCCCTCATCCTATCCACCAGCTTTATGCCTTTGATTCCTTCACCCTATCCACCAGCTTCCTGCCTGTGATTCCCTCACCCTATCCACCACAAGCTTCCTTGCTAGCAAGGAAGCTGGTGGATAGAGTGAGGGAATCAAAGGGTTAATTTTTTCCAGTTGGTGCATAGGGAATCAAAGGGTTAAAGCCAACGCTATATAACAGTCTTTGTCTACGTCGTTCCGGCCCTTTATGTATCCAAACGATATGGCATTACGAAAGGAAGGAAGGAAGAAAACACAGCAATCAAATGAGGGGGTGGAGAGCTGTATAATATGGGGTTGTTGGAAAAAGGAGAATAAAGATTGGGGTGTTTGGGGTGTTCAGAAGTGTTTTTTTTAACTCTTTCTGCATTTGTTTATTTCTCGTTTAGAGTTTGTTCAGGAGGGATTCATCGCACTCATGCAAATCCATATGCGCGGCACCCAGATCCACCAGCAGATCATACCTACTAGCTATCGGAGTTATTGGAGTTATTTGGAGAGAGATTCACCGCGCTCAGACAACTCCATATGCGCTCCACTCAAATCTGCTCAGCAAGTATCTGACAGATTTCCTGAGCCCTGCACAAAAACCCCCATGCGCTGGCAAGATCTTGATAGATATACCTAGCAGCATCCTTGGATCTGCGCAAAACCCTATTCCTAGGCTGGATCTTGAAATCGGGAGGGTGGAGGGAATTGGGGTGGGAGGGGGAAACGGTGGGGAGAGTAGGAACCTGTCAAACACTAAGATGACGCCACCAGAATGTTTGAAGCATGAAGATGGGTCAGCTAGCTAAAAGGCAGTTGTGTGGGCTTGGATTGAACTAAAACGAGACATTAGATTTCAAATCTATGGTTCTAAAAACAAAGAAGCGAACAAATAAACAAACAAACGAACAAAAATAGCCCTCTTTAAACCCTTTGACTGCCACACCACATATCACGGAAGCAAAGGGTTAAAGTTTTTGCTTTGCTAGCATGATTGGTTTGTTCTCTTATGCCTTAACCCTTTGACTCCCACACCTTATCTACCAACTGCAAAAACTTAACCCTTTGACTCCCGCACCTTATCTACCAACTGCAAAAACTTAACCCTTTGACTCCTGCACCTTATCTACCAACTGCAAAAACTTAACCCTTTGACTCCCGCACCTTATCTACCAACTGCAAGAACTTAACCCTTTGACTCCCGCACCTTATCTACCAACTGCAAAAACTTAACCCTTTGACTACCGCACCTTATCCACCAACTGCAGAAACTTAACCCTTTGACTCCTGCACCTTATCCACCAACTGCAAAATCTTAACCCTTTGACTCCCTCATCCTATAGGGTGACGACATCAAAGGGTTTAAGGTTTTGCTTTGCTAACGTGGTTGACGATACAGGATGCGTGTGGACACCAGCGGGTGACAGAATCAAAGGGTTAAATTTTTGCTTTGCTAACATGGTTGGTTTATCCTCTCGTACCTTAACCCTTTGACTCCAGCACCTTATCCACCAACCGCAAAAAATTAACCCTTTGACTCCCTCACCTTATCCACCTAGCTTCCTGTAGGAAGCTGGTGGACAGGGTGACGGAATCAAGGGTTAATTAGGTTTTTGCTTTCCTAACATGGTTAACAATACAGGATGCTGGTGGACACCACCGGGTGACGGACTCAAAGGGTTAAGCTTTTGCTTTGCTAGCATGGTTGGTTTATCCTCTCGTGCCTCAACCCTTTGACTCTCGCACCTTATCCACCACCCACAAAAAAGTTAACCCCTTGACTCCCGCACCCTATCCATCCAGCTTCCTGTAGGAAACTGGGTGGATAGGGTGAGGGAATCTAAGAGTTAATTACGTTTTGGCTTTACTAACAGGGTTGACAACACAGGATGCTGGTGGACAGGGTGCGGGAATCAAAACCCTTGAGTTATGAGCATGGTGCTGAAACGACTGAGCTAATGGGCGACCAAAAAAATAAATAAAAAAAATTTTAAAAAAACATGGACCCCCTCTGAGGGTTGAAAGCACAGCCCCTTCGTTATAAGCATGGGGAAAGAAAGAGTGAGAAGGTGTTGAAGCGATGGAACTCTAGGGTGGGTGTGTGGGGGGGGTGTTAATAGGCTGGTGGACAATGGAGAGGAGATGATGGGTGGATGGGTTAATATGTAAGGTAGGTGGGGAGGGGGGGGGAGGTGAGAAGTGGAGAAAAGGAGGCGGAAGGGGACGGACGGGAGGGGCGGGGACGGGAAGGGAGACAATCAGCTTCAAACGTTCAAACCGTACGCTAACCTTACGAGATAAATAAACCAAACCACGCTTCCAATGAGCCATGAGCTCGCAGAACAACAAACAGCGCTTTCGGATGGCAAGGGAAAATACACACACACATACACACACCACACACACACACACGCCTAACAACGCAAAACAAAACAACACAAACACAAACACAACACAACTCAACTCAACTCAACTCAACCAACAAGCAGTAGCGATTTCCATTTCATGCCTGCCTGATTCCAAACCACCGCTGCTGTGTGTGGCTTTGGCCATAAAACATAATATTATTCCATCACGCGGGCCCTATGGTCAGGGGACGCAACCGGTTCAAGGCCGCTGGTTTATTGAGCAGAGTGATTGCCCCTCTGGTTTTTGAGCAGTCCACGGTCCATTGCTGGAGCGGACACAGGCTGTTCATCTAACCGCCTTTTGTCCGTGCATTATTGATTTAGCTTTGGAGTGGACTGGAGGATGGGGGGTGTGTGGGGGTGGTGTGGGGGTGGATGACGTCGGAGGGGGGCGGGAGGGGGAGGGGGAGGGGGAAGGGGAGGATTTTGTTTTTTAGCATCCCCGTGAAAAATGCAACAGAGCATTCAACTTGACCGGACTGAGACACTATATGGTTGGATGGCTCTGTTTGATGTTTGTGTGTGGTGTGTGTGTGTGTGTGCGTGTGTGTGTGTGTGTGTGTGTGTGTGTGTGTGTGTGTGTGTGTAGTGTGTGTGTGTTTTGTGCGTGCGTGTGTGTCTTTGTATGTGTGTGTTGTTTTGTGTGTGTTTTGTTCATGTGTGTGTGTGTGTGTGTGTGTGTTCGTGCGTGCGTGTGTGTGTGTGTATGCGTGTGTCCGTGTGTGTGTGTATGTAACTCTTTGCATTGTGTGTGTGTGCATTTTTGCGTATGTTTGTGTGTGTGTTTGTGTAGATTTGTGTTTGTAGTGTGTATCTTTGTGTGTGTATGTGTGTGCGTGTATGTTTGTATGCGCGCGTGTGTGTATATCTTTATGTGTGTGTGTGTATCTTTGCATGTGTGTGTGTGTGTCTGTCTGTTTGTCTGCGCGCACGCGCGTCCGTGCATGTGTGCGAACGTGTGTGTGTGTGTGCACGTGCGTGCGTTTGTGTGTGAGCGCGTGCGTGCATGTGTGTCTCTGTGTGTGTGCTCTTTCCCTGCGTGCGTGCGTGTGTGCGTGCGTGCGTGGTGTGTGTGTGTGTGTGTGTGTGTGTGGATGTATCAGAATAGTCACTGCAATCCAACTAACCATAACACTGTAGCTATTGTCGACCAGTGGATGACAACTATAATTATCACAACGATAATAACGACAACTATAATTATGATCGAAGTTGTGATGATAGATTGACATCCGAAACAAGTGCGACTGCCCGCATTCAGGCAAACAGGATTGACAGACTGAGTGAGTGAGTGAATGAGTGAGTGAGTCAGTTAGTGGCTGATTAATTATATTGATTTGTCCATTCAGTGGGAAATTGATTCGTTAATAATCAGTTGTGCTTATCTTTGAGTCGAGCTTATTGTTATTATTGTTTTGTTTAAAGCCCAGCCGACTGTGTAGAGCCATATCAGTGCTATAACCGTTTCAAAACATACACAATAATACATCAACAGGAAAAAAAAAGGAAAAGAAAATTAAGCACAGGAAAGAAAATTAAGTATACAGTATATATATATATATCAATACATTCGAGCACATAAGCTGAGGAGATGCCCCATGGCGTTGACCACTTAGTCTAGTTTGTCACACAGGGGATTTAAAACACAAACCTGAATGCAAATATTTAAACATAACTAAGGACACTAAAGCATGTATAAAAACGGGCCTAAATTACCTGAAATTGCTTCCGCATATCTCATTTCCCTTGATCCAAAAATGCCCTTAATACACATGTACCCGATTATCAATCCTAAGAGGAAGTACAAAAGACTTTATCGAACACATACAAGTGAATGGACCAGCCAGGCAAAAACAAAAATGATGGGAAAAAGTGACAGAATGCAAAAGAACAAGGCAGAAACAAAGAGAGTGAAAGAAAAAAGGAAATTTCTAGCACAGAATTTGCAGCAGGTGGAGATACTTTTTATACTGAAAGTATAAAAAGTTCTACAGAGATTTCCAGGTGGAGTGGTCGCATATCTTTGCCACCTGAAGAGAACTAAATCTGTTTGTCTTAAGCTGCTATGTTAGCAGCTTCTGACGTGGGGAGCTGTCTGGTCTGATTAGCTCACGAGGGAGCTACATACGTACGTGACTTTGGTTTGAGGGGTGGATGCCTGATCCAATCCCTGGTCCTAAGCTGTTAGGACTCTGCTGAATACCTGCTGTTTTGAGGGGTGGATGCCTGATCCAGTCCCTGGTCCTAAGCTGTTAGGACTCTGCTGAATACCTGCTGTGGGCGTGTCCGGTTACTGACGCCTCTGTTTCGTCTTGCTCCCCAGGATTGTGTGGTAACTATGTTTATATAGAGTGATGAACTGAATTCTGAACAATGATTTCGATGCTGTGAGACAGACTGACTGAAGTGCTGACGCAGTGAAAGAATTCCTGTGAAAAGACTGTTTGGGGCGGAAACCTGAATCGATTACTTTTTATTGAACAGTGGTCAATGAACATTTATTAAGCTCAATACCTATGGTCCACGAGCCTTCTCTGTTTCTGGTCCACTGTCCTGGAACAAACTTCCTCTCTCAGTCCGTCAGCAACCTACTTTTGTCTCCTTCAAGTCCGCTCTCAAAACTCACCTTTTCTCCTCCGCATAAAATCCTAACCTCACTTAACCCCCCCCCCCCCCCTCTGCAGCCTGTCTCCGCTCGGAGGGAATCACATGGTTATAATATATAATTGTATATGCTATGCTCTCTATAATTTTCCATTGCTTTTATTCTTGCTTTTATTGCTTTTATTCTTTCTCCCCATTTATAGCCATGCGTTTGTGTGAGTGTGTGTGTGTGTGTGTGTGTGTGTGTGTGGTGTGTGTGTGTGTGTGCGTGTGTGTGCGTGCGTGCGTGCGTGCGTGCTTGCGTGTGTGTCTGCTTCAGCGCTTAGATTTGATTTTATCAAGATTTTGCGCTATATAAATATTGTAATTATTATTGTAATTATTATGAAAGAGCCCCCTGGCATCCCCACGGGGGGTGGGGGTGGGGAGCGAGCTATACGCAGATAAATTGATTGATTGATTGATTGATTGATTGATTGATTGATTGATTCACTGGTTGGTTGATTGATTGGTTGGTTGGTTGGTTGGTTGATTGAATGAGTAAGTTAGTGATTGACTGTTTGAGTGAGTGAGTGCGTGAGTGAGTGAGTGAGTGAGTGAGTGAGTGAGTGAGTGAGCGAACGAGTGAGTGAGTATGTTGATTGGTTAACTGAACAAGTGCCAGATAACTATGTTGGTCGATCGATTGACTGATTGATTAGTTGAGTGAGTAAATGATTGATTTATTGATCGATTAATTTTTTAATAGTTGATAAATGAAAACATTTGAGACAATATCCAGGTACATGTATTGATTGACTGTTTCACTGAATAATCTAGTGAGTGAGTTAGTAAGAGAGTGAACGAATGGATGATTTATTGAATTTTTAAGGCAAGCTTGCGCTAGATAAGTTATATATCTTCATTGTTCACGATTTCTTTGGTCTTACGCAAAACATGTCCTCAGTACGCCGAAAAAGTTATATTATCAGTATGGCTGTACCATTTCACAATTTTGTGTCTGCTTTGAATCTACCATATATAAAAAATAAAAAAAGCAAAGAGGAGGAGGTGGGTGGCTGAGTGAGAAAATTATACTTTTTTTTAACCCTTTGATTCCCGCACCATATCCACCAACTGCAAAAAAAAACGTAAACCCTCTGGCTCCCTCACCCTATCCACCAGCCAGCTTCCTGCAGGAAGCTGGTGGATAGGTTGAGAGAGTCAAAGGGTTAAGTTTTTGCTTTGCTAGCACGGTTGAGGCAGCCGAGATGTGGTTTCTAACAAAAATATTAAGAGTTCCACGGACAGCAAAGAAAACAAACGAGACAGTCTTGATGGAGACATACACAAGATGATCATTCACAAGGAAGATTAGGAAAAGACAGGCAACATTTATAGGCCATTTTATGAGGAAAGGGGGATTGGAGCACCTGGTCACAACAGGAAAGCTGGAGGGAAAGAGAGCACCACGTAGACCCAGGCAGAAAATATTGGACGGAGTTGCAGGGTGGCTGAGGACAGAGAGGGTGGAAAATGTGCTT
>CM060315.1:22986736-22994236 GCA_030674185.1 Monoplex corrugatus | reverse complement strand
CAGTAACACAAATATTAGGAACTACGAGTAACGTAGGTATTAGGGATCACAGTAACACAAATATTAGGAACTACGAGTAACGTAGGTATTAGGGATCACAGTAACACAAATATTAGGAACTACGAGTAACGTAGGTATTAGGGATCACAGTAACACAAGTATTAGGAACTATAGGTAACGTAGGTATTAGGGATCACAGTAACACAAGTATTAGGAACTACGAGTAACGTAGGTATTAGGGATCACAGTAACACAAGTATTAGGAACTAAGTAACGTAGGTATTAGGGATCACAGTAACACAAGTATTAGGAACTATAGTAACGTAGGTATTAGGGATCATAGTAACACAAGTATTAGGAACTACGAGTAACGTAGTTATTAGGGATCACAGTAACACAAGTATTAGGAACTACGAGTAACGTAGGTATTAGGGATCACAGTAACACAAGTATTAGGAACTATAGTAACGTAGGTATTAGGGATCACAGTAACACAAATATTAGGAACTACGAGTAACGTAGGTATTAGGGATCACAGTAACACAAATATTAGGAACTACGAGTAACGTAGGTATTAGGGATCACAGTAACACAAATATTAGGAACTACGAGTAACGTAGGTATTAGGGATCACAGTAACACAAATATTAGGAACTACGAGTAACGTAGGTATTAGGGATCATAGTAACACAAGTATTAGGAACTATAGTAACGTAGGTATTAGGGATCACAGTAACACAAATATTAGGAACTACGAGTAACGTAGGTATTAGGGATCATAGTAACACAAGTATTAGGAACTATAGTAACGTAGGTATTAGGGATCATAGTAACACAAGTATTAGGAACTATAGTAACGTAGGTATTAGGGATCATAGTAACACAAATATTAGGAACTATAGTAACGTAGGTATTAGGGATCACAGTAACACAAATATTAGGAACTATAGTAACGTAGGTATTAGGGATCATAGTAAACACAAATATTAGGAACTATAGTAACGTAGGTATTAGGGATCATAGTAACACAAATATTAGGAACTATAGTAACGTAGGTATTAGGGATCACAGTAACACAAATATTAGGAACTACGAGTAACGTAGGTATTAGGGATCATAGTAACACAAGTATTAGGAACTATAGTAACGTAGGTATTAGGGATCACAGTAACACAAGTATTAGGAACTATAGTAACGTAGGTATTAGGGATCATAGTAACACAAATATTAGGAACTACGTAGGTATTAGGGATCATAGTAACACAAGTATTAGGAACTATAGTAACGTAGGTATTAGGGATCATAGTAACACAAGTATTGGGAACCATAGTAAAAAGAGAAGAGCTAAATTTTATAGGCCATCACTCCGCTTGATACTTTTGGGTGGAAGGTGGCTGAGGACATGATGGTTGGGGGGGGGGGGGGGGTGAGAGTACAAAGTGCACACTATAACTACAAGCCTTGACTGTTCTTGGTCTGTACACAAAGATATCATGTGACTGTACTATCACGCTTCCAATGAATACAACATTTTTAAACTTAGCTTAATGTTTAATCGCTGTGTTCCTTTTTCCCCTATCCTGCCTTCCTCCTCTCCTCCCCCCCCCCCCCCCACCTCCAACCCTTTAGTCATATATACATACACCACACGCACGCGTGCGCGCGTGCACGTACGCGCGCGCGCGCGCGCACTGAGCACACACACACATACACACACACTGTCTAAAAGCACATATGTGAATAGACGTTAAAAGAAATAGCGAACACACACACACACACACACACACACACACACACACACACACACACACATCACACCACTATGTCACACACACACACACACACATCAATCACCACTACGTGCACACACACTGAGACACACACACACACACATACCACACACTGTCTAAAAGCACATATGTGAATAGACTTTATAAAAGAAATAACGAACACACACACACACCAACACACACACCACACACCATCACCACTACCATCATACACACACATACACACACACACACACCACAATACAACACAACACAACACACACACACAACACACAAACACAACACACACACACACAAACACACACACACACACACACACACACACACACACACAACACACACACACACACACACACACACACACACACACACACACACACACACACACACACACACACACACACACACACCAGTTTCGCGTTGTTCTAGGACCAGAATGAGATATGTACTTTAAAAAAAAAAACATACTGCATACTTGATGGTCGGTAGTAGTGTTCAACGCCAACCTGATTACTACATGAAATAAGGTCACCTGTCATCCCAATCCAAAGTAGGTCATGTTGGATTATGTCCCTTACATTCCGATCGTCCGCGTGTTTTTCAAACAAACCTGATATCGTTATAGTTGTCAAGTGGGGGTGACCCAGCATTATAAGCGGGACATTCAGTGTATGTCGGGAAACTTTTCTTTGTTGAAATCCGAAACAAGGTGTGACTGCTTGCGTTTCAAACAAACAAGAACCAGAAAAACACTAAAACAGAAATTAGAACCGCGTATTCAATATAACAAGAGAAGACAGGCTCAGATTGTCGGCCAGCTGGTCTTTTTGTCTAAGATAATATACGATTGCCTTTGTCAAGGGTAAGTGAAAACCACAAATAACAAATATCATCATCATCATCAGGTGCCCTGCCACACGGCGTTGGCGATCGTGGATTTCCATCTGCCTCTATCTCTCGTTGCCCCTAGCATCTCCCCCACCCTCCTCGTCCCCAGCCACTCTGCAAGTCCGTCCAGCATTTTCTCCCTGGATCTACCCGGTGCTCTCTTTCCCTCCAGCTTTCCCGTTGTGACCAGGTGCTCCAAATCCCCCATCCTTATAAAATGGCCTATAAATGTTGCCTGTCTTTTCCTAATCTTCCTTATGAGTGATCTACTTGTGTCTGCCTCCATCAAGACTGTCTCGTTTGTTTTCTTTGCTGTCCATGGAACTCTCTACATTCTTCTTAGAAACCACATCTCGGCTGCCTCAATCTTGCTCTGGCTTTGCTTGCTGACTGTCCACGCCTCAAAGCTGTACAACAGTATTGGTTCTATATAACATTCAAGAACTCTCTTCCTGATGTTAATTGACAGGCATTTGTTGAAATAACAAATAACAAGCAATACAACAATCAGTGGAAAAACAGCAAAATATTTGTTGTTTGTTAATTGTTATTTGTTGTCTTGCATTTCCGTTTGACAAAGGCCAGTTGGCCGAAAATTTGCGCCTGTCTTGTCTTGTTGTGTTAAATACGTATTCTGATTCTATTTTCGTTGTTTTTCAGTTTTCTATTTGTGTGTGTGGTGTGTGTGTGTGGTGTGTGTGTGTGTGTTGTGTTGTGTGTGTGTGTGTGTGTGTGTGTGCGTGTTTGTCATCTAAACTGAAAGCTGCGTCTTGATTTAACCCTTTGAATCCTGCATCCTGTCTAGCAGGTATCCTGCATTGTCAACCATGCTAGCAAAGCAAAAGCTTAACTCTTTGATTCTCTCACCCCATCCTCCAGCTTCCTGCAGGAAGCTGGTGGATAGGGTGAGGGAGTCAAATGGCTAATTTTTGCAGTTGGTGGATAGGACGCAGAAGTCAAAGTGTTAACAAATGAAACCTCAGGACAATAGCACACACAGTAAGAACTATATGCATACACGCACTTTTTGTATGCCTGCGTAAGTTAACTCTAACAGGGTCCCAAATACCCCGCTACCATAACTTTCGCATTAGTTTTATTGCTGTATATATCAGAAGTTCAAGTTGAGGCCTGTTAAGGGATGTATATTTTATTTGTGCATTTGTACAGTACAGATGCACTCAACAGGCCTGTGAGTGCAGTTGTGTCATGATTGTGTGCAATTGTTCTGTACCGGCTGTTTTTATGGTCAGATTAAGGCGCCTGCATGATCACTCTCATCAAATACTATCCCGTTGAGTATTTTTATTCCTATTGTTGCTTAAAGCCCAGCCGACTGCGTAGAGCCATATCAGGGCTATAACCGTTTCAACACACACATAGTACTTCAAAAGGAAAGGGGGGAAAAAAGAAGAAAAAAAAAAGGAACAGAAAATTAAGCACCCCCCATATCAATGCATTCGCATACATAACCTATGGAAATGCCCCTGGCGTTGACCACTCCGTCCAATTTATCACACAGGGGGTTTAAACAACATACCTGAATACAAATTAAATAAACTAAGGACACTAAAACATATATACAAACGGTCCTAAATGCCTAAAATTACTTCCGCATATTTCATTTCCCTAGAGCCAAAAAATGCACTTAATTATCTATCCTAAGAGAAAGTAGTAAGACTTTATCAAAACATACAGGTGAACAGACCAGCAAGGCAGAAAATGATAGGAAGAAATGCAGAAGCAAAGGACACGCAGAAACAAAGAAAATGACAGATAACTAGATGCTTGTAACCAGTTCTCTTCCAACCTTATCGAGTTTTCTTTGTGTGTGTGGGGGGGGGGGCTGCTTGATTTTTTGTTTCTATTATTTTTTTTTTTTAATTTTTTTCTTTTTTTTCTATTGGTTTGTGCTTATTTTTGTTTCTGTTTGTTTGTTTGTGTTTTATGTTTTAGTTTGTGTGTGTTGTTTGTGTTAATTGTTGTGTGTGTTTGTGTGTTGTGTTTTTTGTGTGTGTTTTTTAGATCAATAGAGTTCACCTGATATGACTTATTGGCTGTTTTCTTTAATTGCATTTTAGAATTGCAAAGGTCAATGGTGAGCATGAGTTTTTAACTGTTGTCTTATATTAAAGGGTTGTCGTTTTTGACATGGTTTTAGCCCTGATATGGCTCTAGTAGTCGGCTGGGTTATAAGCAAATATGAACAGGAACTTGAATTTGTTTTGGTAGAGCGTGGACTGGAGATCGGATATCTCGAATTCAATGAATCCCAACCCGTAACATTAAATGTTAGCCAGTTCACTGCCCACCTTATGTTTCCATTATTCTAGTGGTGTCAGATGTGTCATAATGGCTGATGTGACGCGTCTAGTGTGTTGGCTAGTAACTGCGTGCTTGTCACCTCTCGCTCTCAGCCCGCGTTGTGGCTAGCTAGCACTGCTGCTTGCAACTCGACGAAAAGGAGAGCAGAATGCTGCAGTCTCTCTGTTCTCACTCCCATCATTAAGTCTGGCCATTGTTGTTGCGATTCCGATGCAATGCGTATCCACCGTAGGTAATAATAAATATCCCAGGGTCGATTTGTTTACCTGGGCATATTCTGGCTTGTTACAATTGGTTTAAACAGAATTTTATTCAAGAATAGAAGAGTCATAAATACAGCAAAGCATGGGCAGGGCATCCAGCAATGGCTTATGTTAGCCCTCCCCAAAAACAGTTGACACACTATTGGCTCAAAAGCGGGCAACTTGTGAAACAAGAAAGAAATGAAGAAAAAAGCTGAAAGCACTACGATCATATCCTTAGCACATTAGGTGAAAGAAAACAATAACAACAAAAATAAACCAAAGCAAACTAAGGAGAAAAAAAACTCCAAAAAATCCAACAAAGCGAGCAGAAAACACCCACAATTGATATCATGTTACTACAAACATAAATAATAGATGAAAAGAGTAAGACTTAGTCCAACACTGCTGGAGGAATGGAGATGAATGAAAGTTGGTTACTGGAGGTCCGGCACACCACCAAGATCATCCGAAGTAGACACTTTAGAAACGCTTAGAATTTTCAATAAAGTTTTGAACCAGTTCGAATATATATTCGTTTTCTTGAAGCTGAATTGTTCACTTCCATTCAGAAGTATTTCTGTTCTTCTTTGTTCTGAGAAGAGAGTCAATCGTCTGGAGGCGAACGTTTGCATACCGCGGACAAAAAAGCAGAAAGTGATTCACTGTTCATGTTTCATAAGGATGGCCACAAGTACATGCTGGGTTATGTTACAATTCCCTCATTAAGTCACATGCTCTCTTTATAAGTGCTGTGACCTTTTCACGAACAGTCCAGTTTTGCAGTTCAGGAAGTGTTTCTACAGTGGCTAGGATTAAGTTATGACACCATGGTCCTGAACGTATCCCCTACGGCTAAGCCTCCCTCGCTAAAAATTGCACCCCCGGCGGGATTTTTCAGACTCGTTTACTATTCGATCTCTCCCTCCGCTCCCCTCATCCCTTTCCCTGCTTCTTTCTCTCTCTCTCTCTCTCTCTCTCTCTCTCTCCTCTCTCTCTCTCTCTCTCTCTCTCTCTTTTCGTATCTCTCTGTCTCTGTCTCTCTTTCGGTATCTCTCTGTCTCTGTCTCTCTCTCTCTTTTCGGTATCTCTCTCCCCTGTGTTTGTCTGTCTATCTGTCTGTCTGTCTGTCAGTCTGTCTCTCTCTCTCTCTCTCTCTCTCTGTGCTGTCTCTTTTCTTCTTTATCTCTCTGTTTGTCTGTCGCTCTTTCTCTCTCTCTCTGCCTTTCTGCCTCTTTCTGTCTCTCTGTCTCTCTCTGTCTTTGTCTCTCTCTCTCCCCCCACTCTCTCTCTCTGTCTGTCTCTTCTCTGTGTCTGTCTGTCAGTCTCTCTCTCTCTCTCTCTCTCTCTCTCTTTCTCTTGCACGCTCTCTCTCTCTCTTTCTTTCTTTCTTTCTCTGACCTCCCTCTCTCTCCCTTCTTTTCTCTCCCTTTGTCTCTCTCTATTTATCTATGTCTGTCTCTGCCTCTCTCTCTGTCTCTCTGTCTTCTGTCTGTCTCTCTCTCCTCTCTCTCTCTCTCTCTCTCTCTCCTCTCTCTCACTCCCTCTCTTTCACTACTTATAACCTTAAAAGATCGGCACATTCGTTCCTCTTTCAACCTCCCAAACAAAAAATTATGCATTTCTATTTCTAGCGAATGAACTCTGCTTGACCTTTTCAGCTGGTTGAAACAGGGATCAGAGATCATGAGTGATACGTTGTCCAGCTGTGGCGTGCCTCGTTTAATTTAACCCTTTGACTCCCGCACCCTATCCACCAACTGCAAAAACTTAACCTTTTGATTTCCCCCACCCTATCCACCAGCTTCCTGCAGGAAACTGGTGGCTAGGGTGAGGGAAACAAAATGTTTAAGATTTTTGTTTTGCTAGCATGGTTGCAATGCAGGACGCTGGTGGACAGAGTGCGGGAGTTAAAGGGTTAAGAAAAAAAGATTTGATGGGGTCCCCAAACCGCCACGAGCTTTAGTGATCATCCTGGTCTGGGTGTGTGGCGGGTCGTGCTGTGTGTGTGTGTGTTTTGATGTGTTGTGTGTTGTGTGTGTGTGTGTGTTGTGTGTGTGTGTGTGTGTGTGTTGTGTGTGTATGTAGTGTGTGAGCGCTGTGTGTGTGTGCTGTGTTGTGCGCTGTTGTGGTGTGCTGTGTGTTGTGGTTGTGTGTGTGCGTGTGTGTGTGTGTGTGTGTGTGTGTGTGTGTGTGTGTGTGTGTGTGTGTATTATACAAGTTATATGTATATCTTATTGTTTATGTCAATGTAT
>CM060315.1:22964236-22974236 GCA_030674185.1 Monoplex corrugatus | reverse complement strand
AGCTGTTAGAGCCCATGGTCATAACTCAGGGGTTTTGGGTTCAATCCCCCGCGCAGGGCTGGTTCAGGTTTTACGTCGACACCCACCTCAGGTGATATGGCCGACAGGGATAACCATCCAGGGAAGTGGGGAAGTGGAGCTATCTAATCCTATACTGACACCACCAGAACAACAACGAAGTTAAGATGGGACAGTGAGAAGGCCAGTCTTAATGTAGCACACCTCCGGGATTTGAACCCACAACCATTACCATGTGAATCCGACGCTCAAACCACTAAGCCACTGCCCCTACCCCCCCCCCCCCACCGCCTTGTGCAGGCCAGGGTGTTTTTTATTTTTATTTTATGTGCTTATATGCAGGCTGAAGGCTTGTGTCATGATTACCATCACATGGCAGCTGTGACGTTAGTGCATATCGATTTTTCTTTTCTTTTTTTTTTTCTTTTTTTTTTTTTTTTGTAGGATCATTGCACTCAGGGAGGTTACCTTTTGTGCTCACCTCTTTTTTTTCTTCTTTTTTTAGTTCCATTTTATACGTCACCTTAATGGCCACAGAAGCTGGCACACTATATTTTACAATGCGATGATGATGATGTCGATGAGGATGATAATCATGATGCTGTGGAGTTCCGTCTAGGATTTAGACTGCCTGACGGGGCTGTACTCACTCTATGCTTACTGTCATAATATATCCTGGCGTCAACCAGGCCCGAGAGATACAGACACCTGCGGTGCTGGTCAGAAGATTTGAGCAAAACCCTCAATGACGTATCTGTGAAATGGATGAGACTCGGCTGTGGAGTCCCCAGTCTTGTCAGTGAGCTCATAGCCTGCCCAACTCAGAGTAGGAGCCGGTTAGAGCCGAAAAATCCCACAATGATTTTTGAAGGGACTGATGGGGATTCGAACCTACAACCTTCCAGTCGGTAATCCGTTACGCTAATCACTACACCACGGCGACTGGTAGTGCATATGGAATTCATTTCGAGCGCGGAGACGTCATCTTGAGAAACTGAAACTGGAACTGTGCGCCGCTAAGGTCTTGAAATGGGGAAGGGGAGGGGCGAAGAGACTTATGAAACGCTAAGCTTGCACCACCAGAATGATGGAAACATTAAGGTGGACAGCCAACAGGCAAAGCCAGTTGTCAATGTTGTGGGCTTGGATTGAACTCAAGATATCAGTTTCTGGGTCCATGGCTCTATACAAAATGAACCAACCAGCCCGTGATAAAACCACATCAAGTATAGAAGATAGTTTATAACACAAGCCGTATAGAAGATAGTTTATAACACAAGCCGCTCATAGTATAGAAGATAGTGTATAACACAGCTACTCATGGTATAGAAGATAGTGTATAACACAGCTACTCATGGTATAGAAGATAGTTTATAACACAAGCCGCTCATAGTATAGAAGATAGTTTATAACACAGCTACTCATGGTATAGAAGATAGTGTATAACACAAGCTACTCATGGTATAGAAGATAGTTTATAACACAAGCTGCTCATGGTATAGAAGATAGTTTATAACACAAGCTACTCATGGTATAGAAGATAGTTTATAACACAAGCTACTCGTGGTATAGAAGATAGTTTATAACACAAGCTACTCATGGTATAGAAGATAGTTTATAACACAAGCTACTCATGGTATAGAAGATTGTTTATAACACAGCTACTCATGGTATAGAAGATATTGTATAACACAAGCTGCTCATGGTATAGAAGATAGTTTATAACACAGCTACTCATGGTATAGAAGATAGTGTATAACACAGCTACTCATGGTATAGAAGATAGTTTATAACCCAAGCTGCTCATGGTATAGAAGATAGTTTATAACACAAGCTACTCATGGCATAGAAGATAATGTATAACACAAGCTGCTCATGGTATAGAAGATAGTTTATAACACAAGCTGCTCATGGTATAGAAGATAGTGTATAACACAAGCCGCTCATGGTATAGAAGATAGTTTATAACACAAGCCGTATAGAAGATAGTTTATAACACAGCTACTCATGGTATAGAAGATAGTTTATAACACAAGCCGCTCATGGTATAGAAGATAGTGTATAACACAAGCCGCTCATGGTATAGAAGATAGTTTATAAAACAAGCCGTATAGAAGATAGTTTATAACACAAGCCGCTCATGGTATAGAAGATAGTTTATAAAACAAGCCGTATAGAAGATAGTTTATAACACAAGCTGCTCATGGTATAGAAGATAGTTTATAACACAAGCCGCTCATGGTATAGAAGATAGTTTATAACACAAGCTGCTCATGGTATAGAAGATAGTTTATAACACAAGCCGTATAGAAGATAGTTTATAACACAGCTACTCATGGTATAGAAGATAGTTTATAACACAAGCCGCTCATGGTATAGAAGATAGTGTATAACACAAGCTGCTCATGGTATAGAAGATAGTTTATAACACAAGCTGCTCATGGTATAGAAGATAGTGTATAAACAAGCTGCTCATGGTATAGAAGATAGTGTATAACACAAGCTACTCATGGTATAGAAGATAGTTTATAACACAGCTACTCATGGTATAGAAGATAGTGTATAACACAAGCTGCTCATGGTATAGAAGATAGTTTATAACACAGCTACTCATGGTATAGAAGATAGTGTATAACACAAGCTGCTCATGGTATAGAAGATAGTTTATAACACAAGCCGTATAGAAGATAGTTTATAACACAGCTACTCATGGTATAGAAGATAGTGTATAACACAAGCTGTTCATGGTATAGAAGATAGTTTATAACACAGCTACTCATGGTATAGAAGATAGTTTATAACACAGCTACTCATGGTATAGAAGATAGTGTATAACACAAGCTGCTCATGGTATAGAAGATAGTTTATAACACAAGCTACTCATGGTATAGAAGATAGTGTATAACACAAGCTACTCATGGTATAGAAGATAGTTTATAACACAAGCTACTCATGGTATAGAAGATAGTGTATAACACAGCTACTCATGGTATAGAAGATAGTGTATAACACAAGCTGCTCATGGTATAGAAGATAGTGTATAACACAGCTACTCATGGTATAGAAGATAGTGTATAACACAAGCTGCTCATGGTATAGAAGATAGTGTATAACACAAGCTGCTCATAGTATAGAAGATAGTTTATAACACAGCTGCTCATGGTAGCGAGCGAATCAATAACAGAAGGACGTATCGTTTGCCACAAAATGAGACGGACCATCGTCTCTGACGTCAGCTTGCGCACGATAGGCACTAACTCACAGTGGCTGTCCCGATGGAAGCTCGCTCAGTGCCATTAACCCTTTTGACTCCCGCACTCTGCTCGCCAACTATCTACCAACTTAACCCTTTGACTCCTTCACCCTATCCACCAGCTTCCTGCCAACTTAACCCTTTGACTCCTTCATCCTGTCCACCAGCTTCCTGCAGGAAGCTGGTTGATAGGGTGAAGGAGTCAAAGGGTTAAGTTGGTAGATATGGGTTAAGTTTTTGCACTTGGCTGGTGGGTAGGGTGGAGTCAAAGGGTTAATTTTTTTTTTGCACTTGGCTGGTGGATAGGGTGATGGAGTCAAAGGGTTAAGTTTTTGCTTTATCAGCGTGGTTGCCAATGCAGGATGCTGGTTGGACAGGGTGCGGGAGTCAAATGGGTTAAAAGGCAGAATTCTGACGAAGGTGGCGACTAGTGTTAGAGAACGAAAAGGTGAACTGCCAAGCTGACACATAGCCACCAGATGGTTACAGCCTTGACAGAGTCTTCTCAACTTGACGTCACACTATATTATATTATCAGCTTGCAACATTAATCAAAGGACATAACTCTTTGAGAGTCACGTAGGAATTATCTCCCATGTTGTATAACTTCTCAAATCTAACACAGTTTGCCCTACCCATTCAGCTAGCATAGAAGCAGATACAAAGCACAAAAACCGTAAGCTTAGAACACTCCGTACGCCGCCCGTCTTATGTTCCTATTCTGGTGGTGAGCTTGTGTTTCATTAGGTCCCTTCCCCCTCCCTCCTCCCCAATTTCAAGACCTTGCCAGCGCATAAGGTTTTTGTTCAGGCTTAAGGAGTCTGCCAGATAATTCTTGGCAGATTTTGGGTGGAGCGCATATGGAATTGTCCAAGTAAGATGAATCCCTCTTGAACAAACTGCAAACTCCAAACTCGTCACCACACAACATGGCGCTGTCCCTGTTGGTGGTCAGATGATGACCACATCTCGTTGATTTCCCCATTTCATCACATTTCCTTGTGAATATAATGGAAAGAGAAAGCAAAAGTAAAGGGTTGGAGCTAAATAGCAAGAAGACTGAAGTCATGGTAATCAGTAAAAAAAAAAAAAAACATGAAATGCCCCCTTGCAAAATAACAGCAAATGGCACAACTTTGAGACATGGTGATAAGTTTAAATATCTGAGAACGGTCATCTCACCAGACAGCAAATGCACATCAAAAATAGCCAGCAGAATCGGCCAGGCCAAAACAGCATTCAAGAAGATGAAAAGCATTCTTACCAACAAGTGCCTGTCAATTTTTACATCAGGAAGAGATTCTTGAGTGTTGTATAGAACCGATACTGTTCTACGGTTGTGAGGCGTGGACATTCAACAAGCAAAGCCAGAACAAGATTGAGGCAGCCGGAATGTGGTTTCTAAGAAGAATGTTGGGAGTTCCATGGACAACAAAAACAAAAACAAACAAAAACGAGACAGTCTTGATGGAGGCAGACATAAAAAAAGATCATTGATAAAGAAGATTAGGAAAAGACATGCAACATTTACAGGCCATTTTATGAGGAAAGGGGAATTATAGCACCTGGTCACGACAGGAAAGCTGGAAGGGAAGAGAACGCCAAGTAGACCCAGAAAGAAAATATTGGACGGACTTGCAGGGTGGCTGAGGACAGAGATGGTGGGAGATGTGCATTCAGTGACAAGGGATAGATGCATATGGAGGACCATGAGCGCCAACGCCATGCGGCAAGGCACTTGATGATGATGATGATCCAGTGCATAGGATTATGGCCCATGCTCAGGGACTTCCCAAGATAATTGCTGGTGGGCGGCATTTTTAAGGTTGGCTCGAACTTTGCTTCAAGATCTGATATCTCGAGTTCAATTCCAATAAACTCTGGCCTGTACGCTGCCCATCTTAACCAGTTGACCCCAGCACTCTATCCACCAACTGCAAAAACTGTGCCCTTGATTCCATCACTCTATCCACCAGTTTCCTTCCTAAGAGAGAGTGAGTGAGAGAGAGAGAGAGAGAGAGGGAGAGAGAGAGAGAGAGAGAGAGAGAGAGAGAGAGCTAGCCAGCAAGTTAAAAAACATCTGGGTCGCCCGAGTTGTTTGTGAATGAATGTATGTTATTACATGTAAGCTGAAGATGTTTGAATTAAAGTGACGAAAAGTTGTAGGAGAATAGTCTGTTGTTTGGGCAACTCCGAGCAACAATGTCAAACTGTTTCAGTGGGAGATTGTCTGCATCTTTTATAAACAAACGTTGATTGAATTAAATGTTGGGGAAGTGTTTCATCTGTATAAGGAATTTTGACGGTAATACAAATATGCAAATTTGAGTGTGTGTGTGTGTGTGTGTGTGTGTATGCCTGTGCGCGCGCGCGCGCGTGTGTGTGTGTGCATGTGTGTGTGTGTGTGTCCGCGCGCGCGTGTGTGTACGTGTGTGTATGTGTGTGTGTGTGTGTGTGTGTGTGTGTGTGTGTGTGTGTGTGTCCGCGCGCGCATGTGTGTATGTGTGTGTGTGGCGGTGTGTGTGTCTGTGTGCGTGCTTGCTTGTTTTTTTGTTTGTTTTCTTTTCTTTTTGTTCTGTTTCGTTTTTCTAACGTCTTGATTTTCCCCCGATTCGTGTGTGCGCTCTGTTTTGCCCATACTGCGCAAGGTGTATGTCATAATATGCACATATTATGCACAGTCTGCATAATCCGTCTTCAGTGGGTGTGCCACCGGGGTGTTTTCACTTTGCCTTAAGCCATGAGACACTGACGTGGCTTACAGGAGTGTTAACATGCATATTTGATGTTCTGCGTACGTACACTCACGAAGGAGGTTTAAGCACGAACACGTCTACGCATATATTGACCTTCCCTCTCCTCCCGCGGGGATGCCGGGGGCTCTTTCAGTATAAATAGTATCCCCCACCTTCTGGAAATTCTGTGCTAGAAATTTCCTCTTTTCTGTCACTCTCTTTGTTTCTGCCTTGTTACTTTGCTTTCTGTCATTTTTTCCTGTCATTTTATGCCTTGCTGGTCCGTTCATCTGTACGTTTTCGATAAAGTCTTACGTACTTTTTCTTAGGATTGATGATTGGGTACATGTATTAAGTGCATTTTTTGGCTCTAGGGAGAAGAGATACGCGAAAGCAGTTGTAGATAATGTAGGCCCGTTTTTTTGTATATGTTTTAGTGTCCTTAGTTATGTTTAAACTTGTATTCAGGTATGGGTTTTTTTTAAAATCCCCTGTGTGATAAATTGGACGGTGTGGTCAATGCCAGGGGCATCATCTCCTTGGGTTGTGTGTGTCAATGCATCTGTGTGTGTATTCTTTCCCTTTTTTGCCCCTGTTGAAGCACTGTGCATGTTTTGAAACGGTTTTAGCCCTGATATGGCTCTACGCAGTCGGCTGGGCTTTAACTTTGACTCCCGCACCCCATCCACCAACTGCAAAATAATTAACCCTGTGACTCCATCACTCCCTTTCCTCCAGAAAGCTGGTGAATAGGATGAAGGAGTCAAAAAGTTAAGTTTTTGCTTGACTAGTACGGTTGACAATGCAGGATGCTGGTGGACAGGGTGCGGGAGTCAAAAGGTTTAAGTTTTTGCTTTACTAGTATGGTTGACAATGCAGGATGCTGGTGGACAGGGTGCGGGAGTCAAAAGGTTAAGTTTTTGCTTTACTAGTATGGTTGACAATGCAGATACTGGTGGACAGGGTGCGGGAGTCAAAGTGTTAAATTTTTGCTTTACTAGTATGGTTGATAATGCAGGATGCTGGTGGACAGGGTGCGGGAGTCAAAGGGTTAAATTTTTGCTTTACTAGTATGGTTGACAATGCAGGATGCTGGTGGACAGGGTGCGGGAGTCAAAAGTTTAAATGTTTGCTTTACTAGTATGGTTGACAATGCAGATACTGGTGGACAGGGTGCGGGAGTCAAAGGGTTAAATTTTTGTTTTATTGGTATGGTTGACAATGCAGGATACTGGTGGACAGGGTGCGGGAGTCAAAGGGTTAAATTTTTGTTTTATTGGTATGGTTGACAATGCAGGATACTGGTGGACAGGGTGCGGGAGTCAAAGGGTTAAATTTTTGCTTTACTAGTATGGTTGACAATGCAGGATACTGGTGGACAGGGTGCGGGAGTCAAAGGGTTAAATTTTTGCTTTACTAGTATGGTTGACAATGCAGGATACTGGTGGACAGGGTGCGGGAGTCAAAGGGTTAAATTTTTGCTTTACTAGTATGGTTTACAATGCAGGATGCTGGTGAACAGGATGCGGGAGTCAAAGGGTTAAATTTTTGCTTTACTAAGTATGGTTGGCAATGCAGGATGCTGGTGAACAGGGTGCGGTAGTCAAAGGGTTAAGTTTTTGCTTTACTTGTATGGTTGACAATGCAGGATGCTGGTGGACAGACTGCGGGAGTCAAAGGGTTAAATTTTTGCGTTACTAGTATGGTTGACAATGCAGGATGCTGCGGGAGTCAAAAGGTTAAACAAAAGTACTAGAGTCAGTAACATGTTGACCTGAAGGGATCGGGAATAAATCTCCGTCCTTGACCTACCAGGCAAGAAGTACCTACGCAGGATCGAACCTCAGACCTTCAGATTGGAAGTTTGACGTCTTGTCCGCTGGACCATCACGCCCGTCTGACAGTGGTGCTTGGAAAGTTGTAGTAAAACACTAAGGAAACGTAGATCGTTTATATGGCTTGACTGTCTGTTATGTGTTTACTTTTGTTGCTGTTATGTTGTTGTTGTTGGTGGTGGTGGTTGTTAGTTAATTGTTTAGTTAATATTTGTTTATGTGTCCCTCAACAATTTTTTTTTTTTTTTTTTTGTCATCTAATTAACTGTTTAGTTAATGTTTGTTTATACGTTCATCAACAGATTAAAGTTATCTAAATAATGTTTAGGTAATGTTGGTTTATGTGTTCGTCAGCAAATTTTGTTATCTACCGGTTTCTTTATTTATTTATTTTTCTTTAATTTTTTTTTTTTTTTAAATTTTTGAGTATCCGTTTATTCATCGATGTATGCGTCTGTTTATTCTATTTATTCCTCTTGACAGTTTGAGATCACGTAGCCATACTCATAAATTTTAATGTATTCCTAAGCTTTATCCCCCGGGTTAAAATCAGGTAAGCGTGTTATATATTATGACAAGTAGTCTAAGAAAGGAAAGGAGTACTCACGCACCTGCACTTACACACTTACATACATTATCTCTCTCTCTTTCTGTCTCTCTCTGTCTCTGTCTCTGTCTGTCTGTCTGTCTCTCTGTCTGTCTGTCTGTCTCTCTATCTCTTTTTGTCTCTCTCTGTCTCCCTCTCTCTCTCTCATTCTCTCTCTCTCTCTCTTTCTCTTCTCTCTCTTCTCTCTCTCTCTCGCTCCCTTCCTCCCTCTCTTTCTTTCTCTCTCGCTCTGCATCTGTCTCTCTGTCTCTGTCTCTGTCTCCCTCCCTCCATCTCTCTCTCTCTCTCTGTATCTCTCACTCTCGCTCTCTCAATCTACATGTATGTATGTATGTGTATGAATGTATGTGTGTGTATGTGTATGTGCTTCTGTCTGTCTGTCTGTCTGTCTGTCTGTCTGTCTGTCTGTCTATCTGTCTGTCTGTCTGTCTGTCTGTCTATCTGTCTGTCTGTCTGTCTATCTGTCTGTCTGTCTATCTGTCTGTCTGTCTGTCTGTCTGTCTGTCTATCTGTCTGTCTATCTGTCTGTCTATCTGTCTGTCTGTCTGTCTATCTGTCTGTCTATCTGTCTGTCTGTCTGTCTGTCTGTCTGTCTATCTGTCTGTCTGTCTGTCTGTCTGTCTGTCTGTCTATCTGTCTGTCTGTCTGTCTGTCTGTCTGTCTGTCTGTCTGTCTGT
The DNA here is from genome assembly GCA_030674185.1 of Monoplex corrugatus. Lineage (NCBI taxonomy): Eukaryota > Metazoa > Mollusca > Gastropoda > Littorinimorpha > Ranellidae > Monoplex > Monoplex corrugatus. The sequence continues at coordinate 22,965,111 of CM060315.1, read as the reverse complement.
CTGTATCTCATTTCGTGTCTTTCGAAAACGAGTACATGAAAATGTACATGCGTGGGTGCGTTTATTGGGGAGAGAGATTGAGCAGAGAGAAACGGAGACAGCGACACAGAGAGAAACAGAGACAGACAGACAGACAGACAGAGGAGCTGAAGAAGAAGAAGAAAGACAGAGAGACCGACAGACACAGACAGACAGTCAGACAGACAGACAGACAGACAGGCAGAGGAGCTGAAGAAGAAGACAGACAGAGAGAAAGGGGGGAGAGAGAGACAGAGAGAGAGAGAGAGAGAGCACAGACAGACAGAGAGGGAGAGAGAGGGGGGAGAGGGAGAGAGAGAGAGAGCACAGACAGACACAGAGAGAGAGAACACAGACAGACAGAGAGAGAGAGAGAGAGAAACACAGAACAGGAGAGAGAGAAAGACAGACAGAAGAGAGAGCACAAAAGACAGAGAGGGAGAGAGAGAGAGAGAGAGCGAGCACAGACACAGAGACAGACAGACAGACAGAGAGAGCGAGCATAGACACAGAGACAGACAGACAAACAGAGAGCACAGAGAGAGAGGGAAAGAGAGCGGAAAACCGTCATCCTCTCAAAATGTCCACACTGAATAAAACATGAAGCCGCCGTCAACCTCAGCCTCAGTAGCCGCCAGCAGCAAGCAACAAGCAACAAGCAACGAGCAGCAGTAGTAGTGGTAGTAGTTGGGCAAGCTGGCCTTGGACGTCCCTCCCTAGTCGTGACAGTGCACAGCCTACAGCTATCCGACTATCCTCTCCCTCCCTCCCTCCCTCCCAATCTTCCCCCTCCCTCCCCCCTTCCCCACCCACCTCCACCACCCTCACAACAACCTAGTACTTGCCTTGTGGTCTAC
>CM060315.1:22951736-22959236 GCA_030674185.1 Monoplex corrugatus | reverse complement strand
GGTCACTTCAGCGTCGGGAGCTTGGGAGGTGATTGTCCGGAGACTGGTGAGGCACTGGTGCTCCAGGTCCCCTCCAGCACTCTCAAGTGTTTGTTGTTAACTTCTTGTTAACTTTGTTAACAGCCCCAGTCGCCGTGGTGAAGTGGTTAGCGCAACGGACTACCGACTGTAGGGATGTCGGTTCGAATCCCGGCCATCAGTCCCTTCAAAACTCATTGTCGGATTTTTCGGCTCTAACCGGCTCTTTCCCAGAGTTGGGCGTGCTATGGGCTCATCGGGAAGACTGGGACAACACAGTCGAGTTTCATCCACTTCACAGATGCGTCATTGAGGGTGTCGTTCAAATCTTCTGACCAGCACCGCAGGTGTCTGTATCTCTCGGGCCTGGTTGACACCAGGATATGTTATGATAGTAAGCGTAGAGTACAGCCCTGTCACGCAGTCTCAATCCTAGATGGAACTTCATAGCATCATGATTATCATCCTCATTGACATCATTATCATCGCATCGTAAAAACTAGTGCCAGCTTCTGTGGCCATTAAGGTGGCGTAGAAAATAGGATGAGGGGAAAAAAGGTGAGCACAAAGGTAACCTCCCTGAGTGCGATGATTCTAAAAAAGAATAGATTAATAAAAACTATTTTAACAGCATAAGGACGTCGAAATTATGCAAACTGGAATGTCAGTAGTAACACACACACACACACACACACACACACACACACACACACACACACACACACACACACACACACACACACACACACACACACAAAAGACAGACAGACAGACAGACAAAATCTGATCCGAAACCCACGATCCTTTCACGAGGGGGCTACCAAGAAATGAAATCAATATCGGAAGGTAAAAAAAATCTCAGGGTTAAAATCATGTACTATACAGACCACAGGACCACGACAGATAAAATCTTGTAGCATATGGCCTGCAACGACCTAATTGTCAAAACCCCAAACAGTCACTGAACGAATGTAGGGTGGTATTAAAGGTACATGTACTGTAATCCACTACAGCTTCCATCTCCTAACATAATAACATGCATTATGATATATATGTATGTATGTATGTACGTATGTATATATATATATATATATATATAGAGAGAGAGGAGAGAGAGAGAGAGTGAGTTGAATGAGTGAGTGAGACAGACAGACAGACAGACAGACGGATAGATAGATAGACAGATAGATAGATAGATAGATAGGATAGATAGATAGATGGATAGATCTGTTTTTGTTTCTTTCTTTCTTACTTTCTTCCTGCCTTTCTTTCTTTCTTTCTTTCTTTGCACTGCACAGTTTTTCAAAAGATAGCCTAAACCTAATGTGATTTGACTATACTGATTTTGACAAGGCATTGGTTCAACTTAGTTCAGCTTCATTCAGTTTGCTTTCGTTCAGGAATACCTCTTCTGAAGAGGCTATGGCCTGCTAAATAAACTGCGTTCACGTGGTGCCGACACAGATCCCCATCCGTTTTTTTGGGGTTTTTTTTGTTGTTTTTTTTGCCCTTCTTCGTTTTTCCTTTCTTTCTTTCATTCTTCCTTCTTTGTTTCTTTCTTTCTTTCATTTTTCGTTTTCTTTCTTTTTTTCTGATAACTTTCTTTTTGTAACCCACCCTGAAAAGTCATGAAATCATCATCATCATCATCACATTTATCATCAACATCGCTACCACCCCATCTGCTTCTTCAAAACAATGCGCACTGGGACCCCCTCCCTCTTCCCCACAAAAAAAAGAAAAGAAAAAAAAAAAGAAAATACGGTTGTCGTCACAGTATGTGGATTTATTCTTAGTTTGTTCATAACATTTACTCATTAAAGTAGTCCATTTTCCCCTGACTTCTACATGATAACTAAATCAATGAAAAATAAATGAATAAATAGATAATCAAGTAAATAAACAAATGAAAAATAAACGAATAGATAATCAAGTAAATAAACAAATGAAGAAAACAAACAAATAAATAATCAAGTAAATAAACAAATGAAGAAAACAAACAAATAAATATACAAACGTATAAATAAACCAACAAACAAACGAATGAATGAATGAATAGATAGATCTAGATAGATAGATAGAGAGAGAGAGAGAGAGAGAGAGAGAGAGAGAGAGATTTTAGTTAATTAGATAGTGAGATAAAAAGATAGAGAGATAAATATAATATATATATATATAGAGAGAGAGAGATAGAGAGATAGCGAGATAGAGAGCGAGGTAGATAGCGAGACAGACAGATAGACAAATAAGTAAACTCACCTCACAGTGAGGTGGATGGCTCTATGGTCGTTCTTAGACTGCACAGCTGCCACCCAATAATTATCAGCACTTCCCCAATGCACCACGGCAAGCTTTACATAGCTGTTTTCTATGTTGGCCCTGGCGGAAAGTATTATTATCATTATTTACATGTTTCAGTTATTCGCTTGGCCTAACCAAACCGCAAGGGTAAAAAATACCTTCTGTGTTGGCGTTGACAAATTTGATTAATCATTGAGTAAGACTGTGTGTGGTACACGGTTTTAAAAAAGTGAACAGGGGATATTAAATCTTTTTCTTTTTTTTTGGGGGGGGGGGGGGGGTAGGGCGTTTTCCCGATGTGAAATGATTTGATTAATGGGTAGTTGGTAATCATATTGCTGGTTTTATGAGGGTTGAACACACAGGCACGTGCGCCCTCGCAGGCGCGCGCGCACGCACACGTTACAGTTCGTTCAACGACCTTTTATTGTTAGATTAATTATATTGAACCGACAATACGCGGGGGCGCACACACGCACACACACACAGACACACAGACACATACATAGACACACACACACACACACGCACAGATACACACACACACACACACACACACGCACACACACACATCATTGTCATATTAACTATGTTGTACCGACAATGCACACACAGACACACACAGGTATACACACACAGACACAAAGGCGCACACACACATACACACACACACACACACACACACACACACACACACAACACACACACATACATACATATATACATACATAAAATAATACGTACATACATACATACATATATACATACATACATACATGCATGCACAGAAAAACAACCCAACCAGTCAGTACACACACGAAATATGAAAGAAAGGTACCTCTGACAAATTTCAACGTATAGTTTGCAGGGTTTTCAAAACAAACAAAAAACAAAAAAAAAACCACGCTGATCCAAAACTATAGTTTATTAATGCTAAAAAAAATCATCGACACAGGTAATATTAATATCTCGATCGATTATCGACCACAATTGTTATGAAAAGAAAATTATATGATTTTGTTTTCCCAGTGCTCATGAATATAGGAAAGTATTTGGTTATGTTATAACACCACTCATGAATAAACATTCCTTTTACATCCAAGTTCTTAGCAGTTGCACAAAAATGGCTGTAAGATCACTGGATCCAAAACGAAAACAAAACAAAACAAAACAAAAAAAGAAAAGAAAAGAAAAAAAAAAAACACCTGTCCCCCAGACGTAATTCGAACGCAGGTTTGTCGTGCTCTCGTGTAAATACTTTCAGCCGCTAGATCACACACGTCACAACACTATGAATGTACATAATAATAATAATAATTAATAATAATTACAATATTTTATATAGCGCAAAATCTTGATAAAATCAAATCTAAGCGCTGAAGCAGACACACACGCAAGCACGCACGCACGCACGCACGCACACACACGCACGACACACCACACACACACACACACACACACACACACACACACACACACGCATGGCTATAAATGGGGAGAAAGAATAAAAGCAATAAAAGCAAGAATAAAACCAATGGAAAATTATAGAGAGCATAACATATACAATTATATATTATAATCATGTGATTCCCCTCCGAGCGGAGACAGGCTGCAGAGGGGGGGGGGGGGGTTGAGTGAGGTTAGGATTTTATGCGAAGGAGAAAAGGTAGTTTTGAGAGCGGACTTGAAGGAGACAAAAGTAGGTTGCTGACGGACTGAGAGAGGAAGTTTGTTCCAGGAGAGTGGACCAGAAACAGAGAAGGCTCGTGGACCATAGGTATTGAGCTTAGTGCGTGGAAAGCGAAAAGTCAAGTATCGGAGGCAGAGCGGAGGGTACGTGAGGGAACATAGATCTCAAGTAGGCTTAACAGGTAATCGGGGGCTGCGTTATTGAGGCTTTTGTAGCACATGGTGTCTAGTTTGTACTGTATGCGCTTTGATACAGGGAGCCAGTGAAGTTGTGCCAGGAGAGGAGATATGTGGTCAGCTTTTTTCTTTTTGAGTACAAGGCGTACAGCATTGTTTTGAATGCGCTATAGGATGTGAATGGTGGAGGCAGGAAGACCAGACAGGAGTGAATTGCAATAGTCAATGCGAGACATTATGAAGGAGAGAACGAGTTTTGCAGTTGTTTCGACAGAGAGATACTTCCTGATCAGCCTTATACGATGGAGATGATAGTAGCAAGATCTGGCAGTTTGAGAAACAAAGTTGTTTATGGAGAGGGTAGAGTCAATGCAGACACCAAGGTTTTTAGCTGAATCAGAAATTGGGACTGATGTGTTACATAATGGGAGAGAAAGAGGAGGCAGCTGAGAAAGTTTCTGAGGGGTGCCAATGAGGATAGCTTCTAATGTTTACACCAAGCCACGAAGGAAGAAAGGTGTTGTTTATCCACCTTGTTGCTGGGTTCAAAAGTGGGACGTTCGCGTAGTAAAGAGCAAGGAAGCGATGGATTGGGGGGGGGGGGGGGAGGGGGGTGTTACTTTTTACCACTATACCAGCTGCAAAGGAGGGAGAGACATAGAAGAAAAGAGAGAGAGAGAGAGCTAGAGAGAATGAGTGACAGACAGAAACACATAGTGACAGAGACAAAGACAGAGAGAAAGAGACAAAGGGAGAAACAATGACAGAGAGGGAGACAGAGAGACAGAGACACACAGAGAGACGGAGAGTGAGAGACAAAGGGAGAGACAGAGAGAGAGACAGAGAGAGAGAGGCAGAGAGAGAGGCAGAGAGAGAGAGACAGAAAGAGACATAGAGAGAGACAGAGACACAGAGAGAGATATGGAGAGAGAGACGGAGAGAGAGACAGAGAGAGATAGACACAGAGAGATAGACAGAGGGAGAGACACAGAGAGAGAATCAGAATCAGAATCAGAAATGTATTCAGTAAGGCCAAAGCCCCATCTGAAGGGGTGTGAACACATTATAAACATTATACAAATACAAAATATAATATATTGCCGTTCTTGGAAAATGCATGCTTCAAATATTTTGGAACAAATACAATATAGGACCCACAGTCATACTTCAGTAATACAATAGGAACATATAAATCTCTCAGACAGACACACATCTGTCTGAGAGAGAGAGAGAGTGAGAGAGAGAGAGAGAGAGAGAGAGACAGACAGACAGACAGACAGACAGACAGACAGACACATGGAGAAGACAGAAAGAGAGAGAGAGAAAGGAGGTGAGAGAGAGAGGGGGGAGAAAGGGGAGAGCGAGAGAGAGAGAATATAATGCACGCAACATGTATGTCCATCTGTTGAAACTTAAACAGAACTGGAAGCACAGATTCCTTGTCATCCATAGGTCTACACTAAACGCCTTGCGCCTACCCTTCTTTGTGACAAGCACGGTGAAATAATCGACAAATCACGATCTATAAAAAAAAAATTTAAAAAGAAAGAAAAGGAAAAAAATATATGGTCCCAGGTGTGGAAGAGAAACTTCATAAAATTTCACCACCTTGTCTTGTATGTCTTAATTATTGGGAAGTAAGCACAGATGGTGTTGAAAAACACCGTGTAATTGGGGGGGGGGGGGGGGGGGGGGGGGAAGGGGTTTCAAATGAAGAGATCCTGGCCGAAAGTAAGTCAGGAGATCAAGAGGGTGGGAGGGGGAGATAACTGGGATGGGGGTGGGGGGTGGAGGTGGGGGTTTGAAATCACGATGGTGTGTGTGGCCTAATGGTTTAAGCATCCGTCAAGGACTGGAGGTTCGAATCATGGATCAGACTGAGATTGTTCTCTTCTCACTGAAGGGACATGGCAATAAGGAGACACTGGCTACAGTCAGAGGACACTGCAATGAGAAGACACTGGTTGCTATGAGGGGACACTGGTGCCATGAGAGGACACTGGTTGCCATGAGGGGACACTGGCTGCAATGAGGGGACACTGGTTGCGATGACAGAACATTGATTACAATGAGGGGAACACTGCAGTGAGGGGACAATGGTTGCAATGAGGGGACAGTGGTTGCAATTTGGGGACACTGCAACAAGGGGACCATGGTTGCAAAGAGGGGACACTGGTTACAGTAAGAGGACACAGTAATGAGAAGATACTGGTTGCAACGAAGAGACACTGGTTGTTACAAGGGAACACTGGTTGCAATGAATGGGACACTGGTTGCAATAAGGGGACACTGGTTGCAATAAGGGGACACTGGTTGCAATGACTGGGCACTGATTGCAATGCAGGGACACTAGTTGCAATGCAGGGACGCTGGTTGCAATAAAGAGACATTGGTTGCAATGTGGGGACACTGGTTGCAATGAGGGGATGCTGATTACAATGAGAGGACACTGATTACAATGAGGGGACATGGGCTGCAATGAAGGGACACTAGTTGCAATGAGGGGATACTGATTGCAATTAGGGGACATAGGTTGCAATGAGGGGACACTAGTTGCAATGAGGGGACACCAATTGCAATTAGGGGACATAGGTTGCAATGAGGGGACACTAGTTGCCATGAGGGGACACTGATTGCAATTAGGACACATTGGTTTCAGTGAAAGGACGCAGATTACAATGAGAAGACGCTGGTTGCAATGAGGGGACACATATTACAATGAGGGGACACTAATTACAATGAGAGGACATGGGTTGCGATGAGGGGACACTAGTTGCAATGAGGGGACACTGATTGCAATTAGGACACATTGGTTTTAGTGAAAGGACACTGATTACAACGAGAAGACACTGGTTGCAATGAGGGGACACTGGTTGCAATGAGGGGACACTGATTGCAATGAGGGGACACTTGTTGCAATGAGGGGACACTGGTTGCAGTGAGGGGATGCTAGTTGCTATGAGGGGATACTGGTTGCAATGAGGGGATGCTGGTTGCAATGAGGGGACACTGGTTGTAATGAGGGGACACTGATTACAATTTGGGGATGCTGGGTGCAATGAGGGGACACTGATTACACTGAGGGGACACTGGTTGCAATGAGGGGATCCTAAGTGCAATGAGGGGACACTGATTGCTATGAGGGGACACTGGTTGCAATGAGGGGACACTGATTACACTGAGGGGACACTGATTGCTATGAGGGGACACTGGTTGCAATGAGGGAATCCTAAGTGCAATGAGGGGACACTAGTTGCAATAAGGGAACACTAGTTGCAATGAGGGAACACTAGTTGCAATGAGGGAACACTAGAT
>CM060315.1:22941736-22949236 GCA_030674185.1 Monoplex corrugatus | reverse complement strand
ATCTATCTATCTATCTATCTACTATCTATCTATCTATCATACCTATCTATCTATCTACCTATCTATCTATCTATCTATCTACTTCTACCTATCTATCTATCTATCTACTATCTATCTATCTATCTATCTATATCTATCTATCTATAGTACTACTATGTATGTATGTATGTATGTATGTATGTATGTATGTATGTATGTATGTATGTATGTGTGTGTTGTATGTATTGTATGTATGTATGTATGTATCATTTTCTTTTAGTACCAGAAACACCATTAGTCATACTCGTTCCACTGTTTTACTAAATTCTATACTTCGCTTCTTTAACTCCAAATGCTGTTTTATGATATTAGTTATTCTTATTACGGTCTTATCAGCTTTACTGTTGGCCCGTGTGCTTAGATCTTCGTTTCTTAATTAGTCATCCTTGTCCCAGTTTTACCAACCTTTACGTGCTGTTTCTCGTTCTTACACTACGATCTGAGTAGTCATTCGAGGGTTTCAGTTCCTTTTTCATTGTTCACCGTATTCGGTAACTTAACCCCAAAGCGCTTTTTTTTTCCTGTCATTCTTGTTCGGTTCATTCCGCTCTGTCTCGTGTTCAATTCCCTCACCCTGGAACATAACATAAAAAGCTCAGTCATGTTCATTACATTTGTCACAGTGGATTGACCATGTGAAACTCGGGCTGCTCTCCGGTTTGAGAGCTGTGTCGCCGCAGTACAGCGCCACCCATTTTTTTTTGTTTTTTTGTTTACCAAGACTTCAGAGACGTTAAGGAGGCTAACTGGCCTTCAAACCTATCTCTCCAATGTTTTATACCACGGCAGCCAGGCAAAATGCCTGCTCTTCACGATTACTTGATTTGTTTTGCTGCCCAATTTAAGGCTGCAATTTTTCTGACGGTGTTGGTGTTTCGTATAGATCCGGTTCCCTTCCTTTGCCAGCGTAGAAGAGTTCGCTTAAAACTCAATGAGTCTGCTAAATAAATGCTGTAAGATTTCGGTGCAGTGCATGTAGAGAATTGTTCGAGTGCCAGGAATACCTCTTGATATTAATTAACTCTTGACTCTGGACTCCCACATGTTTATTAGTATCAGTATTCTCTAGTTCAAATGCAAAAAAAAAAAAAAAGAAATAAAATACAATAAAACAGGACAAGTAAATAAATGGAATAGAATACAACAAAATGTTTATTAACTTATCTTAGCTTCTGCTCTGTCGAGGATTAGCGCCATTAATGTTACGTGAACGGTTACGGGTTCGAACGTCATCTGAAGCTGCCTAAACTTGAACAAGCTTTTCTTTTTTCTTCTTTTTCTTTGCCCTGCTTCTCTCTCTCTCTCTCTCTCTCTCTCTCTCTCTCTCTCTCTCTCAAAACACACACACACACACACACACACACACAATAGTAGTAAAAGGTCCACTTGATGGTGTAAGCACGCCGGCCACTTAGAAAGGCCGACGACGACTTAAGGTGTGGGTCAGGGGAGGGCAGTGACAGGGCGTGATTGTAAATGACACTGCACAACACTGCCAGTGGCTTGGGGAGTGTCTCTGTGGGTGGCCCTTCCTTCGTTCTTTAACCCTTAGACTCCCGCACCTTGTCCACCGGCGTCCTACCTTGTCAACGATGCTAGCAAAGCAAAAAACTTAACCTTTGACTCCCACACCCTGTCCACCAGCGTCCTGCGTTGTCAACGATATTAGCAAAGCCAAAAAAAACTTAACCCTTTGACTCCCTCACACTATCCACCAGCTTCATGCACAGGAAGCTGGTGGATAGGGTGAGGGAGTCAATAGGGTTAATTTTTTTTTTTGCAGTTGGTGGGTAGGGTGGGAGGAGTCAAAGGGTTAAACCTCGTTGGAACAAAGACGTTTTCAAGCTCTGCTGTGCCCAAGAGATGGAGGGAGAGAAGGGGGAGGAGACGGGATGAAGGTGGGGGGGTGTGGTGGTGGGGGGGGGGGGGGAAAGAGATGGACAGAGTTCAGTTTGGATTTTTTTTTTTCATTTTATGTTATTGTATTATTGTTATTTCATTTGTTTATTTTCATTTTATTTTATTTACTTTATTTTTATTTCTTTTTTATTTTTGTAGGTCAGGTGAAGGGACAGGCTCTTTCAGGTTTTGTTGCTTTTGCTATGAAGTTTGGCGTCTGGAGTTTGTTCAAGAGGGATTCATCATCGCACCCGGACATTTCCATATGCGCTCCACCCAAACGTGTCAGCTATTACCTGGCAGACTCCCTTAGCCTTGCGCAAAAATCTCTATACGATGGCAAGGAACTTGTGGGTCTTAGAACTCCGTTTTGCCGTGAGTCAGCGTGTGTGTTACAAAACAGAGAACGACAAGAACCAGAAAAACACGAAAATAGAATCCAAATGCGTATTTAATACAACCAGAAAAGACTGGAGCAAATTTTCGGCCAACTGGCCTTTGTCAGTAGTAAACATAAGATCAAAAAAGAACAAATAAGAAATATAAAAGTTTCTTTGCTCTACCTACGAGGCTGTCAAAAATTCGACCTGTCACTTTGTCACTATCGGTCAGCTGCCAGAGAGAGAGGGAGAGAGAGGAGAGAGAGAGAGAGGAGAGAGAGAGAGAAAAGAGAGAGAACAAAACGTACAAAAACTTAACCCTATCGGCTGTAAAAAGTTCACCTTATCGCTTTCTCACTGTCGATTAGCTGCAAAAGAGAGAGAGAGGGGGGAGGGAGGGAGAGAGAGAGAAAACGAAAGATAGAAAAAAAATTAACCATATGATTCCCTCCAAAAAACAAAAAACAAACAAAAACTGCAAAAAAACCAACTTAACCATGACATTCTCTCACTCAATCTACATCTGCAAAAAAACTTTTTTTTTTTTTTTTTTTTTTTTTGGAGATGTTTTTTCCCCACAAAGCTTTGTGGGAGAGTACAGGGAATCTTGCTATTTATCTTTTATACAATACTAAGATGATGAAATTAGATGGAACAAACTTAATCCTATCACTTCCTTCATCCTATCCACCCTTCTCCTGTCGCGCGGCTCGGAGTGTAACACCACCTTTTTACTCTTCAAAGTCGCTCCGCACGGTGTCATTGTTTGCAGTGTTGTCGGGGCGGGAGCTGTTTTCAGCCACACACAGCGTTTTTCATTCGTATGGTGGCTCTTTGTGTGTTTGTCACTTGAAGTCTGAGTGTCTGCCTCGTCTTGTGGGTCACTCCAGGTCACTGACTTGGTCGAGGATAGTTATTTTTAGCTCTAGAGTTGACCCACTAAGCTGTCAAGATAGTCATGGAAGTATTAAGAGGTCTGACCGCATTGCAAAGTTGACGGTGTGTGTGAGAAAGAGAAAAGAGAGAGAGAGAGAAGGGAGAGAGAACGTGTCCGCGCATGTGTGTGTGTGTGTGTGTGTGTGTGTGTGTGAAAGCTGATTGTACGAGTTAAATTTGTTTTCGAATATAAATTATGGTCGTCAGTAAACGGTATTTATGGGTTCATCATTTGACCGTACACATTTTCGGAAGTGCAGAAAGCGCTTATCTACTTTGGGGATCTATAAGTTGGGGATCTATTGATGTGGGGATCTATGGTATGGTGATCTTCTGGTGTGGGGATCTATGGTATGGTGATGTATTGGTGTGGGATCTGTCGGTGTGGGGATCTGTTGATGGATGGATCTATGATGTGGGGATCTATTGGTGTGAGTATCTATTTAGTGTGGGATTTGTGGATGTGGGAATCTGTCTGTGTGGGATCTGTGGGTGTTAGGTCTATAGGTGTGTGGACCTGTCGGTCAGTGTGAAGAGCTAGCGGTTCTGTGAAGATCTATCAGTGTGAAGATCTATCAGTGTGGAGATCTATCAGTGTGGGGATCTGTCAGTGTGGGGATCTATCAGTGTGGAAGTCTATTGGTGTGGGGATCTATCGGTGTGGAAGTCTGTTGGTGTGGGCATCTATAGGTGTGTGAATCTATCGATGTGACAATCTAATGGTGTGAGGATCTACTGGTGTAGGTCCTGTCGATACGAATCCTATGTGTGTGGAATGGAGGTGGTCGATGTTCAGCATATGCACCCATAAGTGTGTGTGTGTGTGTATGTGTGTGTGTGTGTGGTGTGCGTGTGTATGTGAGTGGATGTGTACGCAAGTGTGTGTGTGTGTATGTGTGTGTGTGTGTGTGTGTGTGCGTGTGTATGTGAGTGGATGTGTACGCAAATGTGTGTGTGTGAATGTGTGAATGTGTGTGTGTGTGTTAATGCGTGTGTGTGTGTGTGTGTGAGGATACGGAGTTAAGATGAGACCTCAGCTTTTGTGAGGATAGTCTGTTGAACTGTAAGTTAATTTGTGCCCTGTCATAATTATGTCCGCACGGGCAAACGTGTCATTTCCTTTGAAGGGATCACTATAAAATAGGGCCTACCACTGAACCGGATTGAATTCAGTGAGTACTACAGCACTTCTGTACTTTGAACTGCCGTGAACTCCGAGAAAAATTCTAAAGTTCAGTCTCTGTCAGCAACATAATAGATATCGGTCTGTTCGCTCCATGTCAAAATCTTAAAATTAAAAAAGAAAAAAAAAGTCATCACCCATACCGATGGTATCAGCTTAGTAGCTATAGAACAGTGGCCGCGTTTCAATTTTAATTGTGTCAAGCTTTTTGCTGGCGTCAGCTGGGGTAGCGTCTTACATATTATATGGATCACGTTTCCGGTCCATTTTAAGACGTCCCCGTGCAACGGTTTGCCGCCGTGTTCTCGACGTATAGAAAGCTGACGGGATCATTACATGAAGATGATTTTGATGAAGATGAAGTAGATGTCGACTTGTCTGATGGCTGATTGCCATGGACAAAATATATTTCCTAATTCCGTTTCAGTGCGGAAATAATTGTGTGATGTTACGATCGCTTGGCGTGGGGAATTGATACGAACTTCTCCATGTCGTTGATTATGGAGATTTTTTTAAAAACTGTGTGTGTGTGTGTGTGTGTGTGTGTGTGTTGATTGATAGTTGTGTGTGTGAGAGAGAATGTGTGTGTGTGTTTGTGTGTGTGTTGGTTGATGGGTTGTGTGTGTGTTTGTTTGATGGTTGTGTGTGTGTGTGTATGGGGGGTGGGGAGGCGGGCACTGGGTTTATATTACCGTGCAAGAGGGACCTTCCCGTTTGACAGCGTAAGTTTGAGCCTGGTTTGTAAGTTTGTTTGGGTTTTTTTTCTTTCCTGACGTGGTGTTAGCCCTGATATGGCTCCAGTAGTCGGCTGGGCTATAAGCAATATGAACTGAACTGAAGGATTCTTTTTTCATATTTTCTCGGATGTGTGTATGTGTGTGTGTGTGTGTGTGTTGTGTGTGTGTGTGTGTGTGTGTGTGTGTGTGTGTGTGTGTGTGTGTTCGTTCGTTCTTTGATTTAACGTCTTTTCACTATAAGTGTGTGTGTGTGTGTGTTTGTGTGTGTGTGTGTGTGTGTGTGTGTGGTTGTGTGTGTGTGTGTGTGTGTGTGTGTGTGTGTGTGTGTGTGCAAGTTGTTTTTCCCACGCTGTGCAGGCGATTGTAGCTACACAGTCTGCATACTCCATCTTCGGTGGTCATAATGCTGTGTAGTTTTTCTTCTTTTTTTGTTTGTTTCCTAAAGCCCTCAGACACAGACAATGACTTATGGGATCTTTAACGTGCTTAATTGATGGATGCATGCGTATACTCTCGGAGGCTGTTTAGGCACGATCATGTCTGCTTGATTGATTGATTTGGTTCAGTTTTTACGTCGGCACCCACACCTCATGTGATATGGCCGACGAGGATAACCATCCCAGGGAAGTGGTGGAAGGGGGACTTACCTAATCCTATACTGACACCACCAGAACAACAATGATGTTAAGGTGGGACAATGAGAAGGCCAGTTTTAAATTAATATAGCGCACCCCGGGATTTGGTTTTATCGGAGACTACTATGTGTCAAATGGACAGACAGAAGAACCAATGAAAGTGTCCTGGAAGAACTTGATACCACTAGAAAATTACTAGCAGACATCAACAAGAGAAAACCAAAATACATTGGCCATGTGTTACGTAACAAGAACACAAACCTCATGGCGACCATTTTTTCAAGGGAAAAAAAAGAGTCAAAAAGGAAGAAAGGCAGACCTCCAGTCTCATGCATCGAGAACATAACCAACATCAGTGGCCTAAATATTCAAGAAGCTGTCCACAAAAGTCAAGACAGAGACATTTTGGAGGTGAGTGGCTGTGTCACAGAGTGCAGCAGCCAGCACTGGACCCGGTGACGCCAACAGGTGACAGGTGACTCCAGGATTCGAACCCACAACCATAGCATGTGGATCCGACGCTCTACCAACTAAGCTACCGAGGCCAGCAAAACAGATCTGCATGCATGTTTAACATTATCATGTTATGCTGATCGGTGGTTGGCAACGTATGACTTTGGTGAATGTTTAATTTAAATGGATAGCTGAGTCATATATTTACACACAACTGGCGGCCTGAATTCTGTACTGTAAGTGAGATCAGCTGCTATAGATTCTTTGTGACGATAATAACTTGGAGTTTGCTTGGAGTTTGTTCAAGAGGAATTCTCTGCACTCTGAAAACTGCATAAGCGCTCAGCCCAAATCTGCCAGCAGTTATGTGACAGACTTTCCAAGCCTGCGCAAAACCCTACGCGCTGGCAAGGTCTTGAAATGGGGAAAGGAGAAGAGGGACCTATGAAACACTAAGCTGGCATCACCAGATGATGGAAACATTAAGCTGACACCACCAGAATGATGGAAACATTAAAGAATTAAGAGGGAAGCAGGGAGAATTTTTATAATATGATTAAAGGACATAACTCTTGAGAATTATCTCCCATGTTGTATAGAATGAATGGGTAGCGCAAACTTTGTTAGATTTGAGAAGTTCTATACAACATGGGAGATAATTCTCGAGAGTTATGTCCTTTGATTATATATGGAAACATTAAGTGGGCAGCGAACAGGCCTTTTTAATGTTGTGGGCTGGGGTTGAACTCGAGATATCAGATCTTGAGTCCATGGCTCCTTCAACTAGCCCGCGTCGATAATAACTGGGCGTGGTTAATGAGATCGAAACACAGCTTACCCTCAGAATTTACATCGTCCGCTGAGGGGAGTCTGTGAAACAATGTGACCTTCCCTTTCGCTAAACGGATTCTGTACAGTCGATATGCAAATATGCTACATACAATCGTGATTGTTGGGGAGGTTATCCTAAGCATGTTGTCTTCTGACTGCTGATTAAGAAAATATTGTCTTCAACTAGATGATACCTGAAGCTTTGTGCATTGACTGGGTGGGGGGGGGGGGGGGGGGGTCTTTCTGTTATGTGGGACGAGTTTATACAGAATAGCTAGTTGTGTTGTGATTCAGACCTTTAATTTTTTTCTTTATATGAATGTTCCTTTTTCTGAAGATAAGATACACAGATACACATGTCATTTACGTGTAATCAAGTTTATTCCAGTGATAGGCTGATACAATAC
>CM060315.1:22906736-22911736 GCA_030674185.1 Monoplex corrugatus | reverse complement strand
TGACATCCATGTCTTAATATGTGGTGTTATGATATCCGTGTCATAATATTAGTGTTACGATATCCGTGTCATAATATCAGTGTTACGATATCCATGTCATAATATTAGTGTTACGATAGCCATGTCATAATATTAGTGTTACGATATCCGTGTCATAATATCAGTGTTATGATATCCATGTCATAATATTAGTGTTACGATATCCATGTCATAATATCAGTGTTACGATATCCATGTCATAATATTAGTGTTACGATAGCCATGTCATAATATCAGTGTTACGATATCCATGTCATAATATTAGTGTTACGATATCCATGTCATAATATTAGTGTTACGATATCCATGTCATAATATTAGTGTTACGATATCCATGTAATAATATTAGTGTTAGGATATCCTGTCATAATATAGTGTTAGATATCCATGTCATAATATTAGTGTTACGATATCCATGTCATAATATTAGTGTTAGATATCCATGTCATAATATTAGTGTTACGATATCCATGTCATAATATTAGTGTTACGATATCCATGTCATAATATAGTGTTACGATATCCATGTCATAATATTAGTGTTACGATATCCATGTCATAATATCAGTGTTACGATATCCATGTCATAATATTATGTTATGATATCCATGTATAATATAGTGTATGATATCCATGTCATAATATTAGTGTTACGATATCCATGTCATAATATTAGTGTTATGATATCCATGTCATAATATTAGTGTTATGATATCCATGTCATAATATTAGTGTTACGATATCCATGTCATAATATTAGTGTTAGATATCCATGTCATAATATTAGTGTTAGATATCCATGTCAAATATTAGTGTTACGATATCCATGTCATAATATTAGTGTTACGATATCCATGTCATAATATTAGTTTAGGATATCGGTCAATATTAGTGTTACGATATCCATGTCATAAATATGTTAGATATCCAGTCTAATATTAGTGTATATATCCATGTCAAATATTAGTGTTATGATATCCATGATCATAATATTAGTGTTATGATATCCATGTCATAATATTAGTGTTAGATATCATGTCTTAATATTAGTGTTACGATATCCATGTCATAATATTAGTGTTATGATATCCATATCAAATATTAGTGTTATGATATCCATGTCATAATATTAGTGTTATGATATCATGTTCTAATATTAGTGTTACGATATCCATGTAATAATATATAGTGTTATGATATCCATGTATAATATTAGTGTTATGATATCCATGTCATAATATTAGTGTTATGATATCCATGTCAAATATTAGTGTTATGATATCCATGTCTAATATTAGTGTTAGATATCCATGTAATAATATAAGTGTTATGATATCCATGTAATAATATTAGTGTTATGATATCCATATCATAATATTAGTGTTATGATATCCATGTCATAATATTAGTGTTATGATATCCATGTCAAATATTAGTGTTATGATATCCATGTTAATATTAGTGTTATGATATCCATGTAATAATATTAGTGTTACGATATCCATGTAATAATATTAGTGTTACGATATCCATGTAATAATATTAGTGTTACGATATCCATGTAATAATATTAGTGTTACGATATCCATGTAATAATATTAGTGTTACGATATCCATGTAATAATATTAGTGTTACGATATCCATGTAATAATATTAGTGTTACGATATCCATGTAATAATATTAGTGTTACGATATCCATGTAGTAATATTAGTGTTACGATATCCATGTAATAATATTAGTGTTATGATATCCATGTCATAATATTAGTGTTATGATATCAATGTTCTAATATTAGTGTTATGATATCAATGTTCTAATATTAGTGTTATGATATCCATGTAATAATATTAGTGTTACGATATCCATGTAATAATATTAGTGTTATGATATCCATGTAATAATATTAGTGTTATGATATCCATGTCATAATATCAGTGTTATGATATCAATGTTCTAATATTAGTGTTACGATATCCATGTCGTAATATTAGTGTTACGATATCCATGTCATAATATTAGTGTTATTATATCCATATCAGAATATATGTGTTAGTGTAGCCATATCGTTACATCAGTATTAGACATTCATATCATAATATAGTGTTATATTCATGTCATATCATTTGTGTTGTCATAACCATGATAATATTCAGAACTGTTC
Source organism: Monoplex corrugatus (assembly GCA_030674185.1). NCBI lineage: Eukaryota > Metazoa > Mollusca > Gastropoda > Littorinimorpha > Ranellidae > Monoplex > Monoplex corrugatus. Next base: position 22,909,533 of record CM060315.1, on the reverse strand, counting down.
ATGTATAACCATGATAATCATGTCAGATAACCATGATAATTATGTCAGAATACTAGTGTTGTGATATCCATGCCATAATGTTTTATGTTTTGGTCTCCCGAATAGGATAAATGTTGATTTCAGGTTTTATCGTCGTCGTCGTCCTTCTCCTCGTCCTTCTTAAATGTTATCATCATTATCATCTCTCCTTCTTCTTCTTTTTCTTTTTCTTCCTCTTTGTCGTCGTCGTCCACTTCTTCTTCACCATCATCATCTTCTTCTTCTTCTTTGTCTTTGTCGTCGTCGTCCTCCTCTTCTCTATCTCTTCTTCTTCTTTTTTATTCTTTTTCTTCTTGTTCTTCTTCTTCGTCTCCTCGTCCTCCTCCTTCTTGTTCTTGTTCTTCTTGTTCTTGTTCTTCTTCTTCTTCCTCTTCTTAATTTTCACACTCCAAATGAGAACAGCTAACTCTCGAACGAATAAATGCTTTTGAGCTCTTACGTTCCTTCAGAGTGTTAAAAGCCGAATTCGGTCTTGTATGGTGTCCTTTGGTCAGACATTGTCCCTGAAGACTTAACCCTTTGACTCCCGTACCCTGTCCACCGAGTGCAAAAACTTAACCCTTTGACTCCCTGGTGGATAGGGTGAGGGAGTCAAAGATTTAAGTTTGGTGGATAGGGTTTGGGAGTCAAAGGGTTAAGTTTTTTTTTAATGTGTTAGCATGGTTGACAAGGCAGGATGCTGGTGGACATAGTGCGGGAGTCAAAGGGTTAAGTTTGGTGGATAGGGTTCGGGAGTCAAAGGGTTAAGTTTTTTAATGTGTTAGCAATGGTTGACAAGGCAGGAGGCTGGGGGACACAGTGCGGGAGTCTAAGGGTTAAATTAAACGGTGGGAGGGCGAGGCGAGGCGAGGCAGGCTGGCAGGAGATGTTCTGTGGTCATTTGAATGTTGGTGGTAATGGCTCTTGGGGCCTTGCGTCTCCTATGTCGCAGACACTGATAATGGGGGGGGGGCCGAAAGAGTGTTAGGTCCCTAATTGCAAAACCCTGTCCATTGGCAGCGAACTGAGAAAATACGCACGTTGCGACGGCGTAGATGGGTTTACAGTGTTAGGAAGGTAAAAAGGTTTTACAGATCGCCAACATGAGGAAAGAAGAAGAAACTGCTAAGCCTTTTATACAGAATAGTTCGTTGTGTCGCGATCCAGGCCTTTTATTATTCTAATCAAAGAACATAACTCTTGAGAGTCACGTAGGAATTATCTCCCATCTTGTAGAACTTCTCAAATCCAACACACTTTGCGCTACCCATTCAGCTGGCATAGAAGCAGATTCAAAGCATAAAAGCCGTAAGCTCAGAACACTCAGAGGAGTATCTGCTTCTATGCTAGCTGAATGGGTAGCGCAAACTGTGTCGGATTTGAGAAGTTCTACAATATGGGAGATAATTCCTACGTGACTCTCAAGAGTTATGTTCTTTGATTAATATTATAAAAATTCTCCCTGCTTCCCTTTTATTGCTTTGGTATTATCTTTTAATATTTATTTATTTTTTACTTTATATACATGTTTCCTTTTTTGGGGGAGATAAGATACACACATACACATGTCATTTACATGGAACCAAGATTATTCCAGTGGTAGGCTGATAAAATACCAGCATAAAATACAGACCAAGTAAAACATAGTCTAGGTAGGTAGGGCCTCAGGACCTGGCCAGCTCATGGGTTTATGTGCAGGCTTTAAGCATGTGCCACGGTCACCATACACATGGCACCTGTGACGTTAGTGCATATGGAATTTGTTCCGAGCGCGGAGACGTCATCTTGAGAAACTGACACTGAAAGCTAAGCGTGACACAGAGCAACCAGCGGCCAGGGCAAAAAACAGCAACAACAAAAACACTAACTTTTCTTTGCACACACCCCAAGCATACAGCCAACCACATTTCTGTGATTGATAACAAATGCAGACCAATTTGCCAGACGAGATGAAAGCCCAAGGAAGCGATGATGGGGAGAGTCTTCTAACTACCATTGCAAGCTGCATAGGAAGAAGAGACAGAGCAATAGAAACAGACAGACAGACGGACAGACAGACAGACAGACAGACAGACTGATTTGGACGATTTATTCAAAGAGAGAGAGAGAGATTTGATTTATTCAGATAGAGAGAAAAGAGAGCTTTGATTTATTCAAAGAGAGAGAGAGAGAAGAAGAAGAAAGAGAGAGAGAGAGAGAATAATTTATTAAGAGAGACAGAGAGAGAGAGATTTGGATGATTTATTTAAAGAGAGATTTGGATGATTTATTGAGAGAGAGAGAGAGCGATAGAGACAGAGAGAGAGATTTGGATGATTTATTGAGAGACAGACAGACAGACAGAGACAGCGAGACAGAGGAGAGACACACACACAGATTTAGATAATTTATTCAAAGAGAGAAAGATTCGGATGATTTATTGAGAGAGAGAGAGAGGGAGAGAGAGTGTGTGTGTGAGACAGACAGACAGACAGAGATGGACAGACAGAAATAAAGAGAGAAAGAGTACGAGAGAGAGACACAGAGAGAGAGACACAGAGAGAGAAAGAGAGAGTACGAGAGAGAGAGAGAGAAAGAGAGAGAGAGCAATTTGGTTAATTTATTCAAATAGGCCCTAGGGGGTGCGAACAACAAGGGCGGGGGAGAGTAATGCATGCACTATCCATGTTCATCTAATGTATTAGTTTTATAAAAACATTCCCATTATCCGAATCTCCCCATTCTATCGGTAGCGGTTAAAAAAAAATTTTTTTAAAAACGCGCCGTGGCGAACCTTGCC
>CM060315.1:22899236-22901736 GCA_030674185.1 Monoplex corrugatus | reverse complement strand
CCAGTGACTCTTCATGTCGTTGAGGGAGAGGCCAGTGACTCTTCATGTAGTTGAGGGAGAGGCCAGTGACTCTTCATGTAGTTGAGGGAGAGGCCAGTGACTCTTCATGTAGTTGAGGGAGAGGCCAGTGACTCTTCATGTAGTTGAGGAGAGAGGCCAGTGACTCTTCATGTAGTTGAGGGAGAGGCCAGTGACTCTTCATGTATTGAGGGAGAGGCCAGTGACTCTTCATGTAGTTGAGGGAGAGGCCAGTGACTCTTCATGATTGAGGGAGAGGCCAGTGACTCTTCATGTAGTTGAGGATGAGGCCGTGACTCTTCATGTAGTTGAGGGGAGAGGCCAGTGACTCTTCGTGTAGTTGAGGGAGAGGCCAGTGACTCTTGTGTAGTTGAGGGAGGGGCCTAGTGACTCTTCATGCAGTTGAGGGAGAGGCCAGTGACTCTTCATGTAGTTGAGGGAGAGGTCTGTGACTCTTCATGTAGTTGAGGGAGAGGCCAGTGACTCTTCATGTAGTTGAGGGAGAGGCCAGTGACTTTCATGTAGTTGAGGGAGAGGAAGAACAGCATGAGTGAGGAAGAGAGCAGGAAGAGAGGAGGGAAAAGAGAGACCAGGAGTGATCTCTTTCATTTTTGAGGGAGAGGCCAGTGACTCTTCGTGTAGTTGAGGGAGAGGCCAATGACTCTTCATGTAGTTGAGGGAGAGGCCAGTGACTCTTCATGTAGTTGAGGAGAGAGGCCAGTGACTCTTCATGTAGTTGAGGAGAGATGCCAGTGACTCTTCATGTAGTTGAGGGAGAGGCCAGTGACTCTTCATGTATTTGAGGGAGAGGCCAATGACTCTTCATGTAGTTGAGGGAGAGGCCAGTGACTCTTCATGTCATTGAGGGAGAGGCCAGTGACTCTTCATGTAGTTGAGGGAGAGGCCAGTGACTCTTCATGTAGTTGAGGGAGAGGAAGAAGCAGGAGGAGGAGGAGGAGAAGAGGAAGAGAAGAGGAAGAAGAAGGAGAAGAAGAAGATGATGACCCATGGACAGGTGTATTTTTGTCTTTTCATTTTTTGTGGCTGTAAGTCATGCTGCCCCTGACAGTACGGTTTGTGTGATGTGTTTCGTTCTTTTTTTCCTTCATTTATCAGAATTTTTGTTTTTTTGAAGTTCTACGCTGTAATGGCAATTACGCTTTGTTATTATTCTCATGTGTTTGTCTGAGAGTTTTGTATTTGCATTTCGGCTTTCTTAATCTCATTGTGTATGGGTCGATAATCTTCGTAATAAATCCTCTCACTTCTGTCTCTCTCTCTGTCTCTCTCTCTTTCTCTCTGTCTCTCTCTGTGTCTCTCTCTCCCTCTCTCTCGATCTATCTATCTATCTTATCTATCTTCTCTCTCTATCTATCTATCTATCTTCTCTCCTCTCTCTATATCTGTCTGTCTGTCTGTCTCTGTCTCTCTTTCTCTTTCTCTCTCATCTTCTTCTTCTTCTTCTCTCTATATCTGTCTATCTGTCTCTCTTTTGTCTCTGTCTTCCTGTCTGTCTGTCTCTCTCTCTCTCTCTCTCTTCTCCTCTCTTCTCTTCTCCTCTTCTATATCTGTCTGTCTGTCTCTCTGTCTCTCTTTGTATCCTCTCTGCTCCTTCTCTCTCTCTTTCCCTTCTCCTCTCTCTGTTTGTTTCTATCTCTCTTTCTGTCTCTCTCTGTCTCTCTGTCTCTGTCTCTGTCCTTCCCCCTCTCCTGTCTCTCTCTACCTCTCTCTTTCTCTCTGTCACTCTTTCTCCCGCTCCTCTCCTCTTCTCTCCTCTCCCCCCTCTTCCCCCCACCTTCTTCCCCTGTTCAGTTTCTCTATATCTTTGTAACTCCTCAAAAGAAATTCCTCAGTGTTTATGTCACACGGTGGGGCAAGGCGTAAACAGGATGTGTCTATCACGACGATACACACTGGTCTTTGGTAAAAGTATCATTTTATCCGTCTCCATTCCCCAATGGCTGTGCCCTACCCTTACCTTACTTTACCTTACCTTTTTTGCCGCCGTTCCCCTGCCCTCTTTACTTCTTATGCCTGACTGGGTTTTCCCCCCTTTGTTTTGTTAGTGAGTTGTTTTTTTTCCCTGCTCACTGTGTGTGTCTCTTTGGTGGTTGCGTCAGGTGATAAAAATAATCGTTCTGTTTTTCCTTCCTTTGTCCTTTGTTTTGTCCTGCTGTCTGGTGTCTTCTTCCTCTCTCTCTGTCTTCGTCCTCTCTCTTATTTTGTGTTGTCTCTGTCTGTCTGTCTATATCTGTCTGCTCTCTCTCTCTTTCACTCCCTCTCTTTCTCTCTCTCTCTCCTCTCTTTCTTTCTCTCTCCCTCTTCTCTTTCTCTCTTTACCTCTCTCTCTCATCTCCTCTGTTTTCTCTCTCTTTCTCTCTCTCTCTTCTCTCTCTCTCTTCTCTGTCCCCTACCTTCTGTTTTCTTCTTTCTCTCTCTCTCTCTCTCTCTCTCTCTCCCTCTCTGTTTCTCTCTCTCTTCT
>CM060315.1:22834236-22871736 GCA_030674185.1 Monoplex corrugatus | reverse complement strand
ACATATCGATACTGAGGAGATAAAACGATTGTATAAAAACAACAACAGCAACAACTACAAGAGCAGAACACTACACAGAATTTACTCTCCGGGGATAAAAACAAAACAGTTGTATAATTCTCTCATTCAGAAGGATGGGGAGGGAAGGGGAGGTGGAAGATCTTTGTACAGTGCAAGCAAAATTGAAAAATTAGATAAAAACGGATCAGATTAGAATAATGGAACCAGAAAAACCAAAGAACGTGTTCTCCGATCATCATCATCGTCGTCGTCGTCGTCATCATCATCATCGTCGTCGTCAGTACCATTATCATCATCGTCATTATCAACGTCGTCGCCGTCGTCGTCATCACCATCATCATCATCGTCGTCGTCGTCGTCGTGCGTTTACTTACATAACTTACTTACATGATGAAAAAGAACTAGATAGAATATAAAACAAAACTGGTGGGTAGTGTCCTTGGGATTTTTGGAGGGGGATTTTTTTTTTTTTTTTTTTTTTTGGTTGATTAATTGCAATGTCAACTGATGAATTTTTTCCAGTGTAACTGGGATGAAACAAAAATATCAACAAAAACAAAGATAACAACAAAGATCTATAGTGACGAATTGGCAGAACTTGTCACAAGAACTGTTTTATTTGTTGTTGGTTTTGGTTTGTGTGTTGTTGGTTATTGTTTGTTTGTTGTTGTTGTTGGTGTTGTTGTTGTTTTGTTTTTTTTTGGGGGGGGGGGTTGATTTGAAGGTATTGTTTGTTTGGTTTCCTTGTTGTTTTGGTTATTTTCTGGATTTTTGTTATTTTTTTGTTTGTTTATTTGTTTGTTTTGAGGATGGTGTTCTTTGTTGGTTTTTCTTGTTGTTGCTGTGTTTATTTGCTTTGTGTGGTGTATGTGTGCGCGTACGCGCGTGCGTGCGTGCGCGTGTATGTGTACAGATTTCACTCCATTCAGTTTCTCTCAGTAGACCATTTGCCGACCGAGATACTCGAGTTTCACACAAGACATTAGGAACCTAAGTTCGTTTTCGTGTTTCTGTCTGTTCCCCTTGGGTATTTCTGACTCACCACAGTAAAAGGAAGATTATGTATCGTTGGACAATCTCGTAGTCCGCTGACAGTAAGTAGTTAGAGGAACAAATAGTTCCGACTCAAACTATATATTATGCAAATCTGTGCTTTGTAGCTGCTTCCATGCTAGCTGAATGGGTAGCGCAAACTGTGTTAGATTTGAGAAGTTCTACAACATGGGAGATAATTCCTACGCGACTCTCGAGAGTTATGTTCTTTGGTTAATATATGCAAATCGAAAAAAGGGGGTGGGGAGGGGAAGGGGGAGAGTACAAACATGTTCTTGCTCTCTTCTCGGTCCATTTTTTCGCCTCTCATCTTTTTGACGATAACAGTTAAATACTGGTTTATTGTGCGTGCGTGCGTGCGTGCGTGCGTGCGTGCGTGCGTGTGTGTGTGTGTGTGTGTGTGTGTGTGTGTGTGTGTGTGTGTACCTGTGATGTGTGTGGATGTAATTACAATATTTATATAGCGCAAAATCTTGATAAAATCAAATCAAATGTGTTGTGATGCGTGCGTGTGTGTGTTTGTGGTGGTGTATGGTGTGTGTGTGTGTATAGTGTGTGCGTGTGTGTGTGTGTGTGTGTGTGTGTGTGTGGTGTGGTGTGGTGGTGTGGTGTGGTGTGTGTGTGTGGTGTGGAGTGTAGTGGTGTGTGTGTGTGTGTATTTGTGGTGTGTGTGGTGTGTGTGTGGTGTGTGTGTGTGTTTTTTTGGTGGGTGGTGGGTTGATTTGAAGGTGTTGTTTGTTTGGTTTTGTTGTTTTGGTTTTTTTGGATGTTTTGTATGTGTTTTTTGTTATTGTTGTGTTTGAGGATGGTGTTCTTTGTTGGTTTTTGTGGTGTTGTGTGTGTTGTTGTTGTGTTGTGTGATGTGTCGCTACGCGCGTGCGTGGTGGCGTGTTGTGTACGTATTTCATCATCGTTTTTCGTAGACCATTTGCGACGGTACTCGAGTTCACAGAATTAGGAACAAGTGTCGTTTTCTGTTTCGTCTGTTCCCTGGGTAATTTCGATCTACACGTAAGAAGATTATGTAAATCGTTGGACTAATCTCGTCCGCTTGCAGTTATTCGGGCAAATAGTTCCACTCAAACTATATTAGCAATCGGCTTCGTCGTCTCCATGCCTGTGATTGTAGCGAACGTGTATGGAATTTAACATGGTCCTAGCGACTGAGTTTGGTATCAATGAAAAAGGGGGGGGGAAGGGGGCATGTTTTTCTCGTATTTGCTTTTTGCGATAGTTAAATTGGTTTTGTGGGTGCTTGCGGCGTGGTGGGTGGTGGGTGGGGTGTGGTGTGGGGTGTGTGGTGGTGGTGTGTGGGGAGTGGTGTGTTGTGGTGTGGTGTGGTGTGTGTGTGTGTGTTTTGGTTATGTGTGTGTGTGTGTGTGTTGTGTTGTTGTTGTGTGGTGTGTGTTGTGTTTGTGTGTGGGTGATGGTGTGTGTGTTGAGCTGTGGTGTTGTGATTGGTTGTGTGTGTGTGTGTGTTGTACCTGTGATGTGTGTGGTGTGTGTGTTGTGTGTGTTTTTGTTGTGTGTGTGTTGTGTGTGTTTTGTTGTTCTGTCTGTGTCTGTTGTACATACTCTCACAGAGATGAGCGATTTCTTTTGATCTTCATCCTAAAAAAACAAACTCAAAATAACCGCACTCCTTGCACTTCCAATTCCCGGCGAATTTAGCGCAAATTCCTCCGCACTATTGTGACCAACCCTCCGTCCGTCTTCCCTACCCGTGTGTATTTAGTTATTTTATTTTTCCTCTCTTTGTTGTGTGTCTGACAGACATTGATGCTTTTTCTTCTTGTGTGTGTTGTGTCTGACAGACATTGATGTTTTTTCTCTCTTGTGTGTGTTTGTGTCTGACAGACATTTATATTTTACCTTCTCTTGTGTGTGTTTGTGTGTCTGACAAGACATTTATATTTTTCCTCTCTTGTGTGTGTTTGTGTCTGACAACATTTATATTTTTCCTCTTTGTGTGTGTTTGTTCTGACAGACATTTATATTTTTCCTGTCTTGTGTGTGTTTGTGTTGACAGACATTTATATGTTTTCCTCTCTTGTGTGTGTTGTTCTGACAGCATTTATGTTTTTTCCTCTCTTGTGTGTGTTTGTGTCTGACAGACATTTGTGCTTTTCCTGTCTTGTGTATGTTTGTGTCTGACATTTATATTTTTCCTGTCTTGTGTGTGGTTGTGTCTGACACATTTATATTTTTCCTGTCTTGTGTGTGTTTGTGTCTGACAGACATTTATATTTTTACTGTCTGTGTGTGTGTGTGTGTCTGACAGACATTTAGATTTTCCTGTCTTGTGTGTGTTTGTGTCTGACAGACATTTATATTTTTCCTGTCTTGGGTGTGTTTGTGTCTGACAGACATTTATATTTTTACTGTCTTGTGTGTGTTTGTGTCTGACAGACATTTATATGTTCCTTCTCTCTTGTGTGTGTGTGTGTGACCATTTATGTTTCTTGTGTGTGTGTTGTGTGTTGCACTTGTGTGTGTGTCGTTGTGTGTGTGTGTGTGTGATTTGTGTGTTTGTGTGTGTGGTGTGTGCAGACATTTATATGTTTCCTGTCTTGTGTGTGTGTGTCTGACAGACATTTATATTTTTCCTCTCTTGTGTGTTGTGTGTCTCCTGACATTTATATTTTTCCATCTCTTTTGTGTGTGTGTGTCTAACAAACATTTATGGTTTTCCTCTCTTGTGTGTGTGTGTCTAACAAACATTTATGGTTTTTCCTCTCTTGTGTGTGTGTGTCTGACAAACATTTATGGTTTTCCTCTCTTGTGTGTGTGTGTGTCTGACAAACATTTATGGTTTTCCTCTCTTGTGTGTGTGTGTCTGACAAACATTTATGGTTTTCCTCTCTTGTGTGTGTGTGTCTGACAAACATTTATGGTTTTCCTCTCTTGTGTGTGTGTGTCTGACAAACATTTATGGTTTTCCTCTCTTGTGTGTGTGTGTCTGACAAACATTTATGGTTTTCCTCTCTTGTGTGTGTGTGTCTGACAAACATTTATGGTTTTCCTCTCTTGTGTGTGTGTGTCTAACAAACGTTTATATTTTTCCATCTCTTGTGTGTGTGTGTCTGACAAACATTTATGGTTTTCCTCTCTTGTGTGTGTGTGTGTCTAACAAACGTTTATATTTTTCCATCTCTTGTGTGTGTGTGTGTGTCTAACAAACATTTATGGTTTTCCTCTCTTGTGTGTGTGTGTGTCTAACAAACGTTTATATTTTTCCATCTCTTGTGTGTGTGTGTCTAACAAACGTTTATATTTTTCCATCTCTTGTGTGTGTGTGTGTCTAACAAACGTTTATATTTTTCCATCTCTTATGTGTGTGTGTGTCTAACAAACGTTTATATTTTTCCATCTCTTGTGTGTGTGTGTGTCTAACAAACGTTTATATTTTTCCATCTCTTATGTGTGTGTGTGTCTAACAAACATTTATATTTTTCCATCTCTTGTGTGTGTGTGTGTCTAACAAACATTTATATTTTTCCATCTCTTGTGTGTGTGTGTGTGTCTAACAAACGTTTATATTTTTCCATCTCTTATGTGTGTGTGTGTCTAACAAACATTTATATTTTTCCATCTCTTATGTGTGTGTGTGGTCTAACAAACATTTATATTTTTCCATCTCTTATGTGTGTGTGTGTCTAACAAACATTTATATTTTTCCATCTCTTATGTGTGTGTGTCTGACAAACATTTATGGTTTTCCTCTCTTGTGTGTGTGTGTGTGTCTGACAGACATTTATATTTTTCCCTCTCTTGTGTGTGTGTCTCTGGCAGACTTGGATCACTACAGAGCGCGCGCTTCCTGGAACTGGGATTCAGGATGCTGACGGAAGGCGGAGAACCCCCTGAGAAGAGCGCCCGCCTCTCCAGCCCACCGGCCCCTCCCCACCACCCACACCCACACCCACACCCACACCCACACCCGCCCCACAACAACCTCCCGGACTCCACGGCTAACAGCTCCTCCCAGGACCAGCACCAGCACCAGCAGCACCACCACCACCATCATCATCACCACCACCTCAGCGAAGGGAGCAACAGCATCGGCGGTGGCGCTCCGGATATGCCCGTAGCGTTCCCAGAACGTGGTGGACCTCCGCCTCTGACCACCGCCGAGCAGCAACAGCGCCTGGCTTTGGATCTGGACGTGTCCAGCGGGAGTCCCGAGGGTTCCAACCTGAGCGGCGGGGAAGGTGGCAAAGGGTATAGCCGAAAACAGCGGGAGTTCATCCCGGACAATCGCAAGGATGAGGTGTACTGGGAGAAGAGGCGCAAGAACAATGAGGTGATTTGTCTCCCTTGCTGCTCCTTCCATTGCTTCTACCACCCCCGGTTTTTGTTTTGTTTGCTTGTTTGTTTGTTTTTCTTGTTTTTTTTTTTAGTTGGTTTCGTTTTCTACTGTCTGTCTGTCTCTCTCTCTCTCTCTCTCTCTCTCTCTCTCTTTTCTTTCTCTCTCTCTGTCTCTTTTTCTCTTTCTCTCTCTCTCTGTCTGTCTCTCTCTCTCTCTCTCTCTCTCTCTCTCTCCTCTCTCTCTCTCTCTATCTTCCGTCTAAAACAGACACAAATCATCTCTCTTTCTTTCTCTCTCTCTCTCTCTCTCTGTCTCTCTCTCTCTCTCTCTCTCTTTCTTTCTTTCTTTCTGTCCATCTATCTCCCGTCTAAAACACATACAAAGCATCTCTCTCTCTCTCTCTCTCTCCCTCTCCCTCCCTCTCTCTCGCTCTCTCTGCCTCTCTCTTTCTTTCTCTTTCTCTCTCTGCTCTCTCTGTCTGTCTGCCTGTCTCTCTCTCTCTGTCTCTCTTTCTCTCTCTCTCTCTCTCTAAAACACAAATACAAGAGGGAACTGTTATTTAACAGTGTTCTTGTTACAGCATCACTTTGAAATGAAATCTGTTTTAATGGGTGAGTGACTATGTGTCTATGATATGTTTAGTTATTGTTAATTTTTTTTTTGGTCAGGTTGGGATGGGTGCTCAGCTGCTTTTTGATTGCTTGATTGTTATTGTGTTTGTTTGTTTGGTTGCTTGTTTGTCTGTCTGTCTTTGATTGTTATTGTGTTTGTTTGTTTGCTTGCTTGTTTGGCTGCCTGTCTTTCCATACATGGTCCCATTTCCTTCCCCCACATTATGGCCACAGAATCTAAGACATTTTGTTTACAATGTTACAATAATGATGATGATGATGATGATGATAATGATGATGATGGAGACGATAATCACAATGGTATAGATTTCCATTCTGCATTGAGACTGCCTGACAGTGCTGCAATCTACGCCTACTTTCATAATATATATTCTGGCGTCAACCAGTCCCGAGAGATGCAGGCAGACACCTGCGGTGTTGGTCAGAAAATTTAAACGATACCCCCAGTGACGTATCCATGAAGTGTACGAGACCGAACTGTTCGGTTATTGCGTCTTCCCAGTGACCTCATGACACACTGAGCTTTGGGACAGGAGCAGATTAGGGTCGAGCAATCTCACAGTAGTTTTGACAGAGCCAATGAGATTCGAATCCACAAACTTCCTGTTCTTAGTCCGTTGTACTGACCAGAACACCACAGCGACTGGTGATTGCTCGATTGTTAGTTTGTGTGTTCGTTTATTGTGAATATGGTTGTCTGAATTTGTTTTTGTACGCGAGGTGGTGACGGTAACTTTTAAGTGTATTACTTATCTCTTCCTGAACGTATTTCTGTCCCCATATTATGGGATTAGCCTAGATACTTCGCTACTGTGTATTGCAGCTTATTTGTAGATGGATATATTCCTATAAAACACTATCTTGGGGATTAGCGTTATTTATGCACATGTACTTTCTCATAGGATTAGTAATTGGGTACATGTGTTGACTTCGTGTTTGGCTCTGAGGAAATGTGCTGCGCAGGAGCAGTTTTAGGTCATCTAGGCCAGAGCAGGATTGAGACAGCCGAGATGTGGTTTCTAGGAAGAATGTTGAGAGTTCCATGGACAACAAAGAAAACAAACGAGACAGTCTTGATGGAGGTAGACACAAGTAGATCACTCATAAGGAAGATTAGGAAAAGACAGGCAACATTTATAAGCCATTTTATGAGGAAGGGGGATTTGGAGCACCTGGTCACAACGGTAAAGCTGGAGGGAAAGAGAGCACCGGGTAGACCCAGGGAGAAAATGCTGGACGGATTTGCAGAGTGGCTGGGGACGAGGAGGGTGGGGGAGATGATGAGGGCAACGAGAGATAGAGACAGATGGAAGTTCATGATCGCCAACGCCATGCGGCAGGGCACCTGATGATGATGATGAGGCCATTTTCTATGTATGCTTTTAGTGTCCTTAGTTCATGTTCACATTTTGTATTCAGGTTTGTTTTCTGAAGTCCCCTGGCGATAAATTGAACGGATTAGTTAACACCATGGGCATATCCTTAGATTATGATCGCGCATCCATTGACATGTATTCTTAATATTCTTTTCATTTTTTTTTTTTCCAACCAAATGTTTTGTACGTTTTGACATGGTCATAGCCCTGAGAGGCTCTGTGCAGTCGGCTGGGCTTTAAAAAATAAGAATAAGATGTTAGGTGTTGTAGCTTACTTCACGCTCGATGTATTTCTGTCCGAAATCTCGGAATTGAAGTCTCTTTTTCCGATATTGTGTATTGTTGTTTTTATCTCTTGTGGGGTATATTTGTAATATTTGAGGTTAGTCTATCTTTAGATATCATGTATTGCAACCTTCTTTTTGTTTGTTTGTTTGTTTTTTTTTGTTTTTTTTTGCTGGCTATATTTCTGTCCATTAGCTTGGGATTAATACGTCTGTATTTAGATATTACGTAATGTAGCTTAACTCTTCATAGTTGTATTTCTGTTCAGTATATTGTGATTAGTCTGTATATTGATATTATATATTGCAGCTTATTCTTGCCGTATATCTTGGCGTTAGTCTATATTTGGATATTATGTATTGTGTCTATATTTAGATATTACATATTGCAGCTTATCTTGCGTTGTATGTATTTCCAATATCTTGGTGGTTAGTCTGTAATCAGATATTGTCTATAACGACTTGTCTGTTGTTGTGTGTATTTCTGATATCTTGGGGTTAGTCTGTATTCAGATATTGTCTATAACGACTTGTCTGTTGTTGTGTGTATTTCTGATATCTTGGGGTTAGTCTGTATTCAGATATTGTCTATAACGACTTGTCTGTTGTTGTGTGTATTTCTGATATCTGGTGGTTAGTCTGTAATCAGATATTGTCTGTAACGACTTGTCTGTTGTTGTGTGTATTTCTGATATCTGGTGGTTAGTCTGTAATCAGATATTGTCTGTAACGACTTGTCTGTTGTTGTGTGTATTTCTTATATCTTGTGGTTAGTCTGTATTCAGATATTGTCTGTAACGACTTGTCTGTTGTTGTGTGTATTTCTGATATCTTGGGTTAGTCTGTATTCAGATATTGTCTGTAACGACTTGTTAGTCTGTATTCAGATATTTTGGGGTTAGTCTGTATTCAGATATTTTGTGTATTGCGGCTTTATCGTTTGTTGTACGTATTTCTGATAAATTGGACGGAGTGGTCAGCGCTAGGAGCATCTCCTTAGATTATGTGCGCAAATGCATTGATATGTGTACTTAATTTTCTTTTCCCTTTTTGTTTTGTTTGTTTGTTTTTGTTTGTTTGTTTGTTGTTATTGTTGTTGTTGTTGTTGAAGTATTGTGTATGTTTTGAAACGGTTATAGTCCTGATGTGGCTCTACTCAGTCGGCTGGGCTTTAAAAGAAAAGAACAACAACAAAATAACAATGGGGTTAGTCTGTATGTAGATATTTGTGTTACGGCTTATCATTTGTTGTATGTTTCTAATATCTTGGGGTTAGTTTGTGTTTGATTATTATGTATTATGCTTATCTCATACTGGATATATTTCTGCCCGATATCTTAGGATTAATAAGTCTATATTTAGTTATTACGTAATGTATATTACGTTATGCAGCTAACCTCTTCCTGAATGGCTGTCTATCTAATATATCTGGATTAGTCTATGTTTAGATATCATCATTATTGCTTATTTATTTCCTGCTGGATGTATTTCCGTCCAACATATTGGAAGCAATAAATGTATATTTAGATATTATATAGTGTAGCGTATTTTATATTGAAAATGTTGGACGGACTTGCGGAGTGGGTGAGGACAGAGAGGGTTGGGAGATGTAGTTGCAGCAACAACAGATAGATTCGTAATGGAGGGCCATGATTGAAACGTTATATGGCAGGATACATGATGATGACGACGACATCGATGATGATGATGATGATGATGATGATGAGCTTATTTAGTGCTGGCTGTGTATATTTAGATAGTACATAATGTAGCTTATTTTATGCTGGGTGAGTATATTTAGACCTTACGTAATGTCGCGTATTTTATGCTGTGTATATTTAGGTATTACGCAGTGTAGCTTATTTTAAGCTTCATGTATATATATATATAGATATTACTTAATATAGCAGACACAAAAAGAACATTAGTGAAGAAGAATATTAGGAAAAGACAAGTAACATTTATAGGACATTTTATGAGGCAAACTCACCTTTTCTCCTCCGCATAAAATCCTAACCTCACTCAACCCCCCCCCCCCCCCCCCCCCCTCTGCAGCCTGTCTCCGCTCGGAGGGGAATCACATGGTTATAATATATAATTGTATATGCTATGCTCTCTATAATTTTCCATTGCTTTTATTCTTGCTTTTATTGCTTTTATTCTTTCTCCCCATTTATAGCCGTGCGTGTGTGTGAGTGTGTGTGTGTGTGTGTGCGTGCGTGTGTGTGCGTGCGTGCGTGCGTGCGTGCTTGCGTGTGTGTCTGCTTCAGCGCTTAGATTTGATTTTATCAAGATTTTGCGCTATATAAATATTGTAATTATTATTATTATTATTATGAAAGCCGGAGGGAAAGAGAACACCAGATAAAGCCCAGTGAGAAATTATTGGACGGACTTGCAGAGTGGCTGAGGACGGAGAGGGTGGGAGATGTACTTGCAGCGACAAGGGATAGATTTGTATGGAGGGCCATGATCGCCAACGCCATGTGGCTGGGCGTATGATGATGATAAGTTTATTTTATGCTGGATGTGTATCTATCCATCAATTGATAGATTCGTGTGAGGGCCATGATGGCCAACGCCATTATGCAGGGCACATGATGATGATCAGCTTAATACATGCTGGATGTGTATCTGTCCAATATTTTGAGGTGAATTTTGAGGTGTTGTGTATTACAGGCAGCACGGAGGTCACGGGAGAAGCGTCGTCTGCACGACATGGTGCTGGAGAACCGCATCATGGCCCTGGAGCAGGACAACGGACGTCTGCGTAGCGAGCTGACCTGCCTCAAGAAGCGCTTCGGTCTGCCGCTGGACCGACCCTTCACGGAGCAAGACCTGCCTGACGGCATGAAGGGAGCGTCTCCCTCACCCCCTCCTCCTCCCCCTTCCCACCCTCCGGTCACCCATTCAGCCGGGCCCGCCATGAAAGGGGGCAACGGTCACGGTGGTGATGGTGGGGGTGTGAACGTGGCCCCGTACAGCGAGCCCCCACCCTTACTGGCGGTGACGCCCAACGCCCTGCCCGTCGGCATGCAGCAGGTCACCCTGCCCGCCGCCATCTTCTCCCCCCAGCCCTCCCCCATGTCCTACTTCATGGCCGGCAGTCCTCACGACATGCACGTGGCGCGCGCCGCCAAGCCGGACGCCGGCCAGACCCCGCTCCTCCTCCACGCCCGCAGCAACATGATGGTGAAGCGGGAACCCGATGAGGAGGGTCCCGGACTGCGGGTCCCGTCCTCCGGCAAGCCCGACCCTTACGGGGAGGACAGTTCCTTCAGGGATCCCGTGTACCACCAGCACTACGCCCCTGTCTCCTCCCCGCCTCCAGGAGTCGGAGGACTGACAGCCTCGGCCACCGCTGCCGCTGCCGCCGCTCACTTCGCCGCCACCGCTGGTGGGGCCTCCGCCGGTTTCGGTTCCAGACACAACAGCTACGACCACTTCCCCCCTCGGTCCTGGCAGAGGTCCCCCATCAGCAGCCACAGCAGCGATGAAGCATCGGATGAACCGCTGCAGCTGACGGTTCACAAACGCTTCAGCGAAGAGGATTCGCGCGATGCGGACTCGGGCAGAGAGGGAACGGGGGGAGGAGATTCCAACAGCACCGGTCCCTGCAGCCCACCCCAGACCTCTTTGCCGCTCAAACTCCGACACAAGATGCCCTCCGAGCTGTCTCCGCCTCACCACCCGGGCTACCATGGCGCTTTGGGCATGGCGGGCGCTCCGTTCGTGGGCCTGGCCCAGCTGTCGGAGATCGCCTTAGCGCAGGCTTCACCCCTCTCCTTGGTCAAGAAGGACGGCATGAGCGGCTCGGGAGCAGCGCGTTGTAGTGGCGGGAGAAACCCACCTGACCTCAAACACCTGGACCCCAAATATCTCGAGCGCCGTCGCCGTAACAACGAAGCCGCCCGCAAATGTCGGGAAAACCGCAAAAACCTGACCCGCCTCCGAGAGGCCAAATCTGAATACTTGGAGAGTGAGAACAACAAGCTGCGCAACGAACTGGAGTCCCTGCAGGAAGAGATGAAGCAGCTGAGAGAGCTGCTGGACAAGAAACGTCTGGAGCAAGGGCTGAGCCAGGAAGCCATCCAACAGCAGACGGCTTTCTCAGAGGAGCAGATGAAGCGTCTGGAGCAGCTGGAGCGAGAGCATCGCCTGTTGGAGCAGGAGCAACAGAGGCTGGAGAAGAGACGCGAGCAGCATCAACACGACATGCTCAACGACGACTTGGATGATCTGGACGATCAGAAGGACGTTGATTGAACAAACAGCGCGGCGTGTGTGGGGTAATTGTGAAGTCATCGAAGTGAAGATGTCAGTGAATGTGCGAGATGATAATCAAAGATGATGACGGATGAAAAATATTTGAACACTGTTTCAAAAACAAACAGACAAACAAACAAACAAAAAACGAAATATAAATTAAAAAGTCGAAAGACCAGTAACAGATTTAGAAGAAAAAAAACGAAAAAAAAAACGATGAATTTTTTTTAAATGACTCGAAAGATAGACTGAAGATGGTGGAAAAAAAACAACGGAAGATTTTTTTTAAAAAAGACCTAAAAAAAATTCTGTATACACAAAGGATACTCTGAAAACGGTGAACAGACCAGTGAAATATGAAGTGTGAACAGTGGTGCACAACAGACAAAATGAATGATAACACTTCTCCGTACATCGTGTCAACGAAATGAATGGTAGATCTAACAATTGTCTGTACATTGTGTCCGGGGAAAAAAAAAGTAACTGGAATAGTAAGCGAGAAAACGAAAAGACTAGAAAACCATTGTGCTCCATCAGGACCACTAAAAAAGATTTATCACAGACTGTGTGAAAGACAGACAGACAATGTTTTGACAGACACACAAGCAGCGTGAAATGAGAAGTTTGGCACCAGAAACAACGCTAGCGTTCCGGACAGACTGTGAAGGTATCACGATTATTTTGTGTTGAGTGCACGTTCCATGGGTATATTGGCTTGTCAGAGTTGTCAAAGTGACAACGGGCAGCCGCTTGGCGTGACATTTTCACACACCATGGTGACTGCAAACTCTCTCAGGTCTGTGAAATATGGGGATGAAAAAGATCACGTATTCTTTTTTTTTTTTTTTTCTTCTTTCATGTGTTTTAAAAGATTGAACTAGCAGTTGAAGATCAGCTCCATGTTTATTGTCTACCAGCGTGCATACACTCACGCACATTCACGCAGAGGTCAAGTCAGTCTGTAAGTGTTGATACTATTTGCTGTCTGTAAGAAGAGTGTACTTGGGGAGAAGATAAGTTCGAATCCGTAGCATGTGTTATTGTTTAATAGGGTGGGAATACTAAAAGAAAATCTCCCTTACACACACACACACACACACACACACACCACACACACACACCACACACACACACACACACACACACACACACACACACACACACACACACACACACACACACACACACACAACGATTTGGATATGTGCATTAAATGGAATGGTCTTTTTCATCCATCTGTTCAGGTTTTGTAAATCCTGATCTCAAGTCGTTTTTGAAACTAAATGGAAATGTACTACGTTGCTTTTGTGGAAAATATGAAATGTATGCCTCGCTCATTAAAAACGATTACATTGATTTTGAGGCGAAAATGAGACTTAAGTGATAACCGTTGTGAAAATTGAGAATCCTGTTTGTTCAAAGTGAAGGTATATTTCTACAACAATAGAAGTGGTCAGTTATTAACACCAGTGATTAACAAACTAGAGGATTTTTTATACTAATGCTTTGTTCATTTGTTTTGTCTGTTTTTCACGTTTCAAGTAGAAACGTAAGAAACGTTTTTTATGTTTTTAAAATGGAAACATTTCAAGAAGAGCAACATTTGCTGGTCATATTTTTGAATGTATAGCGTTTTATTTAGAGACCGTCTGAAACTAAAAGTAAGCGAAACTCACAACAACAAAGAGAACGAGAAACAGTTGCCGTCTTTGCGTTTGACAAATGAAAGCAGAACCAATACTCAGGACTATGTGTTGCTTCCTGATAAGTAACCTTTATAGCCTCTTGTCTTGAGTCGTAAGATTCTGTCTGCTTGACATTGTACGCTGATTCAACGACTTGACATTCAAGGCTTGTGTACATTCTTAATAATAAGACTTGTTGAGCCGTTGGACAAGAATCTCAGGCATTTACATTTAGTGATGTGGGTAGTCCATATATTCCTTTTCTTCGGTGGCATTCAACTTCAAAACAGTATGCGTCCTCAATTCCACGAAACCTCAACACTGTGCATTGCCTTACTGGAATAGAACTTGCAGAATCACCTGCTTGCAGTCTTAAGTATCCAAAATGCTGCTCCTTTGGCATGGAACCACGAGATAGTCTACTGCCCCAGTGGAATGGAAAGGACCCCAGGAGAATCTGTTGCTTCAGTGATGCTAAACCTCAAGGCTATGATTCTTCAATGGCATCTGTCCTCCAGGCTAAAAGGATTCGTCACTGCCAGGGACTCTTTTTAACGAATAAGGTGCCATCTAAGTGGCGTGAAATATCGAGGCAATAGGTTTTCTCAGTGGCGTGAAATATCAAGAAAGCACACTGCCTCAATGGCATGAAATATTAAGACAGTACCTGCCTCAAAGGCATGAGATATCAAGACAGTACGCTGTCTCAATGGCGTGAAATATCAAGACAGTATGCTGCCTCAAAGGCATGAGATATCAAGACAGTACACTGCCTCAATGGCATGAAATATTAAGACAGTACGTTGCCTCAAAGGCATGAGATATCAAGACAGTACGCTGCCTCAAAGGCATGAGATATCAAGACAGTACGCTGCCTCAAAGGCATGAGATATCAAGACAGTACGCTGCCTCATTGGCATGGAGCCTTGCAGAACTATTGACTTGACTCTGGAACTTCCAGCCCACTGCCTCGTTGATGCGGAACTTCGGGACAGCATGCTGCCTCAGTATCACCTGGAACTGTCAGTTCATGTACACTGCCTTCGTGACGTGGAATCTCAAGACTGCACGTACATGTATTGCCTCGGTGTCCTGGAACTTCAAGACTGCATGTTGCCCCAGTGGCATGGAATATCAAGCTGGTGTTGCCCCAGTGGCATGGAATATCAAGCTGGTATTGTCCCAATGGCATGGAATGTCAAGCTGCTATTGCCCCAGTGGCATGGAATATCAAGCTGATATTGCCCCAGTGGTATGGAATATCAAGCTGATATTGCCCCAGTAGTATGGAATATCAAGCTGATATTGCCCCAGTGGTATGGAATATCAAGCTGATATTGCCCCAGTGGTATGGAATATCAAGCTGATATTGCCCCAGTGGCATGGAATATCAAGCTGATATTGCCCCAGTGGCATGGAATATCAAACTGATATTGCCCCAGTGGTATGGAATATCAAGCTGATATTGCCCCAGTGGCATGGAATATCAAGCTGATATTGCCCCAGTGGTATGGAATATCAAGCTGATATTGCCCCAGTGGTATGGAATATCAAGCTGGTATGGCCTCAGTGGCATCTGTGAAAAATCTGAGTAGTATGCGTCAGTGACATGCAGTATCAAATGATAAAACCTCAGTGGAACGAAATATCATGCTACTTTTGCTTCTGTGCATGAATACCCAGTTAATCTTGCCTCAGAGGCATGGGACCTCGAAGCTACACACGCCCTGCAGTAACATGGCAGAATATGACAATGGTATTGCCTCAGTGGTATGAAAGTTTAGACGCTGCTTCGGGTGGCGTGAAATTTAAGACAGTATACGAAGGGCCTCAGGAACATTGTGTTGGGTATTGTTATACATGTGCTGATGTCCATCATTGATTTTTTTCTGTCTTTACTTGTAGTACACGAGTCAGGGATCTTATGATGATCACGTTCTGGAAAAAGAAAAACAACAACTCAAAAAGATGTTTCTTGGTGGTGTGGGACGAGAACAGACCACTTTTGTTTGTGTCGATTCCGTTTTAAAATGTACTTGTTTTTGGATAGGGTTATTTATGCTCTGAACTGAGAATACGTCGTTTTGTGTGTGTGTGTTGTGTGTGTGTGTGTGTGTGTGTGTGTGTGTGTGTGTGTGTGTGTGTGTGTGTTGTACAGGTCGATGCTTTTTAATACTGTTGGCTTTTTGTGGAAGATCACACACAAAGGTTTCACACCATTCGAAAGGCGTTTATTGTTACATTGATTTTCTTCCTGGTCTGATTTTAACGAGTTTTGTTTTTTCTTATTTTTTTATTCGGTTAAAATTTGTCCTCTTTTCTCATAGTTTTCTTTTTCTTGTTTTATATGTATATATAATATTGACATGTATAAGCACTGACAAAGTCAACATGTCCTATCAGATTGAACGTAATATCTGTAACCTGATGCTGATGCTGCGTGAGTGACGATACTGACGATTTTACAGCCATTGCCTTCATCCAATCGCTCCTCGAATGTTGATGAGCGTTCAGTTGACGAGGGGGATAAGGGAATGGGGGGGGGGGGGAGTTTGAGGGTTGGGGGCGGGGGGGTGGGGGTGGGATGGGGGTGGCGGTGGGTGGTGGTGGTTATTGGTCCCGAAGCTGAGCTGGCGTCTCACGATTATTCACATTAATTTGTCGTTTTAATATTCAACGTTTGGTCTGAAGGGACTCAGGCAACCTCCTTCCCTGCAGTATCGTAAATGTCGTTGATTTCATGATGATGATGATGGTGATGATGATGACAGTGGCCATGATGATGATGATGTGTTGTAATGACAGTGATAATGATGGTGATTTTGATGATGGATGATGACGATGACGATTATGGTGATGATGATGACAGTGGCCATGATGATGACGACGACGATGATGATGATTTTAATGACAGTAAAATTGATAGTGATTTGGATGATGATGATGATGATCATCATCATTATCATCATCGTCGTCGTCATCCATCATACATCATACATCATCATCATCATCGTGACAATGGTATCTAAGCGCTCGTAGATGATGCTCTGTGTTCTTCGCTGGGCTTCACAGCAATCAGTGTTTCCGATTTCCATTTGTCTGTCAGTGGTAAATGTCAAACTGTCTGTAGAGACGGGCAGCCTGCCGTAACGTGTACGTGTACGTGTAGAGAGAAAGAGACAGGGCTGGTTCTGGTTCTGGTGGCTGTTCTGGGTCTGGCTCTGGGTCTGCATGGCAAGAGTGTGGATGATGTGTCCTCGGCTCTGCCGTTTTCCCCGTGGGATTGGCATTTGGCCCCCGATATGTAACCACTGCCCCGCCCTTTTTATTTTATGTCTCTGTCTCTGTCTCAGTTTCCCTACCCACCCTTCTCTGTGTGCTCTCTGCGTCTCTGTCTCTGTCTGTCTGTCTGTCTCTCTGTCTGTTAGTGTCTCTCTGTCTTTCTCTCTCTCTCTCTCTCTCTCTCTCTCTCTCTCTCTCTCTCTCATCCGTCTCTTTCTCAAACAATTGTGCATTAGCCTTTTTTTTTTTAAATCTGTACAATAAAAGTTTTCACGATATTAAGCTCTGTTCTTCTCTCTCTCTCTCTCTCTCTCTGTCTCTCTGTCTCTGTCTCTTCTCTCTCTCTCTGTCTCTCTCGCTTTCTCTCTGTTTCTATCTCTCTCTCTCTCTCTCTCTCTCTCTCTCTCTCTCTCTCTCTCTCTTTAGTGTAAATGATTGAGCTTTGTTTTTTTCATTCCGTACGATATGTCTTTGCGAGGTTAAGCTCCCACTCTCTGTCTCTCTCTCTCTCTCTCTCTCTCTCTCTCTCTCTGTCTGTCCCTCTCTCTCTCTCTCTCAGTCTTTCCCTCTCTCTCTCTCTCTCTCTTTTCTCTCTCTTTCACTCCCCCTCTCTCTCTCTCACTGGCCTAAACCAAACTCTCACGGTTCGTTCTATTTTCAGTGTGTTTAATAACATGCCTTTGTGTTGTTTTTTTGTTCTGTCGAAATCCACGGGTATAAGCCATAATGAGATGTGAATATAAAAAGATTATTGTAGTTGTAGTCTTGGTTCGGTTTGGTACAAATTGAGTGTCGTACATAAGCCTGGGGGGAATCGTAGTGTATTGATTGAAAGCCCTTTGCTTCTTCTGTTTGTTGTCTTTGGCTACTGGTAAACAGACATGTTGTTTGTTTGTTTGTTTGTTTTGTTTGTTTGTTTGTTTGTTTGTTTTGATATACAAGTCTTTACTGGTGAACACTTCATGATTCATTAACAGACTATGATCGACGGCAACATTTTGACTTTGATGTTACTTCTTCATTTTCTCCTCTTCTCCACCCCCCCCCTCCTCTCTCTCTCTGTCTCTCTCTTTCTCTCTCTCTCGTCTGTGTCTGTCTGTCTCTGTCTGTCTGTCTGTCTCTCTCTCTGTCTCTCTCCATTTTGTTCTGTCTTTCTTTCTTCCCTTTCGTCTCTCTCTCTCTCGCTCTTTCTGTCTCTCTCTCTCTCTCTCTCTCTCTCTCTCTCTCTCTCGCTCGCTCGCTCGCTCTTTCTCTCTCTTTCTTTCTGTCTCTGTCTGTTTGTCTCTCTCTCTCTCTTGTCTCTCTGTCTGTCTCTCTCTCTCTCTCTCCTCCTCTCTCTCTCTCTCTCTCTCTCTCTTTCTCTCTTCATTTCGTTCTATTCTTCTTCCTTCCTTCCTTCCCTTTCGTCTTTTCTTTTCGTTCTGTTCTGGCTTTTGGACGAAAGCGTATCATCGACAAGATTGGTTTTTGCTGACAGGCGAAATTGGACCAGTCAGTCGATGATTGTTTTTGTCTTTGCCTGCAGGTGAAATTGGACCAGTCAGTCTTTGCGCCCGTTGTTCTCATGTGGCTGGAAAGGAGCGAGATGATTATGTTGACCAAAAAAAAAAAAAAAGTGAAACGCATACCTCATTCATTTCTTCAACTGTTTTTTTTTTTGTTTTTTTTTTGATCTGTTTTTTTGTTTTTTTTTTAATCCCAATCCAGTCTCCTATGTTGTGATGTCTTGTTCGCTTTTGAAAGCCAAGTAAACCTGTTCTTGCTTGTTGTAACGATGGAAGCTGCGGCGGTTTTGGTATGGGTTAGGGAATTTGTATGTGTGTTGTGTGTGTGTGTGTGTTGTGTTTGTGTGTGTTTTGTGTGTGTGTGTTTTGTGTGTGTGTGTGTGTGTGTGTGTTGTGTGTGTTGTTGTGTTGTGTGTGTTTTGTGTTGTGTGTGTGTTGTGTGTGTGTTGTGTGTGTGTGTTGTGTTGTTTTTTTGTGTGGGATGTCTTTTGGTGTGTGTGCTGGTGGTTGTTTTTTGTGGAGGGAGATGTCCATTTGGTGACAGAATGCTGATCGTTACTTGTAGCTGTCTCCACCCTCCCCTATCCACCCCAGTAAGCCCCCTGATTACCTGTCCCCCATCCCCACTCTCCTTCCCTTCTCCCTGTTACACCACCTACCTCCATAGTTAACAAGAAACACCACGAGAGTAAGGATGGGACCCACAGCACCAATGCCTAGCACCCTGTGGACGATCACCTCCCAAGCTCCTGACGCCACTCGATAGTCATTTCATCAAGCAAAAAAAAAAAGGGGGGGTGAGGGGTGTGCTGTCCGTGCGCTGCATGACCCATTCGGACCCAGTCATCAGTTATCTTGTTTACCTGACCCCGTCCCCACTTCTCTTTCTCCTTCTTCCTGTTACACCACCTACCTCCATAGTTAATCAAAAACACCACGAGGGTGCGGACTGGACCCAGAGCACCAATGCCTCGCCACTCTCCCAAGCTCCCGACGCCACTCGATTGTCATTTCATCAAGCAAAGTGGAGAGCTGTCCATGCGCTGCATGACACGTTCGGACCCAGTCCATCAGTTACCTTGTTTATCTGCCCCTGTCCCCACTTCCCTTTCCCCTTCTCCCTGTTACACCACCTACCTCCATAGTTAACAAGAAACACCACGAGGGTTATGATGGGACCCACAGCACCAATGCATCGCCACTCCTCCAAGCTGCCGACGCCACTCGATAGTCATTTCATTAAGGAAAAGGGAGGGGGCGAGGGCTGTCCATGCGCTGCATGACCCATTCGGACCCAGTCATCAGTTACCTTGTTTACCTGTCCCCGTCCCCACTTCTCTTTCCCTTCTCCCTATTACACGACCTACCTCCATAGTTAACAAGAAACATCACGAGGGTGCAGATGGGATCCACAGCACCAATGCCTCGCCACTCTCCGGACGATCACCTCCTAAACTCCTGACGCCACTCGATAGTCATTTCGTCAAAGAAAGAGGGGTGAGGGGTGTGACTGTCCATGCGTGTAGGATCCATTTGGACCCAGTCATCAGTTACCTTGTTTATCTGCCCCTGTCCCCACTTCCCTTTCCCTTTCTCCCTGTTACACCACCTACCTCCAAGTTAACAAGAAACACCAGAGGGTTATGATGGGACCCACAGCACCAATTGCATCGCCACTCCTCCAAGCTGCCGACGCCACTCGATAGTCATTTCTAAGAAAAGGAGGGGGCGAGGGCTGTCCATGCGCTGCTATGACCATTCGGACCCAGTCATCAGTTACCTTGTTTACCTGTCCCCGTACCCCACTTCCCTTTCCCTTCTCCCTGTTACACCACGTACTCCATAGTTCAACAAGAAACACCACAAGGGTGATGATGGACCCACAGCACCAATGCCTCGCCACTCTCCAAGCTCCCGACGCCACTTGATAGTCATTTCATCAAGCAAAAAAAAAAAAAAAATGAAAGGCATGGGGGGCTGTCCATGCGCTGCATGACCCATTCGGACCCAGTCATCAGTCACCTCGTTTACCTGCCCCCGTCCCCACTTCTCTTTCCCTTCTCCCTGTTACACCATGTACCTACCTACCTACCTACCTCCAGTTTTAAACTTCGCTATCAGCCCTTTTCACAATCAACGACCGCAGCAAAGTGGACTTGCTCAAAACGATTTTGAAATTCGGAAAGTCTTACATGCCCATACTTTTCACGTCTATTGACGATTTTTCTTTTTCTCTTTTTTTTCTTTTTTTTTTTTTTTTTGTCCGAATCGAATTATTCCTCCTCGCCCTGCCCCCTCCTCTCCCCTCTCCCCCCTCGCGGGAAAGTTTGCGAGACGAAGTGGCTGTAAATTCAGTTTTGTCTGTAGAGTTAAGTAATTTTTGTTTGTTTGTTTGTTTGTTGTTTGTTGTTGTTGTTTTTTTAGTGTTGTCTTCATTCCACTTTGTATTCTCAATCACAAAAGTCAGGGAATTTTTTTTTTTTGTCTCATTAGCGTGATTCATTATGAATGTGTGTGGGTTTGTTTTGTTTGTTTGTTTGTTTTTAGTTGTTTTTCTGTTTACCCCTCTCTATCGCCCCCAGCTCATCTCCCCCAAACATTGAATTCACCACTTTCAACAATTTTAATCATAGCATGTAATTTTCTTTGTTGTGCCTGTTTTTTCAATGCCTAGAGAAAGAGAGAGAGTGTGTGTGTGTGTGTGTGTGTGTGTGTGTGTGTATGTGGTGGTGTGTTTGTGTGTGTGTTTGTGTGGTGTGTTTGTGTGTGTGCGTGCGTGTGTGTGTGTGTGTGTGTGTGTTTAAAGAAAGTTTGCGTGGCAAATGCACTTAGTCGCCTTTATTTGCAATGCTAATAAACGCAACAGACAGGTGCGTAAAAAGTGTTTTTCTTCTCGTCGGCTCAGCTTCCAGAAAGCCTCTTAACTTCAACCATTTGTAACAATACAGTGTAGCTTTCACGCCCACTGTTAACCGTCATATTATTATGTATTTTCAATTTATTGTTTTTCTGTAAGTTGGATATCCATTTATCCACATGCCCGTCAGTGGTGTGATCATGCCACCCAAAATGGGTCTGGTGACACATATGGTATGGTTAGTATGAAATATTTTTTATCGGTGTATGATTGATAATGATAAAAATGATAACAATGGCATTTTTTAGGCGTCAAATCTGAATGCATAAATCGATTCACACTGTTGTTATCGTTCACTCATCATATTACATCACTACAATATGCTTTTTATGTGTTTTTTTTCGTATCAGTGACATACAAAACATCTACATTAACATAAGTTTACATTTATTCTATTTTTATATCAGTGATACACAAAACATCTACATTAACATATATTTACAAAGTTCAGCGCACATTAACCAAATATCAGTTATCTAGTATGTCTACATTCCTGTTCAGTGTCTGCTGGTTGTTAGGGTTGGTTTTTTTTTCACCTTCCGTTTTCTTCGTATAAATAAGTAAATCCACATATTTACTCGTGTGTCGTGCCCAAACACAGAAAGCCAGTAAAGGGGAAAAGAGAAGGACAGACAAAAGGAATCATCGAGTAAAGATTGCAATGCAAATATGGTATACCAAAGGAAATAAGAGGGAAGCAGGGAGAATTTTAAATATCAACTAAGTAACATAACTCTTGAGAGTCACGGAGTTATCTCCCATGTAGAATTTCTCAAACCCAACCCAGTTTCGCTACCCATTCAGCTAGCATAGACGCAGCCACAAAGCATAAAGTGGTAAGCTCAGAATAGACGCAGCCACAAAGCATAAAGTGGTAAGCTGAGAATGTTCTGAGCTTACCACTTTATGCTTTGTGGCTGCGTCTATGCTAGCTGAATGGGTAGCGCAAACAATCTTGGCTTATCACTTTATGCTTTGTGGCTGCGTCTATGCTAGCTGAATGGGTAGCGCAAACTGTGTTGGGTTTGAGAAATTCTACATGGGAGATAACTCCGTGACTCTCAAGAGTTATGTTACTTAGCAAGTATGGCAGTTTATTATTATCTGGACACAAGACATTGTCACACTGTGCTAATGGGTCATTTAATTATTTATTGTTAATAATTTGTGTATACAATATTCTGCATTGTATGAAAACGAACCAGCATTGCCAACGCGCAGTGCATTTATTGTTAGTAATTTGTACATACAATATTCTGCATTGCACGAAAACGAACCAGCACTGCCAATGCGCAGTACATGTATTGTTGGAAATTTGTGTATACAATATTTTTCACTGTACGAAAACGAACCACCATTGCCAATGCGCAGTGCGTATATTGTTAGTAATTTGTGTATACAATATTTTTCACTGTACGAAAACGAACCACCATTGCCAATGCGCAGTGCGTATATTGTTAGTAATTTGTGTATACAATATTTTTAACTGTACGAAAACGAACCACCATTGGCAGAGCGCAAGTTTATGACTTATGTCGTGATCATTTTTCGGCTCCTTCTCAGTCACGTCTGGCATCTGTGGTGCTGGAAATGTATTCTTAGTGTAGAAACTTTGCCATGAAAAATGTGGAAAACTTGGCATAGCACAATGTGTACATTAACCCTATGATCCTGCATCCTGTCCACCAACTACAAAAACTTAACTCTTTGACTCCCTCACCCCAAAGGATTAATTTTTTTTTTTTTACATGCTTGACAGTGCAGGATGCTGGTGGACAAGATGCGAGAGTCAAATGGCTAAAGACAGCAGATCGACGTAAATTTAACCCAAAGTTCCGGCGGTACCTTCGCCTTCCTCATGGTGACTTTACTGACTGACAGATATATATATATTCGTCGATTGCTGCCACTATCGTGATCTTGCCGGTTCAAGAAGATGTCCTGTGTTTATTTTTGATTATCACTTTACTATAGTTACCGTATTTTGGATGAAATTAACGATATACAACATACTTTTCTAAACGTGTATTTTATGCCAGATATTTCTTTTAATAAAACATAAATAATTGTACTGCGACATGAACAAATCGAGATTTATATTGAAAAGTGATACTGATGTCCCTAACTTTTTAGTGGTTTATTAATATGTTCTGGTGAAAAGGAGAAAGCGTCATTAGGGTTTTTTTTGGGTTTTTTTTAGAGTAAGTGTTTTTATCGTGTATTTGTCTTGAAAATACGTTGGTTTGAAAAGTCACACTTGTTTTGAAAACACACTAACCATATTACTCTGGTGGTACTATTAAGTCAGGCATACATGTTTTAACCTTATTTTTGAAAACTGTCAGTTTTATTTTTTTTAATCTGTTTTTGTTTGAAAGGTACCTAGGTTCGTTTCTTTTTATGTTTGAAAAATGTCCGTTTTATTTATTGTCATTGTTTTTTGTTTTTTGTTTTCTCCTTTTGCTTGAAAACAAGATATCCGTTTTATTGATCATTATTGTTTTTCCGCCTTTGTTTGAAAAATAGGTGGGTTTTTAATCTCGTTTGGTTTGGAAAAAGGCTTTTATTCCGTTCGACACTTAGTAGTATTGTATATTATGTGTGCAGATAAGATACAGCAATATAAAAAAAAAAGTGTCCGCAAGAATTTCTAAATTTGATAACGTAGACTGGCACCTCATTCTGACATGGTCGATGACAAAAGAGGATACCCACATTATCTGTATCAGTATGACAGTTATTTTGTGAGCTTCAGGGAATTGGTTGTCCATTGTTCTTTACCAAGCTTTGAGTACACAAGCGTCATTATGTAAACCAGCCGCGCGTCAAGTGAGGGTGGGGATTTGTGTTGTCGGAAGTGTACAATTCTGTAGGGAACTCAGGGCGGTGTACGGGAGAGATTTTAAGCAAACTTTTATCAAATATTTGGGCATTGAAGAGAGATCTTAATCTGAAACGTGTTTGATTAAACTGGTCAATTGTTGGTTCAAAATTACGAAATATGTGTATAATGTCTTGTTTAAAAGGAATTTGTAATTTGGATTTACATTTCTTTACCCTTAACCCTTTTACTCCCGCACCTTGTCCACCAGCATCCTGCACTGCCAACCATGCTAGTAAAGCAAAAGATTAACCTTTTGACTTCCTCACCCAATCCACCAACTTCCTGCATGAAGCTAGTGGATAGGGTGAGGGAGTCAGAGGGTTAAATTTTTGCAAGTTGTGGATAGGGTGCTGGAGGCAAAGGGTTAATATCGTTTCCCGGGTTGTACCGTTGTCTTCTGCTTGTCTCCCCACAGAAACGAGAGGAATTATTGTAACCTTTGCTAAATATGAACACTGGCCGTATATTTCGTTTTTCAATAATTTTACTATTATTTTTTCCAAGAGCTGGTGTACCTACCATCCTTCCGCAGATGAAGCAAAACGAAACGTAACGGCTTCGTGTAGTTGAAACATGACTTCAGGTCTAGTCTGCAAATCCTTTTTTTTTTTTTTTTTTTTTTTGAAAATAAAACAAACCGGAAAATCTGCTTGTAAGAAATCTGCACAAACGAGATATTAATTTAATTTAAACACCCGTGTGTTGTTTTCGGCTCTCAGGCTGGTTCTCTGCTGCTGCGCTTTGTCCGATGTTCTGCTACAGGCTGCCCTGGGGACCAACAGCCCCACGTGGCATAGTTTTCACGGGAAAACCAAACACAAAAGAAAACACAGGGCCGTAGTACTTCGGAGTTAGGATGCAAGGACACTTGTTCGAATACCTGCAGTTTTGTTGTTGTTGTTGTTGTTGTTGTTGTGTCAAATGCATATGAAAGGCTCAAAATTTCACAGCATGGCTATTTGATAGTGGACTTAGCGTGTGTAAGTGAGAGAGAGAGCCACACACACACACACACACACACACACACACACACACACACACACACACACACACACACAGAGAGCATAATTGGAAGATACATTGAGGCTCCCAACGCCCTTCGATAGTCATTTCATCAAGCAAAGGGGGGCTATCCATGCGTTGCATGACCCATTCGGACCCAGTCATCAATTGCCTTGTTTATACAAACCGAATGGCAAGATGGGGAGATGACTAACCCAGGGATATAGCCACACAACACGCACCAACCAGGTCCAGCCCAGTTACTTGACCAAGAGAGAATGGAAGAACCCTTTCTTGCCTAATTCTTGGCCTTCATCTCTCTATTGGGCAGCTCGCCCAGCCGCTAGTTGGCATAGTATTATAGTTACCCTTCCAGTAGCGGTTAGCTGTATCTCCTTTGTAGTCGATCTTTTTAACTTTTTTTTTCTTTTATCGGAAAAATTTGGAATGGTCTTGACATTTTCTTTTCGTGTTTTTTTGTGTTTTTCTTTTGTTTTGTTTTGTTGTTGTTGTTGTTGTTGTTTTTTTTTGGGGGGGTATATTACGTAGTCACACGTTTTAAAGTTATCGTTGAATGTGCTGAGTTTAATAATGCGTATAAAGGCTGGAATTATGAGTCGGCAAGCTGTAGGTGATACACGATTTGATGTGGTAACCCTTACCGTCCCTCACGCTGTCCACCAGCTTCCTGTAAGCAGACTGTGGACAGGATGAGGGAGTGAAAGAGTTAAATAAAACCAAAAAAAACTGGCAGCTGTTACAGGTGACAGACGACTCAGGTTGCTGATAAAGGGTTAAAAAGTATAGACTGCGTTTGACGTAAAACGGTTTCGGTTTTCATGCTGTTATAGGTAATATGATGCGCACGTGAAAAATCGTAACTACCTCGCACCAAAAATAATTCCGTTTTGATTACATTTCAACACACACACACACACACCACACACGCACGCACGCACCACGCACGTACACACACACACACACACACACACACACACACACACACACACCAACCACACACACACACACACACACAACACACACCTCACTTGACGACGGGTGACATGAATTGTATTTTTCTCGTGGATTTTGTAAAGTGTATACAAAACTTGTCCCACGAGCCACATACCACGGCCGCTTGGGTATCTATCAAAGACAGACTGTTACTTTTTATTAACCTGGCTACCTCTCAAAACTAAGTGCTTTTGGCAACCGTTTTCAACACTGTGCTTGTTGTCATGTGTGCATAATGGAGTCCTGATCCTCAAATTAGAGTTTGAGTGCGAGGGTTGTGTGTGTGTGTGTGTGTGTGATATTGTGTGTGTGTGCTATTTTATTGTGTGTGTGTGTGTGTGTGCGTGTGTGTGTGTGTGTGTGTATTGTGTGTGTGTGTGTGTGTTGTTTTTTGGTTGTGTGATGTTCGCCTTTTTTGCGCTATGTAAATGAAATTCTTCTTCTTCCGTCTTCTTCTTCTGCTGCTGCTTCTTACTTCTTCTTCTTCTTCTCTCTGCTCTCTCTCTCCTCCTCTCCTCCTCTCTCTTCTCTTCTTCTACTTCTTCTTCTTCTTCTTCTTCTCCTCCTTCTCCTCCTCCTCCTCCTCTTTCTTCTTCTCTTCTTCTTCTTCTTCTTCTTCTTCTTCTTCTTCTTCTTCTTCTTCTTCTCTCTTCTTCTTCTCTTCTTCTTCTTCCTTCTTCTTCTTCTTCTTCTTCTTCTCCTCCTCCTCCTCCTCCTCCTCCTCCTCCTCCTTCTTCTACTTCTTCTTCTTCTTCTTTCTTCTTCTTCTTCTTTCTTCTTCTTTCTTCTTCTTCTTCTTCTTTCTCTTCTTCTTCTTCTTCTTCTTTCTTCTTTCTTTTCTTTCTTTCTTTCTTTCTTTCTTCTTCTTCTTCTTCTTCTTCTTCTTCCCGTTGTTCTTGTCGTTGAATAGATATATATGTATGTTACGATAGAAGTGTGTGTGGGTATTAAATGAGGATGTCTATTTTTATAGCTGTTACGTATTGTGACTAAATGTATGCTTAAAGGGAATACAAGTCACCCTGAACAAGAACAACATAAGGGGGGGGGGGGGGAGGAGGGCATGATGGGGGAGGGTGGTTCCACTTATCCGGTCTGACTCAGAGGGTGAGCGACTCCTGTTGCCTTAAATAGGCGGGCTTAACTCTTTGACTACCTCACCCTATCCACCAACTGCAAAAAAAATA
Source organism: Monoplex corrugatus (assembly GCA_030674185.1). Taxonomy (NCBI): domain Eukaryota; kingdom Metazoa; phylum Mollusca; class Gastropoda; order Littorinimorpha; family Ranellidae; genus Monoplex; species Monoplex corrugatus. Next base: position 22,844,319 of record CM060315.1, on the reverse strand, counting down.
TTAACTCTTTGACTCCCCCACCCAATCCACCAACTACAAAAACTTAACCCCTTGACTCTCTCACCCTGTCCACCAACTGCAAAATCTTAACCCTTTGACTACTTCACCCTATCCACTAACTGCTAAAACCTTAACCCTTTGACTCCCTCACCCTATCTACCAACTACAAAAACTTAACCCTTTGACTCCCTCACCCTATCCACCTACTGCAAAAACTTAACCCTTTGACTCCCTCACCCTATCCACCAGTGCCCTGCAGCAGTAAGCCGGTGGATAGGGTGAGGGAATCAAAGGGTTAAGTTTTAACCTTTTGCTAGCATGGTTGACAATGCAGGATACTGGTTGGCAGGGTGCGGGAGTCAAAGGGTTAATAGAACCTATCTTTAGTAAGTAGATAAAAACAGGCACCTCACTGAAGAGACCCAGCAGCAGTGCGGAGTCTGCTTTGGTGAGTGGGCGCACGCCGGCTTGTCATCTTGCTGGTTTCCTGTGGGGGGGGGGGGGTGCGGTTTTTGGTAATGGCACGTGGATTCGAATGAAATTTGGGCTGGTGGTGTGTTAAGGATGTGGAGTGAATGACATGGGATGAACTCCACCGGAGCAAGAACGAATCAAGAGCTGTCAGCTGACAGTTCAGCTATACGTGAAGCCTGCTTTTAATTGAAATATCCCAGTGTGAAAGGTGGATGTCCGTTTCCATGCTAGTTTCCACTTTGGCATCTAGAGCGATGTTAGTCCATGGTCAGAGTCTGCTGTGATTTAGGGATAGGACATCGCAGGAATTATGTTGTATGAATGTTGAATGTTGCTAGGAAATCTGCCGTTTCTGTTGTATTGTGACAAATCTGTTGACAACCTGAGCACTTGGCTGGCTTACGATCGGATTAAAAGCAACCCCCCTTTTGACTGAAATACCCACAGGCACCCTTTTTGTGTGTGGATTCTGAATGTCGTAGATATTCTGCTCTGTCCGTTTGTACATTGACAGATCTGTTGATAACATCATTACTTTGATAACATCAGTACTTTGATAACATCAGCACTTTGATAACATCATCAGTACTTTGATAACATCAGTACTTTGATAACATCAGCACTTTGATAACACCGTTTGTATCGTGACAGGTCTGTTGATAACATCAGTAACTTTGATAACCTCAGCACTTTGAGATAACATCAGCACTTTTCAAGAACAGCTGACTGATAATCAGCTTAAATTCGACCTGCTCTGGTCGAAGCACTCCAGGAACTCTATTGTATGTGGGAACTTTGAATGTCGTAGGGAATTCATTCTGTGGTTGTAACAACCCTTTTTGACAAATTGAGTTTTGTCAGATCACGATCAAATTGACAGTCAACCTGCCCTACTTGCAGTATTACAGGCACTGTGTTGTGTGTGTATGTCAGTGTAACAGAACCTGTAATGTGCCCATTGCCAATGTCCAGGTCCTCTACTGTGTATGTCTTTGTTTATGTCGTGAGAACTGTTGGTTGGGATTATGACTCTCTTTTATGATGTTGTGTATATTCTTTGTCAGGTATCATGTTTTGAAACGGTTATAGCCCTGTATGTATGGCTCTACGCAGTCGGCTGGGCTTTAAGCAACAATAACAGTAACAACTCTCTTTGTCAGCTAAAGATGTGTCCTGTGTTTGTTGTTGGCATCAGCTAAAGATGTGTGTCTTTGTTCTGAGATGTGTCTACGTTCTGAGATGTGTCAACGTTCTAAGATGTCTGTCTTTGTTTTGAGATGTGTCTACGTTCTAAGATGTCTGTCTTTGTTTTGAGATATGTCTACGTTCTAAGATGTCTGTCTTTGTTTTGAGATGTGTCTACGTGCTAAGATGTCTGTCTTTGTTTTGAGATGTGCTTGTCTTTTTGTTTTGTTTTTTGTTTGTTTTGTTGTTGTTGTTGTTATTGTTGTTGTTTTTAAATGTGTGTATTTCAACATCAGCTGAAGATGTGTCTGTCTTTGTTTCGATATCAGCTGAAGATGTGCGTGTCTGCCTGTGTTTTAAGATCACTTGAAGCTGTGTCAGTCTTTGGCTGAAGATCATCTGCAGACGTTTCTTTGTTTGGTTTAAAATCAGCTGCAGATATTATTGTTGTTGTTTTTTTAAGATCACCTGACCGCGACTTGTCACACTAAACTTGAAGACTGTTGATTGGTGTTGCGGGTAGAAGGGAATGAATCAGGTATTTTGCCTTCTGTTACATTACCATTGCCTAGACTACTATTGTAACCTTTTGACTCCCGCACCCTGTCCACCAGTAGCCTGCTTTGTGAAAGGGTTAATATTTTTTTTTGCTGTTGGTGGGTCGGGTGCTGGAGTCAAAAAGTTAACAAGTTCCAGTTATTGTGACTACTAATAACTTTCAGGATATCTTCACTCAGCGAACTTCTCACGATCTTTTATTGTTTTTGTTTTTTGTTTCTAATGATATTTTCATATTTTTATGGAGACAAGGCGTGCGGAGTGGGTCAGAATAGGGTCGGGCATTCCCGAAAACCTGCACAATTTATTGTCAAGCGCTTGTGAGATGACTGTCATGTGTTACCATTATGGAAACTCTATCTGTGTAGAACATTCAGATGCTTTACGCCATGGTTATGCGAGTATTTTCAATGTGTCTTTATGTCTGTGTGAGTGAGTGAGTGAATGAGCGAGTATGCATGTGTGTAAGTTGGAGAGACATGGTTTCTAAAACGACACCATCTATTAACAAGATGGGGGCAGGGGATGTGTGTGTGGGGGGGGGGGAGGGAGGAAGGGGGAGGGGGGACATCCGTCTTGTATAAGCATCGGTGCTGTGCCATTTGTCTGGTTTGCGTGTTTCGATAACTAGCCAGATACTTTGTATTAGACAATAATATGTATTTAATGCATCGAGATAATTTTCTGTAGTCCCTGTACTTTTTTTTTTGATAATTTTTTTTTTGTCAATGTGGAAGTGCCCAATTTCAGATATATCCACTGAAACTGCAGGAATTGTTTTTGTTGCTGTCACTGTGTGCGGACTTGTACGTAGTGACTACGTCATTGCCATAATGCAGAGTTTCTTGCCAGCAAATTTTTTTTTTTTGTTTAGCCATTTCATGCGTGTATTGAAATAGGGCTCTCGGATACTCTACGCAGAACAGCTTCTCTGTGCCATGATTATTGACCTATACAATTTGTCAGTCCTCTGCCATACTGAAAATTTTAATTTTGTACAGGAATGAAACTGGAAAAGAGATGCTTCGTTTCAAGCCATTCTCACGTTTCTTTAGCGTCGTAAAGTCATGTGTAAAGTCAGAGGAATACAAATTTATGATGATGCCGCTAGCGTCACTATAAACGATTGATTACTTCGGAAACGACTGACTTTTTTTTTTTTTTTTTTTTTTTGTCGGTTTTTTTTTTTTTTTTTTTTTTTTTTTTAAGGCAACTCATTTGAGATTAACACTATTTTTTTGTTTTTGATGTTTGGATAGAGTGCCATAATTATGCTGCAGACAGAATCTCATCTACCAGCAGGAAGAGACGGCCATATTTTTTTTCTGTCTCTTTGTATGTGAATTTGTTGACTGTTGCAAGAGCTTCTTGGTACAAGACACTTGAGTTGGTCAAGTCTGCTCCATTGGTTTTGTGGACTGTTCATGTTGATGTCAAGAGGATCAGCACCCCCTCCCCCCCCCCTCCCACGGTGTAGATGTTGTTTCGGTCAACCTGTTTCACTGATTACCTGGTGTCAAAAGATAATGATGTTGCTTTGAAACGTATTGCTTTTGTTGTTGGTTTAAGGTGGTAAGCAATAAATTGTTAATGCTTTTGTTGTTGTTGGTTTGAAGTGGTAAGCAACAAATTGTTAATGCTTTTGTTGTTGTTGTTGTTGTTGGTTTTTAGGTGGTAAGCAACAAATTGTTGTTGTTGTTGTTGTTGGTTTGAGGTGGTAAGCAACAAATTGTTAATGCTTTTGTTGTTGGTTTTGTTGTTGTTGTTGGATTAAGGTGGTAAGCAACAAATTGTTAAATACAGTCTTAGGACTCCCATTAGGACTCTCTCTCTCTCTCTCTCTTTCTCTCTCTCTCTCTCTCTCTGTTTCTATCTCATTCTCTCTCTCTTTCTCTCTCTCTCTTTCTTTTCTCTCTCTCTCTCTCTCTCTCTCTCTCTCTCTCTCTCTCTCTCTCTTTTGTCTTTCCATCTCCCCTCCCTACTTTCGTAAAAGGAAGAACAGGATTTGAATGAAATCGTTTGACGATGGTGACTCACCCAATTAGAAATAGTTTGGCAAACATGTGAATAAAGACTATCGTCCAACTAGAAATAATTTGACAAAAGCTTTGATCCAACTGGAGATAGTTTGATGGCCATGATAGTGAAAGCTGTTGTCCAGCTTGAACTTGTTTGACAAAGACTATCATCCAGTTGGAAATAGTTTTACTTATATGATAGTTAAGGCTATCATCAAGCTGGAAATGGTTTGACAAAGGCTGCCATTCAGTTGGAAATAGTTTGACAAAGGCTTTCATCCAAGTGGGAAAATGTTTACATGTAATATGATAGAGAAGGTTATCACCCAGCTGGAAATATTTTAACGAAGGCTATCATCCAAGTGAAATTAATTTGACAAAGCTGTCATCCAATTGGAAATAGTTTGACAAAGGTTATTATGCAGTTGGAAATAGTTTGACAAAAGTTATCATCCAGTTGGAAATAGTTTGACAAAAGTTATCATCCAGTTGGAAATAGTTTGACAAAAGTTATCATCCAGTTGGAAATAGTTTGACAAAAGTTATCATCCAGTTGGAAATAGTTTGACAAAATTATCATCCAGTGGGAAATAGTTTGACAAAGGCTGTCATCCAGTTGGAAATAGTTTGACAAAAGTTATCATCCAGTTGGAAATAGTTTGACAAAAGTTATCATCCAGTTGGAAATAATTTGACAAAATTATCATCCAGTGGGAAATAGTTTGACAAAGGCTGTCATCCAGTTGGAAATAGTTTGACAAAAGTTATCATCCAGTTGGAAATAGTTTCACAAAGGCTATCATCCAACTGGAACTAGTTTTACATATGTGATAGTGAAAGCTATCACTCAGCTGGAAATAACTTGACAAAAGCTATCATCCTAGTGGAAATAGTTTGACAAAGCCTATCATCCAGTTGGAAATAGTTCGACACATATGATAGTGAAGGCTTTCATCCAATTGGTAATAATTTGACAACATGACAGGAAAGGTTATCATCCAGTTTGAAATAGCTTGGCAAAGGCTATCATCCGACTGGAAATAATTTGACAAACATAATAGTGAAGACTATCACCCAGTTGGTTATAGTTTGACAAACATAATAGCAAAGACTATAGATAGATAGATAGACAGACAGACAGACAGATAGATAGACAGACAGACAGATAGATAGATAGACAGACAGATAGATAGATAGATAGACAGACAAACAGATAGATAGATAGATATCACTATATTTCAGCATCTATCTCCCATTTTCGTTAACAAGAAAAGTTGACATTGTTTTGTTGTCTACTAGTTGTTTAACAGTAACAATTGTTGGGTTTTTTTAAAATTATATTTGATATGATGGATTGGACAGATAACAACCTTACTTGATTATTCACTCATTGTTGTTGTTGTTTAGAAACAGTGAAATCAGGTTTGGAAATAATCTATCCAGATTTGTCGTTATTGTTGTTGTTGTTCTTTTAGTTTTGTTTCGTTTTGTTTTGTTTTGTGTTGTTACAAATAATTCTTGTGTACCATTGATTTTACCAGAACAGGAATTGATGGATTGTCGTCATACGTGCCACAAAAATTTCTCGGGAATTTTGCTTTGAGGTGTTTTTTTTTTTTTTTCTTCCTTTGACAGAGAATAGATAAGCCACACACACACTAACGTGTACAACAAATCAAGAACTGAATATCTGGACGTGATTGCTTAATGTGGATGACTGGTTTTTCTTAGTTGCCCAAAAGCCCATTTAGTTGCCCAAAGCCCATTCTTCTGTACAAACTCTATTCAGGATGTGTACGGATTTTCTCGGGGAATTAGAGTTATATCATGATGTATGCCTTGTGTATGTCTTGGTTAGAGTTGTATCTTGATGTATGCTATATGTATGCATTGGTTAGTTAGAGTATGATGAATGTACTGTATGTACTGGTTAGAATTATACTATGATGTGTCTTCTCTGTGCGAAGTGGTTAGAGTTATACTATGATGTATCTTCTCTGTGCGAAATGGTTAGAGTTATACTATGATGTATCTTCTCTGTGCGAAATGGTTAGAGCTGTAATATGATGTATCTTCTCTGTGCGAAATGGTTAGAGTTATACTATGATGTATGTTCTCTGTGCGAAATGGTTAGAGCTGTAATATGATGTATGTTCTCTGTGCTTGTCGGTTAGAGTTATACTAATGATGTATGTTCTCTGTGTTTATCGGTTAGAGTTATACTAATGATGTATGTTCTCTGTGCGAAATAGTTAGAGTTATAGTATGATGTATGTTCTCTGTGTGCGTATCGGTTAGAGTTGTAACATGATGTATGCTCAGCGCATACTGGTTAGAGTTGTAATATGATGTATGCTCAGTGCGTACTGGTTAGAGTTGTAACATGATGTATGCTCAGTGCGTACTGGTTAGAGTTATAATGTGATGTATGCTCAGTGCGTACTGATTGGAGTTGTAACATGATGTATGCTCAGTGCATACTGGTTAGAGTTGTAATATGATGTATGCTCAGTGCGTACTGATTAGAGTTGTAATATGATGTATGCTCAGTGCATACTGGTTAGAGTTGTAACATGATGTATGCTCAGTGCATACTGGTTAGAGTTGTAATATGATGTATGCTCAGTGCATACTTGTTAGAGTTGTAATATGATGTATGCTCAGTGCGTACTGGTTAGAGTTGTAATATGATGTATGCTCAGTGCGTACTGGTTAGAGTTGTAACATGATGTATGCTCAGTGCATACTGGTTAGAGTTATAATGTGATGTATGCTCAGTGCGTACTGATTAGAGTTGTAACATGATGTATGCTCAGTGCATACTGGTTAGAGTTGTAATATGATGTATGCTCAGTGCATACTGGTTAGAGTTGTAATATAATGTATGCTCAGTGCGTACTGGTTAGAATTGTAATATGATGTATGCTCAGTGCGTACTAGTTAGAGTTGTAACATGATGTATGCTCAGTGCGTACTGGTTAGAGTTATAATGTGATGTATGCTCAGTGCGTACTGATTAGAGTTGTAACATGATGTATGCTCAGTGCATACTGGTTAGAGTTGTAATATGATGTATGCTCAGTGCATACTGGTTAGAGTTGTAATATGATGTATGCTCAGTGCGTACTGGTTAGAGTTGTAATATGATGTATGCTCAGTGCGTACTGGTTAGAATTATACTATGATGTATGTGCTCAGTGCGTAATGGTTAGAATTATACTATGATGTTTGTGCTCAGTGCGTATCGGTTAGAGTTATGATATGATGTATGCTCTGTGTACGTAATGATTAGAATTCTATTATGATGTATGCTCTGTGTACGTAATGATTAGAATTCTATTATGATGTATGCTCTGTGTACGTAATGATTAGAATTCTGTTATGATGTATGCTCTTTTGGTTAGAGTTATAATACGATGTATGCTGTGTGTGCGTATTGTAACCAAACTGTTGCAGGGGGAGCCACCGTCAAATGTTGGCGATACTCGGGGAGACTGTACACAAAGTATATTATTACACGAGAAACGGGTATCTTCTTACATCCGTCTCCATCGGGTTCATTGTACGTGTGTTGATTAATTCAGGAATGTGCCCTTAAACCTGTCTTATCGTTTTTTTGAAGTTGACGTTAGTTTAGCTTGTGTGTGTGTGTGTGTGTGTGTGCGCGCGCGCGCGCGCGTGTGTGTGTGTGTGTGTGTGTGTGTGTGTGTGTGTGTGTGTGTGTGTGTGTGAGAGAGAGAGAAGATTGGCTTGTAGCATGCTGGGTATGATAAACTTGTAGACGTTTGTGTCTCGTTTCTTGCAACGGCCGTGATGATTATTATAATTATATCCATATGTTACACGCCCGTTCATTTTTATTTCCATTTTGTAAGTATCCACAAAGGGGAGAATTTGTGTTTGTTGTTGTTGTCGTTGTTAATTTTCGTTATCTGTTATGTTTTGTTATTTATCATCATATTTAGTAATATTGTTTGTTTGGATACGAACGTTGTTACTGTTGATTAAAACGTGGTGAACGAACGTTTTTCACCTCCCTCCCAAGTCTCACCCCGAGCTAGGGGTGGTCTTTGTACAGTGTGATTTGTCAGCCGTAGAACTTTTCTGTATTTGAATGTTTCGATGGACGAGTGCTAGCTTTGTGCTCTTGCTGGATGCCATAAAGACTTTTTGGATCTGTAGACTGGATTTTGTTTTTTGTGCGTTCATGAGCAGTTGGATCGTAAGTGGACGATGTGGAGAGCTGTACATTGGAAGCTGTAACCGTTGTAGCCTTTTTTTTTTTTTTTTTGTATTTTTTTTGTTGGGCAGCATTTGTTCTGTTTCTTTAAATTAAACTCTTCCGCTTTTGTTGTTGGATTTCGTTTCATTCAAACGTGTGTGAGTTTTTGGTGTACTTTTTGAACTGTGTCGGTTAAACGCCTTACGTGGTGGACTTTGTCTAGCATTTTTTTTTCTTTTTTTTTTTTTTTTTTTTTTTTTTTTTTTTTAACCCATTGAACACGTTGATGACAACATATCAGAACCTTTTGGAGAAGGGTTCGTCTTGTACAGCTACTGGTTTCTCTCAACGTCTTTTTATCTGATTGTGTGGTTGATGTCATGTACAGGATGACTCATTTTATTCATGGCTCCATGCTGGAGCTGCTAGGTGTTTGTGGGTAGTCTGTAATGATTATATCAACTGTATTTAGTTTATATAAATATGCTCCATAGTGCTCTGTTTGACGTGCAAGACACCCCCCACTTTTCCGTGTAACATGTAAACCCTGTTTATACACACTACCTACCATGCTCGTGTGTGTGTGTGTGTGAGTGTTTAGACTTACCATACTGTCTTGTTTCAGATTCCATATTTGTAACCACTTTTTTTTTGTTTTTTGGTTTTTTTTAACAATGTGTCAACCTCCTCGGGTTCAATTCTGCTCACTTTTGAATGATCTTCACTTTGTTATAAACTTTTTTCTGATTTCTGGAACCTCCTCCAATCATCCTGGCACGGAAGCCAAGCTCAGTTTTCCAGCCTTCCTCACTATCAACCATTTCGCGCAAAATCTGTTCTCATTGTTTCATGTTTGTTTTCCGCTGTGTAGGTTCACACCTTCGCTTTTTACCTCCAAAGTTTCCTACAAATGAGCTTCGAGAAAAAAAAATTTTTTTTTTACTCTAAAAGCTCTCCTATCCCTGTGTTTTTATTTTGAAGATTCAACATTTGAAGTTATGATTTACTTCCTTATCAGAAAGGTAACGTTTTATTTAATTCAGTCGGATTAAGTGCTGAAATAAAGTGTGGCTCAGGGCTTGTTGTTGTAAGGAAATGTTGAATTCCTCCTGCTGTTAATGATGGTATGCCATAATGCTATCGTTACCACTAACGCGATACGTCTTAAGACTACTACTACCATGGATATTTTACATCTTAAAACTACTCACACGACTGGTATAATATATCTTAAACCGCTACTACCATTAACATAATACATTTTAAAATTACCACTACCCCAAAATAATAATCTGAAAATTACTTTTACCACCAGCATGTACAATACACCTTAAAACTGCTACTGCCATCAACATGACCCATCTTAAAACTACTACTGCCACCAAAATAATTCATATTAAAACTGCTATTACCACCAACATGATACATCTTAAACTACTACTACGACAAACATAATATATCTGAAGACCATCACTTCTTCCAATATGAATAATCTTAAAACTACCTCCACCAGCAACATGATACTGCCACAACCACTAACATGATACATCTTAATACTGCCACAACCACCAACATGATACATCTGAATACTACAACTACCACCAACATGATACATCTTAATACTAC
>CM060315.1:22819236-22829236 GCA_030674185.1 Monoplex corrugatus | reverse complement strand
TTAAAACAACAAAACATATACACATATATATGCACATACATACATATATATTCATTTATTTATTTATTTATTTATATGTCGATTTTCTGATAGTTTACAGGAGACGATTTTTAACTGGGTTTTCGGGGAGAGGCTATATCTACATTTTGAGATACTAGTTTTCGGTTTTATCGATAACCGATCAAAAATTAATCTCATGGCAAAAACAAAGTCCACCAAATGAAAGATCACATCAAAAGCAACAGTTCAGTATAAAAAAGTGAAAATTGACAAAAAAGTGAGATACTGGGTTCTGGCTGTCAACCCTCGTGTATATATATATATATGTGTGTGTGTGTGTGTGTGTGTGCGTGTGTGTGTGTGTGTGTGTGTGAGTGTGTGTGTGTGTGTGTGTGGTGTGTGTGTATGTGTGTGTGTGTGTGTGTGTGTGTGTGTGTGTGTGTGTGGTGGGTCGACTACCGTGCTCGATAAAGTCCAACCTAGCGAGGGGAGGGGGGGTTGGCGCTAGGTGCCATGCGCGTATGAAAATTGCTGTTGTTCGCGCAGAGCCTCAGCAACTGTCTCCGCCTGCCTCCACAAGTCCAGGGTAAACTGAGGTAAGGCAAGCTGTTCTCATAGGGAGACACAGAAACAAAACACACGCATATGTTGGGCCAAATGGCCGTTCTCAACCCTTTACAAAAGACATCAATGAATAAATGCACAAAAAATAAGAGATAAAAGAAGCAGCAGACAACTTTCCTGCCGTAGCATTGAGCAGTAAAAAAGGAAAGTTGTCCATCGCCCCCACATCCCAACCCCACCCCCACCCCCACCCCCCGTCCATTAAGTCTTGTGCATTCATTCTTTCTTGTCTTTTGTGTAAGTTCGACAAAAGGTCAGTTGGTTGAAAATGTCTGCTTGTCTTGTTTTCTTGGTAGTAGGCCTCCTTCAGTGGGCATCGAATATGGCTGATGCGCCCTTGTTTTGTGTCGAGTCGGGTTGACGCCTCTGGTCGACGCGGAAAAGACAGTCTCTGCCACATCGGATGCATGTATGGATGCTGGCCGTGGGAGTTGCCTTCACAGGAGCTCGCTTTCCGCCTGCCTCATTTTCCTTAGCTAAGGCCTGGATCTTCTTTTACCACGATCTGAGTTTTGTTTCTGGAACACACTGCACTATCTGTTGCGGTCGGCTGCTGTGTCTTCCTATCTGTCTGTGTTGATGTCCAGAGCTTTCATATCGTGCTTGCCGACGTCTTTGTGTCGTAGCTGGGGGCAGCTAACAGATCTCTTGCCGGAGACCAGTCCACCGTAAAGGATATTTTTTGGGATACGGCCATCTTCGATCCGGCGCACATGGCCCAGCCATATCATATTAACCCTTTGACTCCCCTACCTTATCCACCAACTGTAAAAACTTTACCCTTTGAAGCATGTAGACAGGGTGAGAGAGTCAAAGGGTTAAGTGTTTTGCCGTGCTAGCATGGCTGACAATGCGGGATGCTGGTGGACAGGATGCGGGAGTCAAAGGGTTAAGTGTTTGCTGTGCTAGCATGGCTGACAATGCGGGATGCTGGTGGACAGGATGCAGGAGTCAAAGGTTAAGTGTTTGCTGTGCTAGCATGGCTGACAATGCGGGATGCTGGTGGACAGGATGCGGGAGTCAAAGGGTAAAGTGTTTGCTGTGCTAGCATGGCTGACAATGCGGGATGCTGGTGGACAGGATGCAGAGTCAAAGGGTTAAACACGTCTGATTCTATTCCTGTACATTCCTGGTTCAGATTTCTTTGAACGCCGACAAGTCACTTTGACTTTAAGATACCACACTACCTTCTGAACATCTATCACCAATATAATCCTAACAATCTCTACCATCGCCATGTCTCAACCAGTCAGCCTAGACCATACTTTTTTATTTTTATTTTTTTAGGATCATTGCACTGAGGGAGGTCACCTTTGTCCTCACCATTTTTTTCTTTCGTCCCATTTTCTACGCCATATTAATGGCCACAGAAGCTGAAAGTTTTTTTTTTATTATGCGATAATGATGATGATGATGATGTCGATGTGGATGATAATCATGACGCTATGGAGTTCCATCTAGGATTGAGACTGCGTGACAGGGTTGTACTGTACGCTTACTATCGATCACAATATATCCTGACGTCAACCAGGCCCGAGAGATACAGACACCTGCGTTGTTGGTCAGAAGATTTGAGAGCAACACCCTCAATGAGACGCATCCGCGAAGTGGGATGAGACTCGACTGTGTGTTTCCAGTCTTCCCAATGAGCCCATAGCACGTCCAACTCTGGATAGGAGCTGGATAGAGCCTAAAAATCCCAGACCATGCTGTCTTCACCGTCTCGCCAGCACCACCAGACTGACCCACCCACTCACAGTCGTGCAGCGGATCAGTTTCAGTTTCTCAAGATGACGTCTCCGCGCTCGGGACGAATTCCTTAAGCACTAGCGTCACAGGTGCCACGTGTATGGTGATCATGGCACATGCCTTAAGCCTGCACATAAACCCATAAGCTGGCCAGGTCCTGAGGCCCTACCTAGACTGTGTTTTACCTAGTGTATATTTTATACTGGTATTTTATCAGCCTACCACTGGAATAATCTTGGTTACATGTAAATGACATGTGTATGTGTGTATCTTACCTTCAAAACAAGAAACATATATATAAAGTAAATAAGTAAATAAATAAAGGTCTGACTCACAACACAACTAGCTATTCTGTATAAACTCGTCTCACATGACAGACCCAGCCCCTCCCCCACCACCACCACCCCTAGTCAATGCCCAAATGCTCAGCGATCTATCGACTAGGTGAAGCCAATATTTTTTTAATCATCGATAGGTAAGTAAGTAAGAAGTTAAGTAAGTAGTAAGGTAAGCAAGCAGTAAGTAAGCTAAGAACAAGTAATAATAAATTAGTAGGTAAGCAAGCAAGCAAGCAGATGTGGCCACTACAGTGACCGACACCGCCACCCACACTACACAAGCCAGAACGGTTCGAAGTGTATGTATATAATCGCGGTATTTTCGTTCTATTCCCTGTTTTTGATTTTCTTCTACTCTGTGATGTTCCAGTTCTGAGACAGCCGAATGTCTGGAACTTGCTGACCTAATAGAGTTCATGCTGGCGTCATGATTCCCTTCATGTTACAGAAGAAGATGGGGAGGGTGGTTGAAGGGGGGGGGAGTAGTAATTCGATGTCGTCTGCTTGGAATAGGGTACTAAAACAGCAACAGACAGTGTTAGATTTCAAAACATCATTTATGTTTTCTTTGTGAGGCCTCAGCCCCGGCATTATTTTGCAACTAGCTTTCAAAGTTTCAACATCTATATAATGTAAAAACACATTGATGCATTAAATAGCAACAATCCCATTTTTTTTCCTTTGCTTTCATGGAAGTTTTGACGAAAAGAAGATGACGCCAGTCAAGAGATTTTTGTAGATACAATCTGATTTTTAAGAGACGGGGGGCGGATGAGGGGGGGTGTAATACAGTGCTTTTTTTTTCGAGAGATGCCATTTATAACAGTGATAATCAGATATTTATAAAGAGCCCTATAATTATACGCTTAACTGTCGTTTACAAAGTTTAAGCGCTGATCAATAAGAAATAAGAAGTATCGATTTTCTATAAGATGTACTGAAAGAAAATACTGTCTTTTCACCAGACAACAGTCAAAAATACAGCAGAAACCACAAGACAGTCAAGAAACATATTCATATTCATATTCATATTCATATTCATATTCATATTCATATTCACATTCAATTCACATTTATATTCATATTCATATCCATACTCATTTTTCTTTTGTCACAGTGGATTTACCACAGTGAAACTCGGGCTGCTCTTTTCTTTGAGAGCGGTCGCCACAGCGGAACGCCACCTAATTTTTCTTTTGACCAAGACTTCAGAAAGGCATGAAGGCTGATTGGTTTTCAAGGGGAGGGACCTGAGAAATCAACAATATTCTCTCCAATGTTTTACACCAAGACAGCCGTGCAATGGCCTACTCTTCATGTTTTTTAATGTTTGGGCTCTTTAACGTGCGCAGGCGAGAAGGCACACGCGTCCGCCTTCTGAAGGACTAGATGTTCTGTTCGATTTTGTGGTCAAACTGAGGAGAAGAGTCAAGGCCTCAGCGGGGAACGAACCTAGAACCTCGAGTTTAGATATTGGCAGGTGTTGAACGTCTGAACCATTCTGCCAGCGCCTCCTCGGAGAAGAAAACAAATAGTCTTTCCACCAGACACAAACCAAAAGTACAGCAGACACAGCAAGACAGTCAAGAAAGACAAAATCAAAAGCAAGCAGCAGTCCTGAGACCACTAGTGCTGCCGCACATCGCCACCACCACTGCAACAACAACAACACACAAATACCACCACACCCAACAACAACAACAGGACATAGTCTGAAAGCTCTTAGGTGTTTGAAGCCATACTTTTTCATATTGTTGTTGGTTGGTTGGTGGTTGGTTTGGTTGGTTGGTTGGTTGGTTGGTTGGTTGGTTGTGGTTGTTGTTGTTTTTTTTTAATTTTCCAATTGTTATTGTGTTGCATTATCCACTAGGTTACTGTTATCGTTATTAATGTTTAAAGACCAATCGACTGCGTAGAGCCATGTCTGGACTTTAACCGTTTCAAAACATATACATTACTTCAAGAGGGAAAAAAAGGAGAAGAAAATTAAGTACACATTTCAATACATTCGTGCACATAATCTCAGGACACAGCCCTAGTGTCGACCCACTCTGTCCAATTTATCACACAGGCGATTTAAAAAAAAAAAACCCACCTGAATACAAATTTAAACATAACTAAGGACACTAAAGCATTTACAGAAACAGGCCTAAATTACATAAAATTGCTTCCGCATATCACATTTCCAAAAATGTATCAATATATGTACCCAATTATCAATCCTAAGAGAAAGTACCGTACGTAAGACTTCATCGAACACATACAGGTTTATAGGCCAGCAAGGCAGAAAATGATAGGAAGGAATATCATCATTAAGATTATTCTTAATAAGATTTTTGTTACATGACTCATCAATCTGATTGTACGATGGAGTTCACATTCTGTAGCCTCTGTTTACTCTGGAAGTACAATGAATATTGATTTTGACATATCTTTGGGGATTTTTCCGGTGTCATAAATTTCATTTAGAAGGACTGTTAATATTTTTTTAATTACCCAATTCTTCTAGGGCTTCAATCATTTCTGTAGTAATATTTCTGGTCCTGGGGCTTTTCCCGAATTCATTTTTTTCAATGCTGTGCTAACTTCGCCTTTCATTATGGGTGGTCCTTCAACGTTCTTTCTTATGTGTTCGTTTCTGTCATCGTTAAAAATGTCTTTAATGTACTCTCCCCATCCATCTAAAATTTTGTCTTTTTCCATGATAAACGTAGATCTACCATCTTTTGATTTTAAACAACCAGTTGATGTGCAAATTTTTTCCTGTTTGTTTAAATTTGTATTCAGATGTTTTTTAAATCCCCTGTACGATAAATTGGATAAAGTGGTCAACGCCAGGGACATCCCTGCATTGATATGTATACTTAAATTTTCTCTTCCTTTTTTTCCTGTTGAAGGACTGTGTGTATATTGAAACGGCCATAGCCCTGATATAGCTCTACGCAGTCGGCTGGGCTTTAAGCGACAATAAGAATACGACTGAATTCTGCGCAGTCTTACATCAAATTGATCAGCTTACGTCAGACAGCAGACGATGTAGCCATCACAATAATTGGCCCAGCCACACTAAAAACACAGAAAAACAGGATAGTAAGGGCTTCCGCGCTCTTTTCGTATGTTTTCTCATGTTATGTGGTGTTCCTGCTCTGAGACAGCCTGATGTCTGGAACTCGCTGACCTAACAGGGTTAATGTTAGCATCATAATTCCCCTCCTATGGAGAGGGGGAGAGGATGGTGGATTTGTTGTCTGCTTGGAATAGGGGTACTAAAACAAGCAACAGACTCCGGTATATTTCAAAAACATCATTTATCTCTCGTTGTGAGACTTCAGCGTTGGCCTTTATTTCGCAACTGGCTTTTCGTAGCTTCGACATCTCAGTCACGCAGTAGAATAACACAGCGTAAAATAGTCACGACGTGATCTTTTCGCCTTGCTGGAAGTTCTGAAGGAAAGAAGATAAAAGACAGATAAAGGAAGTACATAGAAACATTCCGACAGTCTAAGGAGCTCGGATGTATAGTGTTGAACTGAGAGATGACGTTAACAACAAGATGACTTTACTATGCAGTAATAGAGATTTTATAAATAGTCCGACAATCATGTGTGTGTTTTTTGTTGTTGTTGTTGTTTTTTTTCTCTCGCTGTCTGGACCGAGTGAACTGCCATTTAAACCGTCCGTGCGCTGGTATATAACAAACATGAAACATCTTTTCGATCAATACTTAATCCATAAGAGGTATAGGAAGAAAAAGATCAAGTCTTTTAACCAGACGTCCTGTAAAGAGCACAGAGGAAAATGATGGGAAAACAAGAATAAGAAGAAGATCAACACTACTGAGTAACTACCACCAAACCCATCATCACCACCCACCGCGCACCACCCACCACCACACTAACAATGACATAAAAAAAAAAAAAGCAAGAATTACAACAACAAAAATATGACAACCTACCAATCAACAACCGTCGACCAATCGAACAACATAACATACAAACACCCACTCACACAGACACAGACACACACACGCAGACACACACGCACACACGTAGACACAGACACACACACGCAGACACATACATACACACATACACACGCATGCACGAACGCACAAAGCCAACCAACCAACCAACCAACCAACCACCCGAACCTCACACACACACACACACACATACACACACTCTCATTCTCTCTCTCTCTCTCTCTCTCTCTCTCTCTCTCTCTCTCTCTCTCTCTCACTTTCTCTCTCTCAACTAACCAAACGAACGTCAAACAAACACACACGCACACACAAGCACACACACACACACACACACACACACACACACACACAACAACACACACACACACACATACACACACACAAACACACACACACACACACACACAAACACACACACACGCGCAAAACACACACACACACACAAACAAACAACAAACAAAAACTACGCTATCAACAGAAGGAAGCACAATAAATATTACATACTTCCCCAGATATTTCACAATACCACCTGACTCATACCAGTCATGTTTCCTACCACAGGCTGTCCCAGAGTATTGGACAAACGACATGACATCTACAATTATTGCATAATACTTTCTTAGCAGGAACCGTCGTGTCTTTCATTTTCTATACATCACCTCCCACCAGACAGACATATCGACACGACTCCGAGATAAAGTAACTCATACTACAACCCCTAAAAAACGTCTAAAATAAACCATACTGCTTTTCTTAAACAGTCTAAGATAAATCACACAGCAATCCCGAAACAGTCAAATACATTTACACTGCTGTCCCAAAAAATCTATAAAAAAAATTATACTGCTACCCCAAATGAGTTCTAAAATATATCATGCTCAAACCCAAAACAATCTTTAAAACAATCAAGTTCTACCTTAATACTATCTAAGTCAGATCACACTTCCACTTCAAAAGAAACTAAGATATGCCCTTCTACGATCCCAAAACAATCTGAAATACATCATTCTGCCATCCCCCCAAAAGAATTTAAAATAAACTGTACTGCTTTTCTAAAACGATCTAAAATTAATCATACTGGTACGTGCCACCCCTACCCCCACCCCCCAAAGTGTAAAATAAGCCATACTGCTGCTCAAAACTATCTAAAATAATCATACTGCTACCCCCAAAATAGTCTAAAATAATCATACTGCCACCCCAAAACAGTATAAAGGAATCATACTGCCACCTAAAAATAGTCTAAAATAATCATACTGCTACCCTAAAAACAGTATAAAATAATCATACTGCTACCCCAAAACAGTATAAAAAATCATACTGCTACCGCAAAACAGTATAGAAAATCATACTGTTACCCCAAAACAGTCTAAAAAATCTTACTGCTACCCTAAAACAGTATAAAAGAA
The DNA here is from genome assembly GCA_030674185.1 of Monoplex corrugatus. Taxonomy (NCBI): domain Eukaryota; kingdom Metazoa; phylum Mollusca; class Gastropoda; order Littorinimorpha; family Ranellidae; genus Monoplex; species Monoplex corrugatus. The sequence continues at coordinate 22,821,134 of CM060315.1, read as the reverse complement.
TCATACTGCTATCCCAAAACAGTATAAAAGAATCATACTGCTACCCCAAAAACAGTCTAAAATAATCATGCTGTTACTCCCAAATAATCGAAAATGAATCACACTGCTACCCCAAAACAGTCTAAAACAATCGTACTGCCATCTCAAGTTGTTCTAAAATAATCATACTGTTACCCTCCAAATGGTCCAAAACAATCTAAAATAGTCATACTGCTAGCTCAAAACAGTCTAAAATAACCCTATTGCTAACTGAAAATGGTCTAAGACCACCACATTGCTATCTCCAAACAGTTTACATAAAAATAAGTTCATATCGTATATCCCAAAACAATCTGAAATAAATCATACTGCCCCTATCAAGACAGTCTGAGGTAAAATAAAAATCATAGTGCTTTCCAAAGCAATCTAAAACAAAACCACATTGCTACCCCAAAACAGTCAAAAATATATGCGAGTCTTACATGGTGATACACAAAATAATTTTGTACATTATGAAGATCTAACACTGTCTGTTTCAATTTCTCTTTCTCGAAAGACAATGTAGATTGTTTCTTTTTTTAATCAGTGTGTGTGTGTGTGTGTGTGTGCGTGTTCGTTCGTTCGTTCGTTGCTTGATTTAACGTCTTTTCATTATAAGTGATATTAGACGGTGTGGTGTGTGTGTGTGTGTGTGTGTGTGTGTGTGTGTGTGTGTGTGTGTGTGTGTGTGTGTGTGTATGTGTGTGTGTTTGTATGGGTGTGTGAGTCAGTGTTTGTGTGTATGTGTGGTGTGTGTGTGTGTGTGTGTGTGTGTTGTATGTGTGTGTGTGTGTGTGTGCGTGAGTGAGTGTGAGTAAGTGTGTGTCTGATGTGTGTGTGTGCGTATGTGTGTGTGTATGGGTGTGTGAGTCAGTGTTTGTGTGTATGTTCGTGTGTATGTTCGTGTGTTGTGTGTGTGTGTGTGTGTGTGTGTGTGTGTGTGTGTGTGTGTGTGTGTGTGTGTGTGTGTGTGTGTGTGTGTGTGTGTGTGTGTGTTCTTTCGATATTTCTTTAAACATCCATTCATATTTGTCTTTGAAACCACCAGGTTATTTGATTAAGAAAATGATGATCAGAAATAATAATGATAAAGATTATGTGTAGGGGAATGTTTTGAAGCTAAAAGGCAGTGTGTGTGTGTGTGTGTGTGTGTGTGTGTGTGTGTGTGTGTGTGTGTGTGTGTGTGTGTGTATGTGTGTGTGTGTGTGTGTGTGTGTGTGTGTGTGTGTGTGTGTGTGTGTAAACAAAACGAATTTGAAAAAAACACAAAATTACATGCTAAACACAGGTCAGGCCCAATGGAAAGTCACAATAGCATTTGTTTAAAAGGCATATCTATCTATTTATTCAATTGTTTAGTTATTATGCATTTATCTATTTAATCTATTGATTTCATTTTCATCAGTCAGACGTTCATTTTTATATCTATATGTTAAACATGTTTACCTGATACTTATATATCAATTATGTATAAATTATGTTTATCTTTGAAGTATATTCCTTCTATGTTTATCTATTAACTATTTCTGTTTCATGTATCAGTGTCTCTGATCGTAATTGTCAACGTCACAAACAAACCTGGCTTGCATGGTCACCATAATGAGAAGTTTGAATCGAATAATTTTCGAAGACATCTAACAATTTTAAAGGTGACTGAATAAGCACACTGTATAAAAACACTAGGGGAAGTAACAGTCTTTCTAGCTGGTCATAATTATGTCCCCTATCCTGACGTTTTTGTTTTTGACTGGTTTATTTATTTCTCTATATTAGTTCAGAGTTTGGATTGTTTCCCAGAAAGAGGGAAAATATGGGGAATCTTTCTACTCATCTTTTAAATAATTTGAATAAAATATACTTAAGTGGACAGATTAGTGCAT
>CM060315.1:22791736-22806736 GCA_030674185.1 Monoplex corrugatus | reverse complement strand
AAACAGTGGCCCTTTTACTGGACAAATAAACAATCTGGCTAAAGCAGACAAAACAGTGGCCCTTTTACTGGACAAAATAAACAATCTGGCTAAAGACAGACAAAACAGTGGCCCTTTTACTGGACAAAATAAACAATCTGGCTAAAGACAGACAAAACAGTGGCCCTTTTACTGGACAAAATAAACAATCTGGCTAAAGACAGACAAAACAGTGGCCCTTTTACTGGACAAAATAAACAATCTGGACAAAGGCAGACAAAACAGTGGCCCTTTTACTGGACAAAATAAACAATCTGGCTAAAGACAGACAAAACAGTGGCCCTTTTACTGGACAAAATAAACAATCTGGCTAAAGGCAGACAAAACAGTGGCCCTTTTACTGGACAAAATAAACAATCTGGCAAAGACAGACAAAACAGTGGCCCTTTTACTGGACAAAATAAACAATCTGGCTAAAGACAGACAAAACAGTGGCCCTTTTACTGGACAAAATAAACAATCTGGCTAAAGACAGACAAAACAGTGGCCCTTTTACTGGACAAAATAAACAATCTGGCTAAAGACAGACAAAACAGTGGCCCTTTTACTGGACAAAATAAACAATCTGGCTAAAGACAGACAAAACAGTGGCCCTTTTACTGGACAAAATAAACAATCTGGCTAAAGACAGACAAAACAGTGGCCCTTTTACTGGACAAAATAAACAATCTGGCTAAAGACAGACAAAACAGTGGCCCTTTTACTGGACAAAATAAACAATCTGGCTAAAGACAGACAAAACAGTGGCCCTTTTACTGGACAAAATAAACAATCTGGCTAAAGCAGACAAAACAGTGGCCCTTTTACTGGACAAAATAAACAATCTGGCTAAAGACAGACAAAACAGTGGCCCTTTTACTGGACAAAATAAACGATCTGGCAAAGGCAGACAAAACAGTGGCCCTTTTACTGGACAAAATAAACATCTGGACAAAGGCAGACAAAACAGTGGCCCTTTTACTGGACAAAATAAACAATCTGGCAAAGACAGACAAAACAGTGGCCCTTTTACTGGACAAAATAAACGATCTGGCAAAGGCAGACAAAACAGTGGCCCTTTTACTGGACAAAATAAACGATCTGGACAAAGACAGACAAAACAGTGGCCCTTTTACTGGACAAAATAAACATCTGGCAAAGCAGACAAAACAGTGGCCCTTTTACTGGACAAAATAAACAATCTGGACAAAGGCAGACAAAACAGTGGCCCTTTTACTGGACAAAATAAACAATCTGGCTAAAGCAGACAAAACAGTGGCCCTTTTACTGGACAAAATAAACAATCTGGCTAAAGCAGACAAAACAGTGGCCCTTTTACTGGACAAAATAAACAATCTGGCTAAAGACAGACAAAACAGTGGCCCTTTTACTGGACAAAATAAACAATCTGGCTAAAGGCAGACAAAACAGTGGCCCTTTTACTGGACAAAATAAACAATCTGGCTAAAGACAGACAAAACAGTGGCCCTTTTACTGGACAAAATAAACATCTGGCTAAAGACAGACAAAACAGTGGCCCTTTTACTGGACAAAATAAACAATCTGGCTAAAGGCAGACAAAACAGTGGCCCTTTTACTGGACAAATAAACAATCTGGCTAAAGCAGACAAAACAGTGGCCCTTTTACTGGACAAAATAAACAATCTGGCTAAAGACAGACAAAACAGTGGCCCTTTTACTGGACAAAATAAACAATCTGGCAAAGACAGACAAAACAGTGGCCCTTTTACTGGACAAAATAAACAATCTGGCTAAAGGCAGACAAAACAGTGGCCCTTTTACTGGACAAAATAAACATCTGGCTAAAGGCAGACAAAACATGGCCCTTTTACTGGACAAAATAAACAATCTGGCTAAAGACAGACAAAACAGTGGCCCTTTTACTGGACAAAATAACAATCTGGACAAAGGCAGACAAAACAGTGGCCCTTTTACTGACAAAATAAGCAATCTGGACAAAGGCAGACAAAACAGTGGCCCTTTTACTGGACAAAAACAAATCTGGCTAAAGACAGACAAAACAGTGGCCCTTTTACTGGACAAAATAAACAATCTGGCTAAAGACAGACAAAACAGTGGCCCTTTTACTGGACAAAATAAGCAATCTGGCTAAAGGCAGACAAAACAGTGGCCCTTTTACTGGACAAAATAAACAATCTGGCTAAAGACAGACAAAACAGTGGCCCTTTTACTGGACAAAATAAACAATCTGGCTAAAGACAGACAAAACAGTGGCCCTTTTACTGGACAAAATAAACAATCTGGACAAAGGCAGACAAAACAGTGGCCCTTTTACTGGACAAAATAAACAATCTGGCTAAAGACAGACAAAACAGTGGCCCTTTTACTGGACAAAATAAACAATCTGGCTAAAGGCAGACAAAACAGTGGCCCTTTTACTGGACAAAATAAACAATCTGGCTAAAGACAGACAAAACAGTGGCCCTTTTACTGGACAAAATAAACAATCTGGCTAAAGACAGACAAAACAGTGGCCCTTTTACTGGACAAAATAAACAATCTGGCTAAAGGCAGACAAAACAGTGGCCCTTTTACTGGACAAAATAAACAATCTGGCTAAAGGCAGACAAAACAGTGGCCCTTTTACTGGACAAAATAAACAATCTGGCTAAAGACAGACAAAACAGTGGCCCTTTTACTGGACAAAATAAACAATCTGGCTAAAGGCAGACAAAACAGTGGCCCTTTTACTGGACAAAATAAACAATCTGGCTAAAGACAGACAAAACAGTGGCCCTTTTACTGGACAAAATAAACAATCTGGCTAAAGACAGACAAAACAGTGGCCCTTTTACTGGACAAAATAAACAATCTGGCTAAAGACAGACAAAACAGTGGCCCTTTTACTGGACAAAATAAACAATCTGGACAAAGGCAGACAAAACAGTGGCCCTTTTACTGGACAAAATAAACAATCTGGCTAAAGGCAGACAAAACAGTGGCCCTTTTACTGGACAAAATAAACAATCTGGCTAAAGACAGACAAAACAGTGGCCCTTTTACTGGACAAAATAAACAATCTGGACAAAGGCAGACAAAACAGTGGCCCTTTTACTGGACAAAATAAACAATCTGGCTAAAGGCAGACAAAACAGTGGCCCTTTTACTGGACAAAATAAACAATCTGGCTAAAGACAGACAAAACAGTGGCCCTTTTACTGGACAAAATAAACAATCTGGCTAAAGACAGACAAAACAGTGGCCCTTTTACTGGACAAAATAAACAATCTGGCTAAAGACAGACAAAACAGTGGCCCTTTTACTGGACAAAATAAACAATCTGGCTAAAGACAGACAAAACAGTGGCCCTTTTACTGGACAAAATAAACAATCTGGCTAAAGACAGACAAAACAGTGGCCCTTTTACTGGACAAAATAAACAATCTGGCTAAAGACAGACAAAACAGTGGCCCTTTTACTGGACAAAATAAACGATCTGGCTAAAGGCAGACAAAACAGTGGCCCTTTTACTGGACAAAATAAACAATCTGGACAAAGGCAGACAAAACAGTGGCCCTTTTACTGGACAAAATAAACAATCTGGCTAAAGACAGACAAAACAGTGGCCCTTTTACTGGACAAAATAAACAATCTGGCTAAAGACAGACAAAACAGTGGCCCTTTTACTGGACAAAATAAACGATCTGGCTAAAGGCAGACAAAACAGTGGCCCTTTTACTGGACAAAATAAACAATCTGGCTAAAGACAGACAAAACAGTGGCCCTTTTACTGGACAAAATAAACAATCTGGCTAAAGACAGACAAAACAGTGGCCCTTTTACTGGACAAAATAAACAATCTGGACAAAGGCAGACAAAACAGTGGCCCTTTTACTGGACAAAATAAACAATCTGGCTAAAGGCAGACAAAACAGTGGCCCTTTTACTGGACAAAATAAACAATCTGGCTAAAGACAGACAAAACAGTGGCCCTTTTACTGGACGAAATAAACAATCTGGCCCGAAAAACAAAACGAAACAGAAAAGTTTGAAGAAGACACCGCTGTAATAGAACAAAAAGAATTTTAAAATGTTCGGGGAAGCGAAGCAGCAGTCTGGGAGCTCTCTGTTTGTATTTAGGTCAGTCAGAAGATGTATTGTTTGATAATATATATATTTCAGATCAGATAGCTTTTGTTTGTTCTTTTTGAGTGAAAAGTCCATTTTGTTTGCCTCTTTCTGTCTTTATGTTTGTCTTTACCATTCTAAGGGAGACAAAGCCTTCTTTTATCTTTCCTGGGGCTCTGAAAGCATATTCCCACTATTTGGGAAGGCCGTCCTCGGCAGTCATTTTATTTTTGTACGTGTAAATGTATTTGATTATTCTGGTCAACTCCTTAGAGCATGCTTGCCAAGAATTTGGCCTCATCGTTAGTAAGAACAAGACAGAGACCATGGGACAGAACGTCAGCGATGGGACCAGCCAACATCAACATCGGCAATGATACTCTGCAAATGGCAAGTGAATTCACATACTCAGGATAGACAATCTACAGAAAACGAATCAACAGGCGGATGGGGAAGCTGCCCCCTGCCATGACCAAGCTGTCCAAGAGAGTGTAAACAAGCTCACAACAGCTACCTGTATTGGAGCCTACAGAGCCTATATACTACAACCAGAAAAAAAAACACCGAAGAATAAGAACACATCTTAAATACAACCAGACAAGACAGGTGCAAATTTTCGGTCAACTGGCCTTTGTCAAGCTTGAGATCACAAACGAACAAAAACACCAAATACAAAAATTGGGAGATAAAGACCGAAACTTCCCTGTTGCTTCGTCCAGTGTGAGAAAAGGACTAAAATGACTATATACTGGGTACCCTTCTTCACGGCAGCGAGAGGTGGACAAACTAAGTACTACGCCAAGAGCACTGCCTCAGTGGCTGTCTCCTGTGGTGGTTGCGCTGGATCCTAAGCATTATCTGGAAGAACCGTGTGCCAAACAAGGATGTCCAGGAACAGACCAATATGCCAAGCATCTATGTCCTGTCTAAACCACTCTGCCACATCCTCTCCCAGGTATGAAATAACTGTAGGGACAAATCCGTTTGCCTAATATCTTGTGATAGTCTGATTATTCGTAGATCTTTTCCATCAATATTGAGTCTTTCTAATTGATCAACCAACTAGAAAGACTCAATATTGATGGAAAAGATCTACAAATAATCAAAAATATGTATTGGGAACAAACAGCTGCAATGAGAATTAAAAAAACGATATAAGCTCTTTCCAAAACATCAAAAGAGGAGTCAGACAGGGTTGTGTTTTGTCACCAGATCTGTTTTCATTTTACAGCGAAAACATCATGAGAAACCTAGAGGAAGATCCTGGATTAAAGGTTGGAGGAAAAATGATAAACAACATTCGATACGCAGATGACATCGTGCTAATTGCAGAAAGTGAAAGGGACCTGCAAAACCTTGTGAATATACTAGAAATAGAAAGCAAAGGTAGGGGGTTGGAACTAAACAGCAGGAAGACTGAAGTCATGGTGATCAGTAAAAAACATGAAATCCCCTCATGCAAAATAACAGCAAACGGCACAACTTTGAGACAGGTTGATAAGTTTAAGTACCTGGAAACGATCATTTCATTAGACGGCAGATGCACATCAGAAACAGCGAGCAGAATCGGCGAAGCCAAAACAGCATTCAAGAAGATGAAAAGCATTCTTACCAACAAATGCCTATCAATTAACATCAGGAAGAGAGTTCTTGAATGTTATATATATCCAATACTGTTGTACGGTTGCAAGGCGTGGACAGTCAACAAGCAAAGCCAGAACAAAATTGAGGCAGCCGAGATGTGGTTTCTGAGGAGAATGTTGAGAGTTCCATGGACAGCAAAGAAAACAAACGAGACAGTCTTGATGGAGGCAGACACAAGTAGATCATTCATAAGGAAGATTAGGAAAAGACAGGCAACGTTTATAGGCCATTTTATGAGGAAAGGGGAATTGGAGCACCTGTTACAACAGGAAAGCTGGAGGGAAAGAGAGCACCGGGTAGACCCAGGGAGAAAATACTAGACGGACTTGCAGAGTGGCTGGGGACAAGGAGGGTGGAAGAGAAGCTTGAGCAACAAGTGATAGAGACAGATGGAAGTCCATAATCGCCAACGCCATGATGATGATGATGATGATGAGTCTGCGGTACGGAACTTGATCTTTTTTTTGTTGTTGCGTCAGACGCTGCCTTCTTAGCATTTTGAAATACATGAGGAGGCGTGGAATATTTATTTCCTTGATTGGGCTGTACATTGTTTGGTTCCTTTGTTGCTGGGCTTGTTGACTGGTTGCTCATTTCTTTTTCTGTCATTGCTTGCTTTCTTTCCTTGCTTGCTTGTTTGTTTATTTGTATGTTGCTGGTTGATTGGTTGTTTGGCTTATTCAATCATACTTTCATTCGTTGGCTGTTTATTGTTTGGTTCGAGGGCAGGTTGGTTGGTTGGTTGGTTGGTTGGTTGGTTGGTTGGTTGATTTGTTGGTTGGTTGGTTGGTGGGTGGGTGGGTGGGTGGGTGGGTGGGTTGGTTGGTTGGCTGGTTAGTTGATTTGCTGTTGGTTGGTTGGTTGGTTGGTTGGTTAGTTGGTTGATTGGTTGGTTGGTTGATTGGTTGGTTGGTTGGTTGGTTGGTTGGTTGGTTTTAGTTGGTTGGTTGGTTAGTTGATTGGTTGATTGGTTGGTTGGTTGGTATTGGTTGGTTGGTTGGTTAGTTGGTTGGTTAGTTGGTTATTTGGTTGGTTGGTTTGGTTGGTTGGTTAATTGGTTGGTTGGTATTGGTTGGTTGGTTGGTTGGTTGGTCATGTATTTATTGGCAGGTCGGCTGGTTGGTTGTTTGGTCTGTTAGTTGCTTGTTTGGTTGGTCGGTCGGTTGGTTGAATGGTTGGTTGTTCGGTCAGTTGGTTCATGTCATCATCGCAGTTGTTGGTGGTGCTGCTAAATAATTGCTTTGTTATTGTTGTCGCAGTGATGCTATGGCTCTTCGACGCAGTCGCCACTGTTGTTATATTTCTTCCTGAGTTAATTGTTCTTCTCATATTGCTGTCTAATGTTTGGTGATAAGACGCAATATTCCTCTTTCAGTACTCTGCATGGACTGAGTAACGAGAAAGATCAATGCTTCTTTCTTGTCTTCTAGACCAGCGCACAGACTCATTAACCCTTTAACAACTGCAGCCTGTCCACCAGCATTCTACATTACCAACCATGCTAGCAAAGCAAAAACTTAACCCTTTGATTCCCTCACCCTATACAGCATCCTACATTGCCAACCATGCTAGCAAAGCAAAAACTTAACCCTTTGATTCCCTCACCCTATCCGCCAGCTTCCTGCAGGGAAAAGCTGGTGGATAGGGTGAGGGAATCAAAGGGTTAAGCTTTTTTGCAGTCGGTGGATAGGGTGCAGGAGTCAAAGGGTTAAAGAACGGTTCACTCGGTTCAGACAGTGAAAAAGCGTATAACAGTGTTTGGCTATTTATAACACGACTGACTATAAGTAGCTGATGAAGTCATCTGTACTTGATGTCATCCTTCGGGGAAAAAACACCACAGCGTAGCCAAGCGCCTTTATTAAAAAATCATAACGCTTTTACATCATCATTCGCCTGTCTGTCTTAAATCTTCTTTCCGTAGGAACGTCCAGCGCAGCGAAAGACAGAAAAAGAAGAGAGACGAGACAAGACAGACGAGAAAAAGGACACGCAGACAGCAGAACAGAGAACAGAGAACAGAGGACGGCAGAGAGAGACAGACAGACAGAAGACAGAGACAAACAGAGAGACAGACAAAGACAGGAAGCATAGAGAGAAAAGACAGAGACGAGGAGAGAGAGACAGAAGACAAAGACAGACAGACAAAGACAGGAGAAAATAAGGAAGAGACAGAGAGACAGAGGGAGAGAGAGACGAGACACAGAAGACAGACAAGAAACAAAAAGAAGGGACTAAGAGAAGAGAGAGAGAGAAGAGAGAGAGAGAGAGACAAAAGACAGACAAACAGAGATAGAACTAAGAGAAAGAGAAAGGAGAAGACAGAGGACAGACAGACAGACAGACAGAGAGGAAGAGAAAAGGAAGAAGAGGAAGAGAAGAGACAGAAGACAGAGAGAGAGAGAGAGAGAGAGAAGAGAAGAGACAGAGAAGAGAAGAGGAGAGAGAGAGGAGAGAGAGAGAGAGACAGAGACAGAGACACAGAGAGAGAGAGAGAGAAGAGAGAGAGAGAAAGAGAAAGAGACAGAGACAGAGACAGAGAGAGAAGAGAGAGAGAGACAGAAGTCCACAGCTATTAATACGCTGTTTTCATATTCCCTTACCAAGATGTCGAAACTTTCAAAGGCAGTTGCGAAATAAGGGCAATATTGAAGAGCCAGGAGAGAAAAAAAAAAACTAAATGTTTTGAAATATAAACAACGTCTGTTGCCGTCTTAATGTCCTGTTGTGAGATGACAATAACAACGCAGCACACACACACACACACACACACACACACACACACACACACACACAACACACACACACACACACACACATACACACACACACCACACACCATTTATATATATATATAATATAAACACACATACATACACACACACATGCACACACACAAAAACATCAACATACACAACAACATATACACACACATACACTACACATATACACACACACAATACACACACAAATACCACACACATACCACACACACACACACACACACACACACTCACACACACATACACACACACACGCACGAACACATACATCACACGCACACACACAAACTCACACACCCCACATACACACACACTCACACACACACAAACATACACACACACACTCACACACATACGCACACACACACACTCACACACATACACACACACAAAACACACGCACGACACACACGACGCACACACACATACACACACAAAACGCACACGCACACACACACACACACTACACACACACATACACATACACACACACACATACACGCACACTCACACAACACACACAACATACACACACACAAACACTCACACGCATACACAAACACAGATATGCACACACGCGCCGCGCGCGCACACACACAATACACGTACACACACACACATCCACACACACGCAAACACACACAACACACTCACAAACACACTCATACACATACACATACACATACACACACGCACAAACACACACACACACACACACACACAAACACACACACAACACAACACCACACACACACACACACAAACACCAACACACAACACACACACAAAACACACCACCACCACCACCCACACCCCCAACCACCCATATGAGGGGAGTCATGACTTCAGCATTAATCCCGTTAGGTCGGCGAGTTCCAGACATCCGGCTGTCTCAGAGCCGGAACATCACAGACCAGAAGAAAAACACAGGAACAACAGCGTGGAAGATGTGCCATTTTCAATGTACATCGTGCTTTTCCGCCCTTCCCAGTGTGACGGGGCCAATTATCGTAATGGCCACATCGTCTGCTTCGTGACGTAAGTTGGTCAGTTTTGGTGTCTGCCAGACTGGGACAAAAACATGACCTGGTTGGGGTATAGGGGATGGTAAAGGTTGTTGGGGGTGATGGTGATGGTTGTGGTGGTTCAGTCCTGTGTGTTTCATTGTTATTGTTATTGTTATTTTTGCTTAAAGCCCAGCTGACTGCGTAGAGCCATATCAGGGCTATGACCATTTCAAAACATACACGATACTTTGAGAGGTGGGGGGAGGGAGAAAAGAAAATCAAGAACACGTATCAATGCATTCGCGCACATAATCTAAAGCGATGTCCCTGGCGTTGACCCTGTCCATCCAATTTTCAATTTTTCACACAGGGGATTTAAGAAATATACCTGAATACAAATTCAAACATAACTGAGGACACTAAAACACAGGAAAACGGACCCCAATTACCTGAAATTGCTTCCGCATATCTCACTTCCCTAGAGCCAAAAATACACTCAATATACGTACCCAATTATCAATTTAAGAAGGTTACATATGACTTTATCGAATATACACAGGTAAAAGGACCAGAAAAGACAGAAATTGATAGGAACAAATGACAGAAAGCAAAGGAGGAAGAAAGAAACAAAGAGATTGACAGAAAAGAGGAAATTTCTAACACAGAATTTCCAGAAGGTGGGGATACTGTTTATACGGAAAGAGCTCCTGGCATCCCCATGGGGGATCCTGTGCATTTTAAGTGATGCAGACTTCTTCACGTCTGTTTACTGTCTCTTGCCTCTGGTTACTGCCACTCACAGTGTCCATATGGGGGAATCATTTTTGTGTGAAACTGTGCACATGGACAGATATTTTGGCATTAATATATTTGCGTTTAATGTTTTAGGTTTAGGTTGTTTGAGTGCAGCAGTTGGTAACATGTACTTGTAACGTTTACATTTATAATTGTACATTTTTATGGTGTCTGAAAGAATACAGTTACTTACACACAAAAAAGACCAGGAGCTCAGATTAATTTTTTACGTGAAATACAACGTAAAAAAATTTTTAGTAGTGATTTCAGGACATTCGTAAAACGCTTTATGTATTCACAATATTAAAACAGTATGTTGAGTACGATTCTTAGCTTCATAGCAATGTGCACTTGCTATAGTTTTCAGTTCTTTGAAGATTACGTTTGTTTGTTTGTTTGTTTGTTTTTTGTTTGTTTGTTTGTTTGTTTGTTTGTTTGTTGTTGTCTGTCTGTTTGTTTGTTTGTTTGTTTGTTTGTTTGTTTGTTTGTTTGTTTGTCTGTCTTGTTTTTTGTTTGTCTGTTTGTTTGTTTTGTTTGTTTGTTTGTTTGTTTGTTTGTTTGTTTTGATTGTTTTTGTTTGTTGTTGTTGTTTTGGCCAACGTCTGGTGAACAATATTCACCTGAAGTCATATTTGACTTCCTGAATTTAACAGAGTTTATACGAAGTACTTTATTCCATCGAATTTCTGTGTAAATTTTACCTATCCGCTTGGAGCAACGGGTTAGGCTTTTTTTTTTTTTTAATTCGTTAAATGAAAACGTGTCATACTATGGCTTGCTTCTTTTATGAACCGAACAAATTATTTTCAGATGTACAACAGATGTCATGCTGTCTGTGGAATACTCTGTGATTGTCTGTGGTGAGAAACATGGCAGGTTCTGTCTTGGTGGCATTGCGAAATATTTGGGGAAGGATGTTATGTTTATTGTGAGACCTTTCCTTGATATTTCCTGATCATTTTGTTTGTTTGTCTGTCTGTTTGTTTGTTTGTTCGTTTGTCTGTGTGTGTTTCTTTTGTTTTGTTTTTGTTTCTTGTTTCTTGTTTATTTGTTTGTTTGTCTGTCTGTCTGTTTTTCTGTTTATGTTTTTATGTGTTTTTTTCTTTTTTGTTTGTTTGTTTGTGTTTTTTGTTTGTTTATGTTTTGGTTTGTTTTCGTTTTGTTTGATTGGATGACTGGACTGATTGGTTGGTTGGTTGGTCGGTCGGTCGGTCGTTGGTTGGTTGGTTGGTTGGTTGGTTGGTTGGTTGGTTGGTTGGTTGGTTGTTGGTTGGTTGGTTGGTTGTTGGTTGGTTGGTTGGTTGGTTTGGTCGTTGGTCTGGTTGGTTGGTTGGTGGTTGGTTTTGGTTGTTGGTGGTTGGTGTTGGTTGGTTGGTGGTTGTTGTTGGTTGGTTGGTTGTTGTTGTGGTTGGTTGGTTGGTTGGTTGGTTGGTTGGTTTGGTTGTGGTTGATTGGTTGGTTGGTTGGATGGTTGGTTGGCTGGGTGGTTGGTTGGTTAGTTGGTTGATTGGTTGCTTGTTAGCTTGATTAGTTAGTTAGTTAGACTTATGCTGTTGTTGTTGTTATTGTCGTTGCTGCAGCAGTAGAAGTGGTGGTCTTTGGAATTTGAGGTTTTATTCAAGAAGGATTCATGGTGCTCTGATAATTCCATATGCGCTGGCAAGGTCTTGAAATCAGGGACGGGAGCAAGGTGATAAAGAGAAAAGACTTTTGAATAACTAAGCTGACGCCACCAAAACAAAAGAGACAATACCATGGGCTGCAAGAGGGCTGGGATTGAACTCAAACTGTCAGATCTTGAGTCCACAGCTCTATCAATAGAACCAACCAGCCCACGTGGTGGCGGGTGGTGGGTGGTAATACATAATTTGTTTAGCTGTACTGCTCCTTCGACTGTTCTAGTTCTTGTCCATACTGTACTTCTTACTGCTGTCTGCTTAAAAAGACTGTAGTTCTCTTTCGGTTCCTCTTACGGACTAAGCAATGAGAAAATCAATGCTTCATTTTCCTTATAGACTTGGTGCACAGACTGAGACCCTCTGAACGGCGGTTCACTCAGTGCAGACAGTGAACAAGTGTATGACGATACGACTGTTGATGAAATGTCTGTTACAGGATACTTAAGATGTCTGTGCTTGAATGTCATCTGTTGGAAAAACATGGTATACCCCAGACCTATAAAAACGTAAGGATGTTTCATGATCCTCTTTCTCTGTCTTTATGGGGTTTTTTTCCTTCCTTCCCTTCAGAACTTCCAGTGAGGCTGTCAGCAATAACAACAACAACAACAAAAGCTGGATCATGAATCTTTATTCGTTATCATCTTATTGCAGTACGCAGATGCTGAAACTTTGTGAAAACCAGTTTTGTGAAATGATATTGAACTCGAGATATGGAGTGAAGATCGTATATATATCGAGTTCAATCCCTGTCTGCAACATTAAAAACTTGCCTGTTCATTGCCCATCTTAAATGTTTCCATCATTTTGGGGATGTCAGCTTAACGTTTCATAAGTCCTTTCCTCGGCCCCCTCACTCTTTCTTCCATTTCAAGACCTTGCCATCTAATTTCATCATCTAGAATTGTATAAAAGATAAATAGCAAGATTCCTGTACTCTCCCACAAGTTTTGTGGGAAAAAACTGATCTCCAAAAAAAAAAAAAAAAGATAAACAAAACACCTTGCCAGCGCATAGGATTTTTGCGCAGGCTCAAGGAGTTTGCCAGGTAATTACTGGCAGATTTGCATAGAGTACAGTTTGCATTAGACAAATCTGTCTTGAATAAATTCCAAAGAAAGAGATGTGAAATAATACCGGTGATGAAGCTTTGCAAAGAGAAAATAAACAGATGCCTCAATATGGAACACAATCTGTACCTGTTTTAGTATCTTATTCCAAGTAGATGACAGCAAAGCGTCACCTTTCATTCCCACCCCCACCCCACTTCCAGAAATGAAGGGAATCATGATGCCAGCATTAACCTGTTAGGTCAGCGAATTCCAGGCATAGGGTGTCTCGGGCTGAAACAGCAAAAACTAGGAGAAAAATACTGAGAAGAGCGCTGAAAAAGGCGTGGGTTTTTTGTTTTGCTTTGTTTACATTTTTGTATTCTATTTTTCTTTTTTACGTTTTGTGCTTCTCCGTATTTTAGTATAGCAGGGCCAATCATCGTAATGGCCCCATGATCCGCTGCGTGATGTAAGCTGGATAAGTTGGTCAGTTTGGTGTTGACCAGACTAAGAAGAAAGGACATGATGGCCTGACTGGGGCGTGGTGATGACAGAGGTTGTTGGAATAGTGGTGGAGATGGTTCAGACACGAGGAGTGGCAGTGGTGGTGATGGTGCTGAAAAACATAAGGTATTTTCAGGGATGTTTTTCCAGGTTTCTTTAACCCTTTGACTGCTGCACCCTGTCCACCAGCATGTTGCATTGTCAACCATGCTAGTCAATCAAAAACTTAACTCTTCGTCTACCTCACCTGCACCCTATCCACTAGCTGCCTACAGGAAGCTGGTGGATAGGGTGATGGAGTCAAAGGGTTAAGATTTTGCAGTTGGTGGATGGGATGCGGGTGTCAAAGGGTTAATGATGTGTTTATGTTCTCTTTGCCAATGTTAGTATATACTACTTATTACATGTATTAGCCACTCAAGTACAGAGTTTCTACCCACCAAAATGCCAGCTGCATTGGACAGGTCACGTTGTCTCTATGGAAGACAACTGCATCGCAAAGTTACCTCTTACGGTCAACTTAAGCAAGAACCGCAAAAGCAATTTAAGGATACTCTGAAGGCCAACTTCATCAGCTGTGTGTCAGCACCACCCTTTGGAAAGATATTGCTACAATTAAAGGTTGGAGGAAAAATGATAAACAACATTCGTTACGCAGATGACACCGTGCTAATTACAGAAAATTAAAGGACCTACAAAACCGTGTGAATATAATAGAAATAGAGAGCAATTATAAAGGGTTGGAGCTAAATAACAAGAAGATTGAAGTCATGGTAATGAGTAAAAAACACGAAATCTCTCATTCAAATAACAGCAACGGCCAACCTTGAGACAGGTTGATAAGTTTAAATATCTGGGAACAATCATCTCACCAGACGGCAGATGCATATTAGAAATAGCCAGCAGAATCGGCCAGCCAAAACAGCATTCAAGAAAACGAAAAGCATTCTTACCAACAAATGCCTGTCAATTAACATCAGGAAGAGTGTTCTCGAATGTTATATAGAACCGATAATGTTTATACGGTTGTGAGGCGTGGACAGTCAACAAGCAAAGCCAGAACAAGATTGAGGTAGCCGAAATCTGATTTCTTAGAATGTTGAGAGTTCCATGGACAGCAAAGAAAACAAACGAGACAGTCTTGGTGGAGGCAGACACAAGAAGACCATTCATGAGGAAGATTAGGAAAAGACTAGCAACATTTATAGGCCATTTTATGAGGAAAGGGGAATAAGAGCACCTGGTCACAACAAGAAAGCTGGAGGGAAAGAGAGCACCAGGTAGACCCAGGGAGAAAATATTGAACGGACTTGCAGGGTGGCTGAGGACAGAGAGGGTGAAAGATGTGCTTGCGGCAACAAGGGATAGATACATATGGAAGGCCTTGCGGGAGGATACATGATGATGA
>CM060315.1:22766736-22781736 GCA_030674185.1 Monoplex corrugatus | reverse complement strand
ATTGCAGCTATAAGCGTTATATATTATCTCATCGTGTTACTCATGATGTTGAAACTCTGAAAACCAGGTGCAAAGTAAATGTAATGCCGCTGCTGAAAATCCTGCAGAGGAAACTGAACTGATTTTTGAAATATAACACGATCTGTTGCTATTTTAGTATCCTTCCCACGCAGACAACAACAAACCACACACACACACACACACACACACACACACACCACACACACACACACACACACACACACACACACACACACACACATACATACATACATACATACACACACACACACAAACACACACGCACTTACAGACTCACACACACGCACTTACAGACTCACACACACAAACACACACAAACACACACACACACATACACATAAACACACACACACACAGACACACACACAGACACACACACACACACAAACACACACACACACACACACACACACACACACACACCACACACACACAAACACACACACACACATCACCCACCAACTCACCCTTCCCTCCCCTCCCCACCCCCTCCCCCATATACCCCGTCTTCAAAATGAGTGAGGGATAATGACGCCAGCATTAACCCTGTTAGGTCGACGAGTTCCAGACATTAGAATGTCTCAGAGCAGGAGGATCACATACACAGCAGGAGAATATACAGACCAGGAGGGCAATAGTCGATGTATTTTTGTCCCTTTCGTGTTTTCCTGTGTTCTGGTTTATCAGGGCCAATTGTTGTAAAGGCCACGTTGTCTGCTGTCTGACTGACGTAAGCTGGTCAGTGTGGGGTCCGTGAGATTGAGAAGAAAACATGTCCTGATTGGGTCATCATGATGGTGATGATGATGATGGTGGTGGTGGTAGTGGTGGTGGTGGTGGTGGTGTGTGGTGTTGGTGGTGGTGGTGGTGGTGGTGGTGTGTGTGTGTGTGTGTGTGTGTGTGTGTGTGTATGTTTTGTGTGTTTTTGTGTATTTTTTGTTTCTTTCTTTGTTTATTTCTTTGTTTGTGTGTATTTGTGTGTGTGTGTTTGTGTGAGTGTTATGTGTGTGTATGTATGTTTTGTGTGTTTTTATGTATTGTATTTTTTGTTTGTTTCTTTGTTTATTTCTTTGTTTGTGTGTATTTGTGTGTGTATTTGTGTGTGTTTATGTGTGTGTGTTTGTGTGTGTATTTGTGTGTGTTGATGTGTGTGCATGTTGTGTGTGTGTTTATGTGTGTGTGCGTGTGTGTGTGTGTGTGTGTGTGTGTGTGTGTGTGTGTGTGTGTGGTGGTCTTTGATTTAATGTCTATTCACTAAAGTGATTTTAGACAAAAAAAAACAAATAAAAAACAAAAACAAAAAAAACAAAAACAAAAGAACAAAAAAAAAGGGGGGGGGGGGAGTGATAGAGGAGGAGTGAAGAAGATATTTGAAAATTGTCAATTTTGAATTTGAGAAAAGATGATCCAGAAAACAACTGTTTTGAAGAGGGGAAGGTAAAACTAACAAATAATGTTACCATAATTATCGATTTAAAAAAACAAACTGACAAACAAAATTAGTAAATATCCGGAAGAAATGAATAAAAAGTAAAACTAATAATTGACTAACCACAACAATGAACAAGTCAAATAACATTTTAAAGGTAATTCGCTATAGGACTTTTTGACAGGCTAACAAAAAATTCATACAGTAATGATGATGAGGCAAATATGTCAGAAACTGTACTCACAGATAGTGTTGGAATATGTCGTTTTACCCTAACGCAAGAAAGAATATGACTATGTGTTATCTTCTTTCCACACAGACACACTATGTTATTGGTATATTTTGTTTTGAATGCATCAAGTTTCCATCTGTACATAAGGGACTGTATAGTTCTGCTGGCATGAAGCTGCTTAAGTATTTTGCTAACTTCAAAGTTCATGTGACATTTATCATACTTTTTCTGTTTTAATTGGAACTGCTTCCAGACGTAGTTGTCCACTAAAGTGTAATTCTTGTGCAACGAGAGAGAAAGCTGGATATTGTTTGAATCTGGTGAGTTATTAGCTCCCCGTTTGGCAGCCCTGTCAACTTTATTATTATAACTAAAAGAACTATGAGAAGGTATCCAGCAGAAAGTAATATCAGTGCCTCTTAAAGATAAATTATGAATCAAGTGACTTATTTCCAGAATCATTTCTGATCTTGTTTGTAATTTTGATAATTCAAGAGCCTGAAGTACTGATTTTGAATCAACGCAAAGAAGTATCTGAAAAATTGTCCTAGGAAGACTTATCAGAAAGTTTAAAGCCATTAATATTGCAAAGAGTTCAGCTGTAAAGATAGATTTATCAAGTCCTATGTAGAAAGATTTTTCAATTTTGAGAGCAGGTATTAAAAACGCTGAGCCTGCTTTTCTTTCAATTACTGACCCATCAGTGTAAATTTTCAAATGATCAGAATATACGTCGTTTATATGACATTTAACCTGACTTGCCAGTAAGTTTATATTGTCTCCTTTTTTTAAATTAGTGTGGTGTACGTCAAATCGTGCTCTTTGGAGTTCCCAACTGGGTACTGGCGAAAAGGAAGGTCGTATAGATACAGGATCTACGTCTAGATCAATTCCTGAGCCTTTCATGACCTCAGATGTGTATGTTGCAAGTGTGACCTGTGAAGATATTGATTTAGCTCGTTTTGGAAAGTCGGTATCTGATCTCAGTTTAATTTCTGTTTCTGAGATGTTTTCTACGGTAGTGTTTCTTAACAAAAATTTAGTAGAAGCGACTTTCCTTTGCTCATCAAGTGGCAACAGTTTGATTTCATTATATGTCCGAAGACAGGAAGCATGCATTGGAAGACCCAGTGCAAGTTTGAAACCTTTACAATCTATGCTCTGCAGTTTTTTTTAGTAAGTGTTTCGGTGCACTGAAGAAGATTTCTTGAGCATAGGTTAATTTAGATCTAACAAGCGATTTACAAAGATGAACAAGTGTTGATGAATCTTGACCCCATGTCTGTTTGCGAACTATTTTTATGAAATTTAAACTTTTTTGAGCTTTGGTTAATAAGTATTCAATATGCTGATTCCAAGATAATTTTGCTGTAAGGAAAACTCCTAAGAATTTAATCGACTCGTTAAACTGAAGAAGAGTATCTCCCAGTTTGAAAGTGGGAATATTTACTGGGTTAGCTCCGTTATTAAATAAAACTATTTTTGTTTTTTCCAGGGATAGATGTAACCCATTTTCTACCATGTATCGCGCTATTTTATCAAGTTCTAATTGGTAGCATTTGCGTGTATAATTGATACAGCGCAAAGGAGTTTTCTTTTTCATATTTACCTGCATCCACATGCATAAATCGTCAGCATATTGAGCTAAAACTACATGCTTAGATACTTTACTGGGTAAGTCATGCATTAATATCATGAAAAGAAGGGGAGCTATAACGGATCCCTGAGGGATACCCATTTGAAGAATTCGTTTCGTGGAATATACATTTTCAATCCTCGTTTGAAATACTCTGTTTTCTAAGAAACACTTAACATAGCCAAAAATGTGACCTGTCAGCCCAATACTTTTAAATTTGAATAACAATCGGGAGTGCCACACTTGATCGTATGCTTTCGTTATATCAAAAAATGTAGCTAAAACACATTGACGTCTTGCAAATTGTTGTTTTATATTAGTAGTTAGCTTTGTTAGGATCTCTACTGGTGACCTGCCTTTTCGAAATCCTGCCTGATTTACTGGTATTATTTTATTCTTTTCACAATAGTGCATCAGTCTCTTTAAGATTATTTTCTCCATTAGTTTACATACATGTGATGTTAATGCAATTGGCCTGTAGTTTTTCAAATCGGTATTACATTTACCTGGTTTTAATACAGGAACCACTATTGTTTCTTTCCAGTTGTTAGGCATTATCCCACTATTCCAGCATTTTTGAAATATGTCATGTAGCAAGATTATAAAATTTTCTGGTAAATTTTTCAGCATCTCATTGGAAATTGCATCTAGTCCAACTGACGTTTTTTTTACTTGGAAGGGACTGAATGGCATCTTTTAATTCTTGAAGTGTGAGTGATGCATTTATGTAGTGAGTATTGTCAGAGGCAGGGTCCTTATATACATCTTTCTTTTCATCTCGTTCCCTATAATTTCTATCAGAGACAGGGAGTCCTTCTACACGCACAGGCCTCAGCAAACACGTCTGCAAAAGCTTCTGCTTTTTCCAATGAGCTAGGAATAGGGTTATTTTCTAGCTTTACTGGAATTGATGGCAACTTAATCCCGTTTTTCATTAATTTTAGTTTTTCCCAAATCTTTATCGTGTCTTTGTGGTTATTTACTTCACATTTACAAAAGATGTCCAGTGTTGTTCTTTGGCTTGCTCTATGATTCTGTTACACTTAATGTTGGCACTTTTCATCGCTGTATGATTTTCAGGTGACCTGTTTGCTAAATAAATTTTGTATTTTTCTTTCTTTTCGTTCACTGCCTTTTGACAGTCCTCATTCCACCAGACATTTCCATGATGTTTTCCTATTTTGACACTGTAAGTTTTGGAATTGAAATGTTAGCAGCCCTTAAGAGTGGTTACAGAAAACTTCGTACGTTTCGTTTATGTTCATTGCTTCAGATAGATCTGTTTTGTCTTTTCAAGGATTGCCTTAAAACTGATCCAGTCAGCGTTTTTATAATTAAACTTGGGTAAACTATCTTGTGGTATGGCGTCTATTTCTGTAGTATGGTTTAGGGTAAGACATATGGGGATGTGATCTGATCCCAAACAAGTCATCCTCTGTTTGCCATGTGGCGTTTTGGGGCTAGGGATGGTGAGATTAAAGTAAGGTCGATAGC
Source organism: Monoplex corrugatus (assembly GCA_030674185.1). Taxonomy (NCBI): domain Eukaryota; kingdom Metazoa; phylum Mollusca; class Gastropoda; order Littorinimorpha; family Ranellidae; genus Monoplex; species Monoplex corrugatus. The sequence goes on along the minus strand of CM060315.1, from coordinate 22,776,903 downwards.
TGTGGGTCTGTGGGTTGGTATATCGGGATCCGGGTAAGTGTCCGTTGTTAAGTAAATATAAATTGGAATCTACAATATTTTCAATCAACCTGTTGCTTGTTATGTTTGTACAATACTTTTCCCAAAATGGGCCATGTGCATTAAAATCACCTCCAATTATCCACTTGTCGTCCTGATCTTGAAAGTGTTTTAACCATTCAGTGTTCACAGAGTCTGGGCCTCTTGGTAAGTATACAGAGGCCATATTCACAAACTAACGATGAGGAAAATTTTATAATGATTGCACATGATGAAATAAATGCGGTAGATTTAGGTACTGGCGATGATCGTTCACAATAGTTCAGTCCTTCACGAATGTATATAGCTGTTTGTATACGGCCACCGTCATGTACAGAGTCATCACATATTGGTGGATATAAAAACCGGATATTTTAGGTAATTTGGTTTTGATGGTATTCAGCGATTGTAGGAGCATGACTGGACGTTTTTTTAGAAGAGAGATAGTTACTCAAATATGAGATGTTTTTAACAATGGAACGTGCGTTCCACTGAAAAATGTTGATATCATGTTTTTAACAATGGAACGTGCGTTCCACTGAAAAATGTTGATATCACTTACTACACACGTCTTCATGAGGAACGGTTTGAATAACTTTAGAACAATATGGTAAGTTTATATAGATTTCATTTAACTTTGAATTAAAAGGTACAAATAGGATAAAAATGAAGTATGTGAACAAGAAAATAATTAAGTAAAACAATATAGCTGAAGAACTGAACGAAGAGAAACTGAATCTGGGCTGAATCTAAAATGACCAAGGAGAGAAGAAAAACGGAGATTGAAAGCCGGTCTTTGTTGATGTCGTTGTCGGTTTGATCTCCTCCTCGGTTTTTCCCAGAAAAGCTGATGGATTTGCCTCCCTAAGTTTCTGGCCAGAACGCTCGCCCCTCTGATGGGTTTGGATGGACTCGTCCTGCGCTTGGTTTGCTGATAGTTGAAAATTTTCATTGTTGAGTATTCGACACTCGCTGCTTTAAAATCGCACTTTTTTTAGGGCATTTAGGGGCTTTTTTACGTTTAGGTGTTTGTCCCTCACAGGAGTACCTGACTTAAAAATACCCTGGCTTTTTGGAAATTGGGTGTTGAAGTTTTTTACACAGGTGTAAGAGTTGTGCTACATTCGTGGGCTCCTTTTTTTTTAAAATCTTTTTGATCCCCCACATTAAAAAAACACAGTCAGGGGTTTAGGGTCAGCTCTTCTTTTGATTTTTTTAATTGCAATCTTACAGTCCCGATGGTATGATCTTTTTCCCTGGCCCCCTAAAAACCGTATGAAGAGCCCATTTTTTCCATCCACTTTTTTGAGGAATGAGTCGTGAAAAGAAAGGACACGGGGAAAACATTTGATTTTTGGTCTGGAACGTGTTGACGATAGCGCGTTTTGACGTCAGGTTGGTTTTGTGGAGACGTCTGGCTATTTTGACGACATTTCCCGCCCTTTTGTGTTTCCCCGCCCCATCTTCCCGTTTTTGGGGGGTTTAGCTGCGCAAATTTCCCCGTGGTGGGAAATTTTTACCATCGGTGACATGGGGGGTAATCACCGTGGGTGCGGGAAAACCGTCGGCACGCAAAAGGGGTGTAAGTTTGGTGCATTTATTGAGGGGTCGCGCAGCCTCTTTTAACGTTGTATTGTTTTCCAATAAAAGTTTTTCTGTCTGAATGTACATGGTTGTGAGAATGTGGATTTGTTTAGACATTTCTTGAATGGTGTTGTTTAAAAATGTCTATCTCCCTTACCGCCTCTTGACAGCGCAGCCACATGATGATCCCTTGATTGTAGCGGTTGCGATTGTGAGGCTGACTCCTGATGGTGAAAGTGCGACCGGAGTCTGTTTCTTTTTTATTTCTTTTCGAGTCCTGGGGTCTCAGAAGGTGGTGATGTCTCTCCCTGGTGTTGTCTGTCCCACGGGTGGTTTTCTTTACTTTTTTCTTTGATGACACAACGTTTTGGAACGTGTCATTTTCAGCTAGACGATTCCCTCTCTGAAAACTTTCTGTTAGAAAGCCGCCTTCTTGCGTAGGAGTGTTGTGTGTGTGTGGTGTGTGTGTGTGTGTGTGGGTGTGTGTGTGTGTGTGTGTTAGAACGCACGTGTCTGCTGTCTGACTGACGTAAGCTGGTCCAGAGTGTGGTGTCCGTGAGACTGAGAAGAAAACATGTCTGATTGGGTTACTGAGATGGTGATGAGAAGGTGGTGGTATGTGTTGTTTTTGTGGTGTGTTTGTTTGTTTGTGTATGTGTGTGTGTGATATATATGTGTGTGGTTTGTGTGTGTTGTGTGTGTGGGATGTGTGTGTATAGTATGTATTGTGTGTGTAAGTGTGTGTGTGTTGTGTGTGTGTGTATGTGAGTGTGTGTGGGGTGTTGTTATGTGTGTGTGTTTGTGTGTGTTGTGTGTGTGTGTTTTTGTGTGTGTTTTTTGTGTGTGTGTGGTGTGTGTTTGATGTGTGTTGTGTGTTTTGTGGGTGTAGTTTTGTATGTGTGTGTGTTTATGGGTGGGGATGTTATGCGTGTGTGTTTGTTTGTGTGTGTGGTTATGTGTGTGTTGTGTTTATGTGTGTGGATGTTATGCGTGTGTGTTAGTTTTGTGTGGTGTGTGTGTGTGTGTATTGTGTATCTTTGTGGTGTTGTTTTGTCTTTTTGTTTGTTGGCTTGTTTATTTCTTTGTTTGTGTGTATTTGTGTGTATGTTTATGTTTGGTATGTTTGTGTGAGTGTGTTTATGTGGTGTGTTTGTGCGTGTTAGTGCTAACGTTTTCTGTTACTCTTTAAGATTATTTTCTCCATTAGTTTACATACATGTGATGTTAATGCAATTGGCCTGTAGTTTTTCAAATCGGTATTACATTTACCTGGTTTTAATACAGGAACCACTATTGTTTCTTTCCAGTTGTTAGGCATTATCCCACTATTCCAGCATTTTTGAAATATGTCATGTAGCAAGATTATAAAATTTTCTGGTAAATTTTTCAGCATCTCATTGGAAATTGCATCTAGTCCAACTGACGTTTTTTTACTTGGAAGGGACTGAATGGCATCTTTTAATTCTTGAAGTGTGAGTGATGCATTTATGTAGTGAGTATTGTCAGAGGCAGGGTCCTTATATACATCTTTCTTTTCATCTCGTTCCCTATAATTTCTATCAGAGACAGGGAGTCCTTCTACACGACAGGCCTCAGCAAACACGTCTGCAAAAGCTTCTGCTTTTTCCAATGAGCTAGGAATAGGGTTATTTTCTAGCTTTACTGGAATTGATGGCAACTTAATCCCGTTTTTCATTAATTTTAGTTTTTCCCAAATCTTTATCGTGTCTTTGTGGTTATTTACTTCACATTTACAAAAAGATGTCCAGTGTTGTTCTTTGGCTTGCTCTATGATTCTGTTACACTTAATGTTGGCACTTTTCATCGCTGTATGATTTTCAGGTGACCTGTTTGCTAAATAAATTTTGTATTTTTCTTTCTTTTCGTTCACTGCCTTTTGACAGTCCTCATTCCACCAGACATTTCCATGATGTTTTCCTATTTTTGACACTGTAAGTTTTGGAATTGAAATGTTAGCAGCCCTTAAGAGTGAGTTACAGAAAACTTCGTACGTTTCGTTTATGTTCATTGCTTCAGATAGATCTGTTCTTGTCTTTTCAAGGATTGCCTTAAAACTGATCCAGTCAGCGTTTTTATAATTAAACTTGGGTAAACTATCTTGTGGTATGGCGTCTATTTCTGTAGTATGGTTTAGGGTAAGACATATGGGGATGTGATCTGATCCCAACAAGTCATCCTCTGTTTGCCATGTGGCGTTTGGGGCTAGGGATGGTGAGATTAAAGTAAGGTCGATAGCTGTGGGTCTGTGGGTTGGTATATCGGGGATCCGGGTAACGTGTCCGTTGTTAAGTAAATATAAATTGGAATCTACAATATTTTCAATCAACCTGTTGCTTGTTATGTTTGTACAATACTTTTCCCAAAATGGGGCATGTGCATTAAAATCACCTCCAATTATCCACTTGTCGTCCTGATCTTGAAAGTGTTTTAACCATTCAGTGTTCACAGAGTCTGGGCCTCTTGGTAAGTATACAGAGGCCATATTCACAACTAACGATGAGGAAAATTTTATAATGATTGCACATGATGAAATAAATGCGGTAGATTTAGGTACTGGCGATGATCGTTCACAATAGTTCAGTCCTTCACGAATGTATATAGCTGTTTGTATACGGCCACCGTCATGTACAGAGTCATCACATATTGGTGGATAATAAAAACCGGATATTTTAGGTAATTTGGTTTTGATGGTATTCAGCGATTGTAGGAGCATGACATGGACGTTTTTAGAAGAGAGATAGTTACTCAAATATGAGATGTTTTTAACAATGGAACGTGCGTTCCACTGAAAAATGTTGATATCAGTGTTTTTAACAATGGAACGTGCGTTCCACTGAAAAATGTTGATATCACTTACTACACACGTCTTCATGAGGAACGGTTGAATAACTTTAGAACAATATGGTAAGTTTATATAGATTTCATTTAACTTTGAATTAAAAGGTACAAATAGGATAAAAATGAAGTATGTGAACAAGAAAATAATTAAGTAAAACAATATAGCTGAGAACTGAACGAAGAGAAACTGAATCTGGGCTGAATCTAAAATGACCAAGGAGAGAAGAAAAACGGAGATTGAAAGCCGGGTCTTTGTTGATGTCGTTGTCGGTTTGATCTCCTCCTCGGTTTTTCCCAGAAAAGCTGATGGATTTGCCTCCCTAAGTTTCTGGCCAGAACGCTCGCCCCTCTGATGGTTGGATGGACGTCGTCCTGGCTGACTTGAGTGTGACTGATAGTTTGAAGATTGTCATTGTTGACGTATTCGACACTCGCTGCTTTAAGAAGTCGCACTTTTGTTAGGGCATTTAGGAGCTCTCTTTTAGCGTTTAGGTGTTTGTCCCTCACAGGAGCTACCTGACTTAAAACTACCCTGGCTTTTGGAAATTGGGTGTTGATAGTTTTCACACAGGTGTCAAGAGTTGTGCTACATTCAGTGGGCTCCTTTGTTTTTAAATCTGTGATCCCCACATGTAAAACTACACAGTCAGGTTCAGGTGTCAGCTCTTCTTTTGATTTTTCAATTGCAATCTTACAGTCCTCGATGGTATGGATCTTTCTCGTGGCCACCTGAAAACCGTATGAAGAGCCCAGTCTTTTTCCATCCACTTTATTGAGGACTGAGTCGTGAACGATAAGGACACGGGGAAGAACATTTGATTGTGGTCTGGAACGTGTTGACGATAGCGCAGTTTTGACGTCACGGTTAGGTTTTGTGGAGACGTCTGGTCTATGTTTGACGACATTTCTCCTGCCATTTTGTGTCCTCGCCCGATCTTCCAGTTTGGGGGGTTGAGCTGCGCATTCCGCGTAGGTGGAGAATTTATCCATCGGTGACATGGTGGTGAAGTCACCGTGGACTGCGGAATCCGTCTGGCACGCAACGGTGGTCGTAAGTTTGGTGCACTTATTGACGTCGCGCAGCTCTTTTAACGTTGTATTGTTTTCCAATAAAAGTTTTCTGTCTGAATGTAGCATGGTTGTGAGAATGTGGATTTGTTTAGACATTTCTTGAATGGTGTTGTTTAAAATGTCTATCTCCCTTACCGCCTCTTGACAGCGGCAGCCACATGATGATCTTGATTGTAGCTGTGCGATGTGTGGCTGACTCCTGGATGGTGAAAGGGTGCGACCGGAGGTCTGTTCTTTTTTATGTTCTTCGAGTTCTGGGGTCTCTGAAGGTGGTGATGTCTCTGCCCTGGTGTTGTCTGTCCCACGGGTGGTTTTCTTTACTTTTTCTTTGATGACACAACGTTTGGACCGTGTCATTTTCAGCCTAGACGATTCCTCTCTGAAAACGTTCTGTTAGAAAGCCGCCATCTTGGCGTAGGAGTGTGTGTGTGTGTGTGTGTGTGTGTGTGTGTGTGTGTGTGTGTGTGTGTGTGTGTGTGTGTTGACCACGTTGTCTGCTGTCTGACTGACGTAAGCTGGTCAGTGTGGGGTCCGTGAGACTGAGAAGAAAACATGTCCTGATTGGGTTATGATGATGGTGATGATGATGGTGGTGGTATGTGTTTGTTTGTGTGTGTGTTTGTTTGTTTGTGTATGTGTTGTGTGTGATATATATGTGTGTGTGTTTGTGTGTGTTTGTGTGTGTGGGATGTGTGTGTATATGTATGTTGTGTGTGATGTGTGTGTGTTGTGTGTGTGTGTATGTGATGTGTGTGTGTGTGTGTGTGTGTTATGTGTGTGTGTTTGTGTGTGTTGTGTGTGTGTGTTTTTGTGTGTGTTTGTTGTGTGTGTGTGTGTTTGTGTGTGTGTGTGTTTGTGTGTGTGTTTGTATGTGTGTGTGTTTATGTGTGTGGATGTTATGCGTGTGTGTTTGTTTGTGTGTGTGTGTATGTGTGTGTGTGTGTTTATGTGTGTGGATGTTATGCGTGTGTGTTTGTTTGTGTGTGGTGTGTGTGTGTGTTATTGTGTATCTTTGTGTGTTGTTTTGTCTTTTTTGTTTGTTTGCTTGTTTATTTCTTTGTTTGTGTGTATTTGTGTGTATGTTTATGTGTTTGTATGTTTGTGTGTGTGTGTTTATGTGTGTGTTTGTGCGTGTTAGCTACGTTTTCTGTTACCCGACTTGAGCTGGTCAGTGTGGGGGTCTGTGAGACTGAGAAGAAAACATGTCCTGATTGTGTCATGATGGTGATGATGATGATGATGTTGATGTTGATGTTGATGATGATGATGATGATGATGATGGTGGTGGTGGTGGTGGTGTGTATGTGTGTGTGTGTTTGTGTGTGTGTGTTTGTGTGTGTGTTTGTGTGTGTGTGTGTGTGTGTGTGTGTTGTGTGTGTGTGTGTGTGTGGTATATGTGCGTATGTGTGTGTTGTGTGTGTGTGGTATATGTGTGTATGCGTGTGTTGTGTGTATGTGTGTGTGTGTGTGTGTTGTGCGTGTGTGTTGTATATGTGTGTATGTGTGTGTGTGTGTGTGTGTCGTGTGTGTGTGTGTGTGTGTGTGTGTGTGTGTGTGTTTTTGTGCATGTGTGGTATATGTGTGTATGTGTTTGTGTGTGTGTGTGTATGTGTGTGTCGTGTGTGTGTGTGTGTGGTATATGTGTGTATGTGTTTGTGTGTGTGCATGTGTGTGTGTGTGTTGTGTGTGTGTTTTGTGTGTGTATGTGTGTGTGTGTGTTTGTGTGTGTGTGTGTGTGTGTGTGTGTGTGTGTGTGTGTGTGTGTGTGTGTGTGTGTGTGTGTGGTATATGTCTGTATGTGTGCTGTGTGTGTATGTGTGTGTGTGTGTTGTGTGTGTGTTTGTGTGTTTGTGTGTTTTTGTCTGTGTGTCTATGTGTGTGTTTGTGTGTGTGTGTGTGTGTGTGTTTACGTGTGTGTTGTGGGGATGTGGGGCTGTGTTGTGTGTGTGTTGTGGTGTGTGTGTGTGCGTGTGTGTGTGTCTCTGTGTGTGTGTGTGTGTTGTGTGTATATCTTATATATATATATATATATATATATATATACATGTATATTATTATATATACATGTTTGTGTCTTTGTGTCTATGGGTATGTGTGTGTCTGTCTGAGCGTGTGCGTGTGTGTGTGTGTGTGTGTGTGTGTGTGTGTGTGTGTGAGTGTGTGTGCGTGCGTGTGCGTGTGCGTGTATATGTGCGTGTGTATGTGCCCTGTGTGTGTTGTATATGTGTTGTATGTATGTGTGTGAGTGCGTGTACGTGCGTGTGTGTGTGTATCTGTGTGTTTGTGTGTGTATGCATAATCGCGGGCTGATCGGTTCTTTCGCCAGAGCCATGAACTTAAGAGGCGATATCTCGAGTTCAATTCCAGCCTGCAATATTAAAACCTGGCCTGTTCATTGACCATCTTAATGTTTCTATCATTCTGGTGCTGTAAGCTGGGTATCTCGTGGGATCCTTCCCGCCCCCACCCACAATCCACCCTCACCTCCTCATTTCAAGACTTTTCCAGCGCATATGGTTTCGCACAAGCTCTATGAGTCTGCCAGATATTTGCAGTTAGATTTGGGTCGAGCGTATATGGGACTGTCCGAGTGCGATGAATCCCTCTTGAACAAACTCCACACTGTAGTGCCATGGACTCAAGATCTGGAGTTCAGCTCCAGCCTGCAACATTAAACCCTTTGACTCCCGCACCCTATCAATCAACTGCAAAAACTTAACCCTTTGACTCCCTCATCCAATCCACCAGCTTCCTGCAGGAAGTATGAGGGAGTCAAAGGGTTAAGTTTTTGCTTTGTTAGCATGGTTGACAATGCAGGATGCTGGTGGACAGGGTGCGGGAGTCAAAGGGTTAAGTTTTTGCTTTGCTAGCATGGTTGACAATGCAGGATGCTGGTGGACAGGGTGCGGGAGTCAAAGGGTTAAGTTTTTGCTTTGTTAGCATGGTTGACAATGCAGGATGCTGGTGGACAGGGTGCGGGAGTCAAAGGGTTAAGCTTTTGCTTTGCTAGCATGGTTGACAATGCAGGATGCTGGTGGACAGGGTGCGGGAGTCAAAGAGTTAAAAACTGGCCTGTTTGCTGCCCATCTTAATGTTTCCATCATTCTGGTGATGTCAGCTTAGTGTTTCAAAAGCCCCTTCCCCCCTCCTCCCCAATTTCAAGACCTTGCCAGCACATAGGGTTTTGCGCAGGCTTAGGGAGTCTGCAAGATAATTGTTGGCAGATTTGGGTGGAGCATATATGGAATAGCCCGAGTGCGATGAATCCCTCTTGAACAAACTCCAAACAAACTGCAAACTGTACACTTCAACCGTAGACGAAGTTGTGTCTTCCACACAGTGCCAAAATAGCAACCTATTAAAACTGTCTGCTAACATACGCTCGCAGCGGTAGAGTCGATGTCCATTTAGTAATGACATCATCTTCTTGACATTTTGCAGCCCACAGCAATAACAAAAGTACAGAAAATCAAGACGGTCTTGCCATATTAACGATCTTTCCGTTTATGTTCATTGGAAATGTAGTGTGCGATAAATAACTCTGAAAACAAAAACGATAAAAAATAATGAATGTGTCAGAAGTGCCTTTTTCTTGAACAACATGAGATAAATAACATGTATTTTATTCCTATCAGTTCAGAAATAGCTGATGCATTACATTTTTATATTTGAAATATTCCCCACGGGGTTGCCGACGGCTCTTTCAGTACAAACAGTATCCCCACCTGGCTCTTTCAGTACAAACAGTATCCCCACCTTCTGGAAATTCTGTGCTAGAAATTTCGTCTTTTCTGTCACTCCTCTTTGTTTCTTTCTTCCTCCTTTGCTTTCTATCTTCTCTTCCTATCGTTTTCTATCTCGCTAGTCCATTCACCTGTACGTGTTCGGTAAAGACTTACATAGGCCTGCTTTCTATTGGGAGTGATAAATGGATACATGAATTGACTGCCTGTTTGGCTCTAAGGAAATGTGCTGTGCAGGAGCAGTTTTAGGTAATGTAGAGCAGCATTTTTTGTTGTATGCTTTAGATTCGTTCGTCCTTTGATTTAACGTCTTTTCACTGTAAGTGATATTAGACGGTATGCTTTAGAGCGTCCTTAGTTAAGTTCACATTCTCATGCCAGTTTCTTTTTTTTTTTTTTAATCCGATGATGATAAATTGGACGGAATTGTCAACGCCAGGGGCGTATCCTTAAGTTATGTGCGAGCATGCATTGATATGTGTTCTTAATGGGTTTATGCAGTCGTCTGGGCTTTAAACAGTAAGAATAAGAAGAATAATTAGAATTCAGCGCATCACGTATTGAATCGTGTTTAGCTGTACCTCGTGCGAATGAGACCATGTTTCATAATGAGTATAACGTCTTTTGCGGTATATAGGGTCATAATCGCCAACGCCACGCGTCAGGGCACATGATGATGATGATAGATGATGATGATGATGATGATGATGATGATGATGATTAGTTCAAAAAATCTGTGGGTAAATGAATAGGAGGTTCTTCGTTACTTGTCGTAAAGTCATGGCCTTGAACTTTGACTGGTGAAGGTGACAGGGGATCCATCCATAAGCTGCTGAGAAATATCTGTTAACAA
>CM060315.1:22751736-22759236 GCA_030674185.1 Monoplex corrugatus | reverse complement strand
CAATAAGAACAGTAATAATAACGATGATGATGATGATGATGATGATGAGATGATGATGATGATGATGATGATGATGATGATGATGATGATGATGATGATGATGATGATGATGAAAAGAAAAGTGCGAGAGAGAGAGAGAGAGACGGGGGACGGAAAGAAGAAGAAGACGGAAAAAAAAAGGAAAAGAAAATATAAGAGAGAGAGTAGGAGTGGGCGAGTGAGAGAGAAGCAAAGACACAGACAAAGAGAGACAGAGACAGAGAGAAAAAGAAGATGAAAAGGAGAAGGTGGAAGAAGGAAAAGAAAGAAAATGATGAGAGAGAGAGAGAGAGAGAGAGAGAGAGAGAGAGAGAGAGAGAGGGAAGAGACATGGGGAGAGAGAGAAAGACAGACAGAGGGAGGGAGAGAGAGAGAGAGCGCGCGCGTCATAGAGACCAAGACAGAGAGAGAGTGTGTGTGTGTGTGAGAGATGGAAGAACAGGAGAAAAGGATGAAACATTTATCATGGCATCGACCTGGAAACCCAGTCAATAGTTTCCCTTGACCACCTCCAGACGTTGTGACGTCATATGTCTGGCAGTTCCAGTTCGAGCTGTTAGTGGCTTCCCTTGGCCTGGGCGGACTGTGGTTGTCTTCCATCTGTCTCCTGTCCTCTGACTTCATATGTCACACTTGTGTGTACACTTCCCTCCCTCCCTCCCTCCCCCACCTGTCTAGCCTATATCTTTACCCCTCCTGTCTGTTGTACCACTCCATCTTTCTTTCCGCTTTCTGTAAGCAAAAAACACGGAAATGCATCCAGAACGTGTATTTAATATAACAAGACAAGCCAAATGGAAATGTTCATCCAACTGGTCTTTGTCAAAATTAAACGCAAGACAACAAATAAGAAATAAGAAACAGAAAAACTGTGGAAAAACAACCAAACATCCCTGTTGTTCTGCTGAGCAGAGAGAGACAGAGAGACAGAGAGCGAGAGAGAAGAAGAAGAAGGAGAAACAGAAGAAAACGAAAAAAAAAAGAAGAAGAAGAAGAAGAAAAAAAAAAGAAAACATAAGGGAGAGAACAGGAGTGAGTGGGTGACAAAGAAACAGAGACAGAGACAAAGGGAGACAAAGACAGAGGCAGAGAGAGTTAGAAGAGGAAGAAATAGAGAGAACCTGATGAGAGAGAGAGAGAGAGCCAGAGAGAGAGAGAGAGAGCCAGTGAGAAGAGAGAATAAGCCAGAGAGAGAAAGAGAGAGAGCCATCAAGTGCAAGAGAGAGGGGGGGGAGAAAGACACACAGAGAGTGAGAGAGGGAGGGAGAGAGAGAGAAAGAGAGAGAGAGTGAGGGACCGATGCAGAAAATTAGAGTGAGAGAGTCAGAGTGACAGAGAAAGAGAGAGAGAGACAGAGAGTGTGAGAGAGAGAACGAGGGAGAGAGTGTGTGTGACTCTGACTTCATATGTCACACTTGTGTGTATACTTCCCTCCCTCCCTCCCTCCCCCACCTGTTTACCTTTCCCCCTCCTGTCTGTCGTATCACTCCATCTTTCCTTCCCCTTTCTGTAAGCACAAAAATACGGAAACAGAACCAGAACGCGTATTTAATATAACAAGATAAGGCAAGTGGAAAATTTAGGGTAAAATTGGCCTTTGTCAAGCGTAAACGTCCGACAACAAATAACAAAAGACAAACAGCCATTGAAAAACAACCAGATTTCCCTGTTGTCCTATCGATCAGGGGAGAGAGAGGGGGAAGAAAGAGAAAGAGAGAGAGAGAGAGAAATAGAGAAAGAGAGAGGGGGAGAAAGACAGTGAGAGAGTGAGGGAGGGAGGGAGAGAAAGAGAAAGAGAGAGAGAGTGAGAGACAGATGCAGAAAGATAGAGTGAGAGAGAGAGAGAGTAAGAGTAACAGAGAGAGAGAGACAGAAGAGAGAGAGACAGAAAGAGAGAGAGAGAGAGAGAGAAAAAAAAGAGAGACTGAGAGTGTGAGAGAGAGAACGAGGAAGAGAGTGTGTGCGAAAGAAAAACAAAGGGCAAGAGTGAGAGAGATGGACACAGAGAGAGGGGGGAGAATGGGGGAGAGAGAAAGAGAGACAGACAGACAGAGAGACAGAGAGCACGACAGACAGTGTGAGATGGGACACTAGAAAAACAGGATGGAACATTTATCATGGCATCGAACTGGAAACCCGGTCAATATTTTCCTTTGACCGCCTCCAGACGTTGTGACGTCATATGTCTGGCAGTTCCAGTTCGAGCTGTTAGTGGCTTCCCTTGGCCTGGGCGGACTATGGTTGTCTTCCATCTGTCTCCTGTCCTCTGACTTCATATGTCACACTTGTGTGTACACTTCCCTCCCTCCCTCCCTCCCTCCCCCACCTGTTTATATCTTTCCCCCTCCTGTCTGTCGTATCACTCCATCTTTCTTTCCCCTTTCTGTAAGCACAAAAACACGGAAATACATCCAGAACGTGTATTTAATATAACAAGATAAGGAAGTGGAAAATTTTGGGTGAAATTGGCCTTTGTCAAGTGTAAACATTGAGACAAGAAATAACAAAAGACACAAAGCCTTTGAAAAACAACCAGATTTCCATATTGTTCCATCAAGCAAGGGAGAGAAAGAGAAGGAGAAGGAGAAGGAGAAAGAGAGAGAAAGAAAGAGAGAGGAAGAAAAACAGTGAGACAGAATGAGAGATAGAGAGAATGAAAAAAAGAAGGAAAGAGAGTGAGAGAGATAGGGAGGGAGAGAGAGAGAGAAACTGAGAGAGACAGAGACGGACACAGAGAGAGGGAGTGAGAGGAAGAGAGAGTGAGAGTGACAGAGAGAGAAAAAGAGAGACAGAAATAGACAGAGAAACACAGAAAGAGAGAGACTGAGAGAAAGAGAACGAGGGAGAGAGTGAGTGTGTGTGAGAGAAAGAGAAAGAGAGAGAGTGAGAAAGAGAGAGAGACAGAGAGAGACACAGAGAGAGAGAGAGCCATAGAGACCAAGACAGACAGAGAGAGTGAGAGATGGGAGATTAGGAGAACAGGATGGAACATTTATCATGGCATCAAACTGGAAACCCGGTCAATGTTTTCCCTTGACCACCTCCAGACGTTGTGACGTCATATGTCTGGCCATTCCAATTCCAGCTGTTAGTGACTTCACTTGGCCTGAGCGGACTATGGTTGTCTTCCATCTGTCTCCTGTCCTCTGACTTCATATGTCACACTTGTATGTACACTTCCCTCCCTCCCTCCCTCTCCCACCTGTTTGCCTTTCTCCCTCCTGTCTGTCGTATCCCTCCGTCTTACCCCTTTCTATAAACACAAAAATACAGAAATAAATATAGAAAGAGAGGGAGAGAGAGAGTGAGGGAGAGAGAAAGATAAAGAGAGAGAGAGACAGAGAAAGAGAACGAAAGAAAGAGAGAAAGATAGAGTGAGAGATAGAAACAGAGAGACAGAGAGGGAGACAGAAAGATAGGGTGAGAAAGAAAGAAGAGAGAGAAAGACAGAGAGGAAGAGAGGGAGAAAGAGAGAGAGAGAGAGAGAGAGACAGACAGACAGACAGAGAGACAGAGTGAGAATGACAGAGAGAGAGAAAGAGAGAGAGATAGAGACAGACAGACAGACAGAGAGAAAAAGAGAGAGACAGAGACAGACAGACTGACAGAGAAAGAGAGAGAGAGACAGTGTGTGTGTGTGTGTGTGTGTGTGTGTGTGTGTGTGTGTGTGTGTGTGTGTGTGTGTGTGTGTGTGTGTGTGTGTGTAAGAGAGAAAGAGAGAGAGAGAACAAAGGATAGAGACCAAGACAGAGAGACACATGGGAGAACAGGAGAAACGGATGAAACAGTTATCATGGCATCGACCTGGAAACCCGGTCAATATTTTCCTTTGACCGCCTCCAGACGTTGTGACGTCATATGTCTGGCAGTTCCAGTTCGAGCTGTTAGTGGTTTCCCTTGGCCTGGGCGGACTATGGTTGTCTTCCATCTGTCTCCTGTCCTCTGACTTCATATGTCACACTTGTGTGTACACTTCCCTCCCTCCCTCCCTCCTGCCCCATCTGTTCACCTTTCCCCCCTCCTGTCTGTCGTATCACACCATCTTTCTTTCCCACTTCCTGTAAGCACAAAAATGTGGAAATAGAACCAGAACGCGCATTTAATGTAAGAAGACAAGGCAAGCAGAAATTTTCGTTCAACTGGCTTTTGTCAAGTGTAAACATGAGGCAACAAACAACAAAAGACACAAAGCTAATGAAAAACAACCAAACTTCACTGTTGTTCCATCAAGCAAGGGAGAGAAAAAGAAGGAGAAAGAAAGAGAGAGAGAGAGAGAGGAAGAAAGACAGTGAGACGGAGAGGGAGAGAGAGAGAATGAAAAAGAAAGAAGGAAAGAGAGTGAGAGAGAGAGGGAGGGAGAGAGAGAAAAAGAGAGAGAGAGAGAGAGAGAGAAAGTGAGAGAGACAGAGACGGAGGCAGATAGAGGGAGTGAGAGAAAGAGAGAGTGAGAGTGACAGAGAGAGAAAAAGAAAGAAAGAGAGACAGAAATAGAGAGAGACAGACATAAAGAGAGAGACAGAGACTGAGAGTGAGAGAAACAGAACGAGGCAGAGAGTGTGTGAGAGAAAGAGAGAGTGAGAGAGAGAGGGAGAGAGAGAGAGGGAGAGAGAGAAAGTGGGGAGAGAGAGGGAGAGAGAGAGAGAGAGCCATAGAGACCAAGACAGAGAGTGAGAGATGGGAGAACAGGAGAAACGGATGAAACATTTATCATGGCATCGACCTGGAAACCCAGTCAATATTTTCCCTTGACCGCCAACAGACGTTGTGACGTCATATGTCTGGCCGTTCCAATTCGAGCTGTTAGTGGTTTCCCTTGGCCTGGGCGGACTATGGTTGTCGTCCATCTGTCTCCTGTCCTCTGACTTCATATGTCACACTTGTGTGTACACTTCCCTCCCTCCCTCCCTCCCTCCCTTCCTCCCCTGTTTACCTTTCACCCTCCTGTCTGTCGTATCACTCCATCTTTCTTTCCCCTTTCTGTAAGCACAAAAACACAGAAATACATCCAGAACGTGTATTTAATACAACAAATCAAGGCAAGCGTAAACATGAGACAACACATAACAAAAGACACAAATCCAGTGAAAATAACCAGATTTCCCTGTTGTCCCATCAAGCAAGGGAGGGGGGGGGGGAGAAAGAGAAAGAAAGAGAGAGGGGGAGAGACAAAAAAGAAAGAAAGAGAAAGAGAGGGAGAAAGACAGAGGGAGAGAGAATGAAAGAGAGAGATGAAAGAGAAAGAAAGAAAGAGAGAGAGAGGGAGGGAGGGAGAGAGAGAGAGAGAGAAGAGAGAGAGAGAGTGAGAGACAGAGACAGATGCAGAAAGACAGAGTGACAGTGACACAGACAGAGAGAGAGAGAGAGAGAAGAGAGAAGAAAGAGAGACAGAAATAGAGAAAGAGTGAGAAAGAGAGAAAGAGAAACGAGAGTGTGAGAGAGAGATATGTGTACTTAATTTTCTTCTCCTTTTTTTTTTTACCCTGGCGAAGTACTCTGCGTGGCGGGTAGGTTGAGGGAGTCAAAGGGTTAAGTTTTTTACTTTGCTAACAGACCTTTAAATATTTGTTTATTTACTTTATATGTATGCTCCCTTTTTGAAGGTAAGATACACACATACACATGTCATTTACATGTAACCAAGATTATTCCACCGGTATGCTGATAAAATACCAGTATAAAATGTAGACTGTGTAAAACATAGTCTACATTTCTTCTGTCTGCCAGACTGCTTTTTATCATCTCAGAAGGATCTGTTCAATTGTATCATATCTTTCTATAAACGACACAGCACGACTTGTGTCCTTTGTACTGTCAAGACTGGACTATTGTATTGCAATTCTTGCAGGTCTCCCATCCTTTCCTATTAAGCGCCTTCAGAGGGTACAAAATAGTACAGCTAGGCTGGTATTCAGAAAGCGAAAGATCACCTCAGCAACCAGCCTATTGAAGCAGCTCCACTGGATCCCTGTGGAAGCAAGAGTAGAATACAAACTAGCTACTCTGGGTATCTGCATTTTGATGGTACCTTGGCTATCTACCTCTCTTCTGTGCTTAAAACGTACAGGCCTGAACGTAGTCTCAGGTCAAGCAACCAGAAGCTTCTGGCAAAATCAAAATCAAACTACAAAAACAATAGGGCACCGAGACTTCCGTTGCCAGGCCCCACTTGTCTGGAACGATCTGTCTTTTTCTCTCCGCTGTTCATCATCTCTCTCTTCTTTCAAGGCGGGCCTCAAAACTCATCTTTTTGATAAATACTACCAGTAATGAAACATAATTTTTGATCTTTCTTATTCAGTAATGTGTATGTTAATACTTGCTTGTAACAGATGTGCTAGTGTGTGTGTTGGGGGGGGGGAGGGACTAGGAGTGGGAGTTAGTATAATTGACCATAGGCATAGCACTGATTAGAAAAATGAACTAATTATTGTAAAAGCGCAGTGAATCTTTACCTATGTGCAGGTGAACAGCGCTATATAAAAGTCATTTATTATTATCATTATCATTATTATTACTATTATATTATTATTCGGTAGGGCCTCATTGGCCAGCTCATGGGTTTATGTGCAGGCTTAAGGCTTGTGCCATGATCACCATACATATGGTACCTGTGACGTTGGTGCATATGGAATTCGTTCCGAGCCCGAAGACGTCATCTTGAGAAACTGAAACTGAAACTGAAACTTTACCAATTTGGTTGATAATGCAGTGGGCAGTGTGTAAGAAAGTGGAACAGGTTCAGTTGTGGGAGGTCAAAGAGTTTTCAAAGTACACAAGGTGCCTAAGTCACAGTCAGTTGGTGATCATGGCATAAACCTTAAGCCTGCACATAAACCCATGAGCTGGCCAGGTCCTGATGCCCTACCTAGACTATGTTTTACCTAGTCTGTGTTTCATATAGATTATGTTTTATCAGCCTACCGCTGGAATAATCTTGGTTACATGTAAATGACATGTGTATGTGTGTATCTTACCTTTGGGGTTGAATGTCTTGTCTACAGGAGTATGTGCGTGAAACAAAGACATTTCAATGTTTGTGTGGGTCCTTAGACGTTATTAATGAATTTACATCTGAACAATTTTGTTCCCTTATCGATGTGTGTCTGTTAAGTTTGTGTTTGTGTTTATTACAAGCCTATGACTGCACATATGAATTTCCATATGGATCAGTAAAGTAATATTGAATTGAACTGAGTTGTCAACACACACACGCATACACAGACACACACACACGCAGACACATACATAGGTGTTCGTCTGTCGTCGTCGACAATGACCACGGCTTCATGAAGTTGCTTTGAGTCAGTGTGTCCGGAGGTGACTGATCAATCCGATCCGGACACAGAAGTAACGTCCACAGGTTGGACATCTATGGTCGGTTACTGTGGTTGAAGGGTTTGCAGCCCTAGCTTTCCGTGCAGCTCGTTTTTCTTTGTGCAGATTGGGTACGAGACACTTCTG
>CM060315.1:22731736-22741736 GCA_030674185.1 Monoplex corrugatus | reverse complement strand
GAGTTCTTTTTTCCCAATTACCCATCTGCCTGGTGAATAAAGGGTGGAGTTCTTTTTTCCCAATTACCCATCTACCTGGTGAATAAAGGGTGGAGTTCTTTTTTCCCAATTACCCATCTACCTGGTGAATAAAGGGTGGAGTTCTTTTTTCCCAATTACCCATCTACCTGGTGAATAAAGGGTGGAGTTCTTTTTTCCCAATTACCCATCTGCCTGGTAGGTGAAGGAAGAGATTTTTTCCAATTACCCATCTTTCTGGTGAGTAAAAAACGGGGATTTTCTGCCAATTACCCATCTGCCTGATAGGTAAAAGATCACTCATCTTTTTGGTCAATAAAGGATGGAGAAATTTTCCAATTACCCATCTTTCTGGTGAGTAAAGGGTAGAGATTTTTTTTCCAATTATCCATCTGACTGGTGGAGATTTGTTCCAATTACCCATTTGCCTGATGGATGAAGGGTGGATTTTTTCCAATTACCCATAAGCCATGGTGCGTATAGGATGGAGATTTTCCCCCAAATACCATCTGCCTCTCTCCCTCTCTCTCTCTCTCTATCTCTCTGTCTCTCTCTCTCTCTCTCTCTCTCTTCTTCCCAACATCTCTCGTCTCCATCTCTCCATCTTATCCCCCCTCTCTCCCTCTCCCCCTCTGTCTCTCTTACTACCCTCCTACTTTTTTCTCCACGTACAAGTCCGATCGATTCTTGTCTTCTCAATCACTTCACGGTAGTGCTGACCATGCCTGCAGGCTGTGACCAACAAGAAACACTGCCACCAACTTCTTCACACCTCCAAGGTCCCTGTCACTGTGCTTCTGTTCCTGTTCTCCTTTCATGCTCCACCACCGTTCGTACAGTTGTGTCTACCGTTCTGATGGGCGTCAATGTGGAGTGCTTCAGGCGTTGGTCTTCCAGTTAGAAGGTCTGGGTTTGAACCTGTATGGGTGCCCATCTGCCTTGTTAGTAAAAATGGAATGATCCATCTGCCTGTGGGTAAAGGCTGCAGATATTTTTTTAAACAATTGTCTGTCTGCCTGGTAGATAAAGGATGGAGTTGTATAAAGGTGGATATTTTTTCCAATTATCCATCTGCCTGACAGATAAAGGATGGATACTTTTTTCAATTATCTATCTGCCTGTTGGGTAAAGGACGATGTTTTTCCCAGTTATTTATTTGCCTGGTGGATAAAGAGCATGGAGATTCCCCCCCCCCCCCCCCAATTATCCATCTGCCTAATAGATAAAGAATGGATTTTTTTCTAAGTATCTCTCTGCTTGGTGGATAAGGAATGGATATTTTTCTCAGCATCCATCTGCCTGGTGGATATAGAATGGATATTTTTCCAATTGTCCATCTGCCTAATGAATAAAAATGGAGGTTTTCCAATTACCCATCTACCTTTGGTGGTAAAGGACAGAATTTTTCCGATTATCATCTGCCTCTCTCTCTCTCTCTCTCTCTCTCTATATATATATATATATATATATAATCATACATATATATATATATATATATCGCTCTCTCTTCTCTCTCTCTCTCTTCTCTCCCTTCCCAACATCTCTAGTCTCCATCTCTCCATTTTATCCCCCTCTCTCCCTCTCTCCCTCTCTCCCTGTCTCTTCCTTACTCCCTTCTACTTTTTTTCTCCACGTCCTAGTCCAATTGTCCATCTGTCTGATGTTTAAGGGATGGACTTGATTTTTTAATTATCTGTCTGCCTGATGTATAGAGGTTGGAGATTTTTTCCAATCATCCATCTGCCTGGTAGGTAAAGAATAGAGATTTTTTCCGATGACCCATCTGCCTGGTGGATGAAGGATGGATTTTTTTTTACAATTACCATGTGCCCTCTCTCTCTCTCTCTCTTTCTCTCTCTCCTCCTCTTTCTCTCTCTCTCTCTCTATCTTTCTCTCTCTCTTCCCAATATCTCTCATTTCCTTCTCTCCCTCTCCCCCTATGTCTCTCTCTTACTCCCTCCTACATTTTTTCTCTCCATTTACAAGTCCGATCGATTCTTGTCTTGCCAGTCACTTCACGGTAGTGCTGACCATGCCTGCAGGCTGTGACCAACAAGAAACACTGCCACCAACTTCTTCACACCTCCAAGGTCCCTGTCACTGTGCTTCTGTTCCTGTTCTCCTTTCATGCTCCACCACCGTTCGTACAGTTGTGTCTACCGTTCTGATGGGCGTGTATGTGGAGTGCTTCAGGCGTTGGTCTTTCAATTAGAAGGTCTAGGTTCGAAGCTGTATGGGTGTCCATCTGCCTGGTGGGTAAAAAGTGGAGATTTTTTTTCAGTTATTCATCTTTCTGTGCTGAGTAAAGGGGAACCATTTTTTCCAATTACCCATCTGTCTGGTTGGTAAAGAATGGAGATTTTTTCCAATTACCCATCTTTTTGGTGGGTAAGAATGGAGATGTTTCCAAGTACCTATCTTTCTGGTGAGTAAAGGTGAATATTTTTTTCCCCAGTTACCCATCTGCCTGGTGTATAAAGGGTGGAGATTTTTTTTCCTTTTATCCATTTACCTTGTGGGTTAAAGATGAAGATTTTTCCATTGACCTATCTGCCTGGTGGGTAAAGAATGAAATTTTTTTCCAACTAACTATCTGTCTGGTGGATAATGGATGGAGATTTTTCCCAATTAACCATCTGTCTCTCTCTCTCTCTGTCTCTGTCTCTCTCTCTGTCTCTGTCTCTCTCTGTCTCTCTCTCTCCTCTCTCTCTCTTCCCAACATCTCTCGTCTCCATCTCTCCATCTTATCCCCCTCTCTCCCTCTCCCCCTCTGTCTCTCTCTTCCTCCCTCCTACTTTTTTCTCCACGTCCTAAGTCCCATCGATTCTTGTCTTCCTAGTCACTTCACGGTAGTGCTGACCATGCCTGCAGCTGTGACCAACAAGAAACACTGCCACCAACTTCTTCACACCTCCAAGGTCCCTGTCACTGTGCTTCTGTTCCTGTTCTCCTTTCATGCTCCACCACCGTTCGTACAGTTGTGTCTACCGTTCTGATGGGCGCCAATGTGGAGTGCTTCAGGCGTTGGTCTTCCAGTTAGAAGGTCTAGGTTCGAACCTGTATGGGTACCCATCTTCCTGGTGGGTACAGGGTGGTGATTTTATTCCAATTATCCATCTGCCTTGTGGGTAAAGGATGAAGTGTTTTTTTTCCCAATGACTTATCTGACTGATGGGTAATGAATGGAGATTTTTCCCAATTACCCATCTGCCTGATGGGTAAAGGGTGGAGATTTTTCCCAATTACCCATCTGCCTCGTTAAAGTTGAAGAATCTTTCCAATCACCCATCTGTTTGATGGATAAAGGGTGAAGATTTTTTTCCGATTACCCATCTGCCTGATGGGTAAAGGATGGAGATTTTTCAATTACTCATCTGCCTTGTGGGTAAAGGGTTGAGATTTTTTTCGAGTTACCCATCTACATGGTGGGTAAAGGGTGATTTTTTTTTCAAATTTGTCATCTTTTCGGTGAGTAAAGGAGGCAATTTTTTTCCAATTACCCATCTGCCTGATAGATAACAGATGGAGATTTTTTCCAATTATCCATCTGCCTGGTGGATAAAGGATAGAATTTTTTCCAATTACCCATCTGTGTGATGGATAAAGGATGGAGATTTTTCCCAATGATCCATCTGCCTGATGGATAAAGGATGGAAATATTTCCAATTATCCATCTGCCTTGTGGGTTGGAGATTTTTCCAATTATCCATCTGCCTGATGGATAAAGGATGGAGATTTTTTTTCCAATTATCCATCTGCCTTGTGGGTGAAATATGGAGATTTTTTCCCTATAACCATTTGCCTGATAGAAAAAGAACGGACATTTTTCTAATTATCCATCTACCTGGTGAGTAAAAGACGGAGATGTTTTTTCCAATTATCTATCTGTCTGATGGATAAAGGATGGAGTTTTCTTTCAGTTATCTATCTGCCTGGTGTATAAAGGCTGGAGATTGTTTCCTAATTATCCATCTGCCTCGTGGGTAAATGGTGGTGATTTTTCCAGTCTTCCAGGTCCATACAATCATCTGCAGACCAGTTAGTACCTAAACCCCTTTTCATGTGTGATCGGGTGCATCATGATGTGCCTTGCCAGATGACGTTGGAGGTCATGACCCTCCATACGAATTTCTCTTTTGTCGTTGCAAGTATATCTCCTACCCTGTGTGTCACCATCCACTCTGTAAAACTGTATGATATTTTCTCCCTCGGTCTATCGGATGTTCTCATTCCCTCTAACTTTCCTATTGTGACTAGATGCTCAGATTTCTTTTGTCTCATAAAATGTCCAATAAATGTTGTTTGCCTTTTCCTAATCTTCTTCTTTAATGTTCTTTTTTGTGTTTGCTTCTTTCAAAATTGCCTCGTTTGTTTTCTTTGCTGTCCATGGAACTTTTAATATTCTTCTAAGGAAAGACATTTCAGCTGCCTCAATCTTGTTCTGATTTTTCTTGTTGATTGTCCAGGTTTTGCATCTGCACAACAGTATTGGTTCTTTAGAACACTGAAGAACTCTTTTACTACTGATGTCCGTTCTTAGGCATTTGTTGGCAAGAACGCTTTTTATTTTCTTGATTGCTGATTTAGCTTGGCCAATTCTGCTGGATATTTCTAATGTGTATCCTCCATCTGGTCAGATGATCGTTCCAAGATATTTAAACTTATCAATTTGTCTCAGTGTTGTGCCATTTGTGTTATTTTACAAACTGAAATGTCTTGTTTTTTCACTCTTCTTATTATTTAGCTCCAATCCTTTATTTCTATTTCTATTATATTCACAAGATTTTGCAGATCTATTCATTTTCTGCAGTTAGAACGGTGTCCTTTGCATGACGAAGATTATCACTTTTCCTCCAAACTTCGTCCCAGGGCATTCTTCTTGGTTTCTCGTAATGATTTCGCTATAAAGTGAAAACAAATCTGGTGACAAAATACATCCCTGTCTAACCCCTCTTTGTGAAAAGGGCTTATATCATTTTCTACTCTCATCGCTGCCGTTCGTTCCAATATTATATTCCTTAGCAAGGCCACTGGATCTTGTTATACGTCTATATGAACATAGTTTCCCGGTGTGGGCTCTGAATGCTTGTCTTTCATATGACGTGTCTTGGTCAAATCGTTCCTCTCCAGATCGTACAATTTTTGTGTTGAGTTCACTGCCCACACGCAGTATGTACTACAGGTTTAAACGGTTACCAGTGGCAGAGGACAATCTCTGACCTGACCAGAAAAGTCAGATACAAATAGTAGCTAGCAGTAGTAGGCCTCCGTCAGTCGGTGTCGACTATGGATGATGTGCCCAAGTGACTTGTCGCATCGAGTTGACGCCTCAGGAGCAGCATCGGCTGTGGCTCGTAAGGCCGATGCGGGAAAGGCAGTCTCTGCCACATTGGATGCATGTATGGATGCTGGCCATGGGGTTGCCTTTCGCCTGGCTCTCTTTTCCTCAGCTTAGGTCTGCATCTTCTTTTCCTCCAACCTGTTTCTGGAGCACACTGCACCATCTGTTGTGGTCAGCTGCTGTGTCTTCCCAGCTCTCTGTGTTGATGTTTAGAACTTTCATATCACGCTTACAGACGTCTTTGTATCGTAGCTGGGGGCGGCCAACAGATCTCTTGCCGGAGACTAGTTCACCTAAGGGATATCCTTTGGGAAACGTCCATATTCTGTCCGACGCACATGGCCAAGCTAGCGCACCCTGCGTTGTGTGAATAGTGTGTGCATGGTGAGGAGACCAGCGCATGCTAGGACCTGGACGTTTTGTTATTTTGTCGCTCCACTTGATGCCGAGGATGCGGCGAAGGCAGCGCAAGTGAAAGCTGTTCAGCTTTCGCTCTCGTTTGGCATATGGACCTCCCATCACGAAATCAGTCTTAACTCGCAGTCAGTCGAACAGCACTAGGAGCTGAAAAGGTGACTAAGGGTCTATCTGGGGTGTTTTGACTTTTTTTCAAAATTGATTTCTATGGACTATAATCTATCCCCCACAGGATTATTTTTCTTGAAAAAATATTATTAATCAATTTAAAATGGTATTTTAATGCACTGATCGCAGCAGAAAGAACGCAATTTCCTACCAAAAGTATCCACTTTTGTCTCTTATTATGAACCTTAACTTGTAGAATACCCCCACATGTAATATGCTGATGGAAAGCTCTTTGGTGCACCTTTCAGATAATGACAGCGAAAATTAGAAACAAATTGGGTCAAAGCCACCAAATAAAGAAATTTAGGGAACATGTGTAGGAGAGCAAACAAAAACTTTAGAAGCCGTTTTCTCAAAATGGCCGTCATACAACTTAATGACTTTAAACATACATAACTTCTTCATTTCTTCGAGTACAAGCTTCATTCAATTACCAAAATAATCAGCAGAATGTACACTTTGCAGTGATCTGTATGTCTCAAAATGCCCAAAATAATAGTTGAGGCTGATTTTGTGCTGGCAGGTCACATATGTTGTTCATGTTTCGCTGCAGAGTGCTGATGATGCAGGCGTTGCACACCGCCATCCTGGTTGTAGTTGTCAACTTTGGGTTCTCCCAGAGACGAGTAGTAAGTCGGCCTGAGGTTGTTGCAGCCATGCCGATGCGCTTGTCGATCTCAGCATCGAGGTTCATATTGTTGCGATGATAGACCCGAGATACAAATAATTATGTTTGTATAATTGAAAATGTAAATGGCAGGGGATTTAGTGGAGTCTGTAAATTAGTGTCGACGAGGACTGGCTGTTTGAACCAGTCAAGTTCTATGTGGGTGGACATGTCCTGCAGGGACTGCCGAGCTAATTGCAGGCTTGGTCTCTTCTACTTGCTGAAACCTCTGTACACACGCTCACAGTGTCCCCACGTCAAATCTACCCCGGGCGGCATGCGTGCATGTGTACGTGCGCTCGTGCGTGTGGTTGTGCATGGTGTGTGTGTGTGTGTGTGTGTGTGTGTGTGTGTGTGTGTGTGTGTGTGTGTGTGTGCGTATGTGTGTGTGCGTATGTGTGTGTGCGTGTGTTTATGCATGTGTGTGTATGTGTGTGTACGTATGTGTTTGGTTGTGAGTATCGTTAAGAGAGAGAGAGAGAAAGAAAGAGAGAGAGAATGTGTGTGTGTGTATGTGTGTGTGTGCGTGCGTGTGTGTGTGTGTGTGTGTGTGTGTGTTTTGTGTGTGTGTGTGTGTGTGTGTGCGCGCGCATGTGTGTGTGTGTGTGTGCGCGCGCGCGCCTGTGTATATTGTGTATGTTTGCATGTGTGTCTATTGTATGCTTGTTTGCATCTGTGCATGCGTGAACAACGACAGGGTACATCCTGTGCCTCTTACATTGCAGCCAGTTGGGAGCCTGCTACTCTCTCACATGCAAAACAACGACCCACGCAAAAACATGCTTCCTGGAACGACAAAGACCTTGTAGTCAGATCAGCTGTTTACTAAAAGACTAACGTGGCTTTGTCACGTAGCCTGAGAGCCAGGAAGAGGTTGTAAATCCATAGTATCACTTTCATCGCTCCCACATCCATCGATTATGGTCTCAGATTTCGTGGGCCTATGTTCGCAGCTTTCAGTGTGACGTCGGTTTAAGTTTCGCCTGCCATTTGTTTATTTAGTGATTTTTCTTCTTTCTTTCTTTCTTTCTTTCTTTTCTTTCTTTCTTTTGTTTAACTTGTTTTCATTCATTTTCAAATACATAACATTTACAAACACCTTGAAATGTAAATAATGCATAATCAACAGATCTAACAAAATGTAGAAAAAGAAGCATTCATTGTAATATATATACATACTCATACACATACATACACGTACACACACGCACACACATATGTATGTATATATACAGGCATCCACACACATACACATATACATATATACATACACATATATATACACATATATATACATACATACATATACATACACACATGTATGTATACATATAGACAAAAATATAGATATATAGATATAGATGTAGTTATATAGATATAGATATACATATAGATATAGATATATAGATATATAGATATAGATCATTCATTCATTCTTTCTGTCTGTCTTTCTTTCTTTCTTTCTTTTTCTTTTTTCTTTTCTTTTTTGTTTTGTTTTATTTTGGTGCTTAACTCCTAAGATAGCTGGGCCGTATCCTAGTCATGACTCCTGGATGCCTCGTTGCTATCACCATTTAATTGATGAATGAATGAATTAATTAATTAATATTACCTAGGGATATATATGTAACGTGGAAATATTGTGGAGGGGGAGGGAGGGAAGGGGAAAGGTGGAGCACCTGGCACAATTGAAAAAAAAGGCAACACTGACTTTGGGGGGAGGGGGGAACTTGACATTGGGACAATTTCTTAGGGAGAGACTGGGCGCAATAAATAAAACTTAACCCTATCACGTTAGCAGCCTGTCCATAAGCTGCAAAAACTTAACCCTTTTTGACTCCCTCACCCTATCCACCAGCTTGAAACTAGTGAATAGGGTGAGGGAGTGAAAGGGCAGGAAGCTGATGGATAAGGTGAGGGAGTGAAAGGGTTAAGTTTTTGCTTTTGCTATCGGGGGGTGACAATGCAGGATGGTGGTAGATAGGGTGAGGGAGTCAAAGGGTTAAGTTTTTTGCTTTTGCTATCGGGGATGACAATGCAGGATGGTGGCAGATAGGGTGAGGGAGTCAAAGGGTTAAGTTTTTGCTCTTGCTATCGGGAGGTGACAATGCAGGATGGTGACAGATAGGGTGAGGGAGTCAAAGGGTTAAGTTTTTGCTCTTGCTATCGGGGGTGACAATGCAGGATGTGACAGATAAGGTGAGGGAGTCAAAGGGTTAAGTTTTTGCTCTTGCTATCGGGGGGGGGGGGAGAGAATGCAGGATGGTGGCAGATAGGGTGAGGGAGTCAAAGGGTTAAAAATGTCCGGGGAGAAGTTCTAGCATGGAGCCGCTCTAAGAGTTGGGCACCTGGCACGCTTTACAGACCTATGGTCAGTCCTGGACAGAAGCCAGCAGACAGAGAGCCAGCGGAAGTACCATACTTCATACACGCAAAATCAACGTCGGGTCATTTCACAGGGACATCTCTGGAATCTCTCCTATTTCTTTCCGGTCACATTGATGCAGTAGAAGGAAGAGGGTTCCACAGCCACCATTCCTGTCGAAAACTGCCCAAGGAATCAGCAGTAGCAGCAGCAGCAGCAGCAGCAGCAGCAGCAGCAAATTTCCAGAAATGTATTTCACGTTCTATAATTGCATCAGTTTCAGTTTCAGTTTCAGTTTCAGTTTCTCAAGATGACTTCGCGCTCGGAATGAATTTCATATGCACTTACGTCAAAGGTGCCATGTGGTGGAGAAGATCCAGAATGATCACGGCACAAGCCTTAATCAAGCCTGCACATAAACTCACGAACTGGGTCCTGAGGTCCTACCTAGATAGTTCCGTAACTCTGGGGACGTAGGGGAGTGAGGTGGTCGTTTTCTATGTAAAAACACACACAAACCTCATTTCAAACATTTTGAATTTCGTGATTCATAACTAAGTCAGTCACTGTCTTAAATCGTTTACAATGTTTGTCCCCATCTCATAGGTCATTTCTTTCAGTTTTCTTATCTGCATTATTGTTTCACAGTGTCACTAATCTTTATGACGATCTTGAAAGTTGTCTCGTTAAAATGAAACTTCTGTCCTCTTTTTGAAGAGATGGATGATTATTATAACAAAGTACCTGGGAGGCATTCAGAAGGTAAAACCAGACAGAATTACACGGTTACAGTTTATTAGTTTCAGTTTCAGTTTCAGTTCAGTTTCTCAAGACGACGTCTCCGCGCTCGGAACAAATTTTATATGCAGTAACGTCACAGGTGCCATGTGTATGGTGATCATGGCACAAGCCTTAAGTCTGCACATAAATCCATGAGCTGGCCACATCATGAGGCCCTACCTAGCCTATGTTTTACCTAGTCTATATTTTATACTGGTATTGTATCATCCTATCACTGGAATAG
>CM060315.1:22719236-22729236 GCA_030674185.1 Monoplex corrugatus | reverse complement strand
TCTCTCCTCTCCCTCTCTCCCTCTCCCTCCCTCTCTCTCTCTCCCTCTCCTCTCCTCTCTCTCTCCTCTCTCCCTCTCTCTCTCTCTCCTCTCCTCTCTCTCTCCTCTCTCTCTCTCTCTCTCTCTCTCCCTCTCTCTCCTCTCTCTCTCTCCTCTCCCCTCTCTCTCTCCTCTCTCCCTCTCCTCTCTCTCTCTCCTCTCTCCCCCCTCTCTCTCTCTCCTCTCTCTCCTCTCTCCTCTCCCTCCTCTCTCTCTCTCTCCTCTCCTCTCTCTCCCCTCTCTCTCTCTCTCTCTCTCTCCCTCTCTCTCCTCCCTCTCTCTCTCTCCCTCCTCCCCCCTCTCTCCTCCTCTCTCTCCTCCTCTCTCTCCTCTCCCTCTCTCTCTCTCTCTCTCTCTCTCCTCTCTCTCTCCCATCTCTCTCCCTCTCTCTCCCCTCTCTCTCCCGCCCTTTGCCTCGTCTGCCACCCTCTCTCTCCCTCTCTTCTCCCTCTCTCTCCCTCCTTCTCTCTCCTTCCCTCCCTCTCCCTCTCCCCTCACCCTCTCTCCCCTCCTTCTCTCCCCCTCTCCCTCTCCCCTCCCTCTCTTCGCACCCCCCTCTCTCTCTCTCTCGTATGTGTTTATGTGTGTGTGTGTTTTGTGTGCATGTGTGTGTACGCACGTGTGTGTGCGTGTGTATGTGTGCTTGTGCTCCTGAAATGTGTATATGTGTGTGCGTGTGTGTGTGTGAGCTTCCATGTGCATGCGCACGCATTTATGTGTTTGGACATGTATGTTTATTTCACAAGAAAATTTGTTATTGTTATTGTTGTTTAAAGCCCAGCCGACTGCGTAGAGCCATATAAGGGCTATCACCAGAAGAACGGACAATACTGATACAGTCTTACCGACTTATTACCTATTATGCTAATGGAAAGTACGCCAGCAACGAAAGTTCTCCACGCATGTCTGTTTCTCAGGCCTCTTATCTCTTGCGTCTTCCTTCTGGCTTCCAATGAAGATCAAGAAAGAAAGAAAGCAAAGAAAGAAAGAAAGGAAGAAAAAGAAAGAAAGAAAGAAAGATAGCAAAGAGAGAAAGAGAGAAAGAAAAAAAGAAAGAAAGAAAGGAAGAAAAAAAAAAAGAACGATAGAAAGACAGACAGAAAGAAACAAGTTTTTTTGTTTTTTTTGAAGACAGCACCTCTGGGCTTGGAGATTTTCATACAAGAAAAACCCATATGCGCCAACGCAGCAAATGCCACGTGACGGAAAAAGATATTAAGAAAAAGGAATGGTATAAGCTGTAAGTATACCCATAAACCGTTTTGCACTGGCACAGTCTTCGGTTTCTGCCTCACCACAGGGGTTATGCATACTGCGATATTGTCTATTACTTGCTTGCTTGCTTGCTTGCTTGCTTGCTTGCTTGCTTGCTTACTTGCTTGCTTGCTTGCTTACTTATTTACTTATATACTTACTTCCTTGCTTACTTATTTACTTACTTACTGCAGTACTTACTGCAGTACTATTTCTTATTTTATTTATTTATTCATTTATTTATTTACTCACTTACTTAATTACGTACATACTTACTGCAGTACTGTGGTTTGCTTACTTACTTACTTAATTACTTACTTACTTACTTGCTTACTTACTTACTTCTTGACTTGCTTGCTTACTCACTTACTCACTTACTTGCTTACTTACTGCTTGACTTGCTTGCTTGCTTACTTACTTACTGCTTGACTTGCTTGCTTGCTTGCTTGCTTGCTTGCTTGCTTACTTACTTACTTACCTATTTCCTCTTTTCCTTTCCTCGGGTTAACGGTGAGCATGATTTTTAACTGTTGTCTTTTATCTTAACAGGTTGTCATATTTTTTTACGTGGTGTTAGCCCTGATATGGCTCTAGTAGTCGACTGGGCTATAAGCGATATGAACTGAACTGAACTTCTTTCCTCGGAAGTGAAGGACAGACTGGCGGGGCTATGATTAAGGAAATATTGTCTTCACCTTGTTGATAGGCAATTGAGGTTTTGTGCTTTGACTAGGGGGTGAGAGGGGGGGGGGCTTTCTGTCATCTGAAAAGGGTTTATACTGAGTCGCTACTTGCGTTGTGATTCAGACCTTTGATTATTTATTTATTTACTTTATGTATCCGTTCTTTTCTTTCAAGATCAGACACACAGATACACATGTCATTTACATGTAACCAAGATTGTTCTTATGATAGGCTCATACAATACTAGTATAAAAAATATAGACTAGGTAAAACATAAGCTAGGCAGGACCTCAGGACCTGGCCAGCTCGTGGGTTTATGTGCAGGCTTAATTTAAGTTGTGTGCCATGATCACCATGCATAGGGCAGTTTCAGATGTACTTTTATATTCATCATCATCATCAGGTGCCCTGCCGCATGGTGTTGGCGATTATGGACTTCCATCTGTCTCTATCTCTTGTTGCCTCAAGCATCTCTTCCACCCTCCTTGTCCCCAGCCACTCTGCAAGTCCGTCTGGTATCTTCTCCCTGGGTCTATCCGGTGCTCTCCTTCCCTCCAGCTTTCCCGTTGTGACCAGGTGTTCCAATTCCCCTTTCCTCATAAAATGGCCTATGAATGTTGCCTATCTTTCCTAATCTTCCTTATGAATGATCTGCTTGTGTCTGCCTCCATTAAGACTGTCTCGTTTGTTTTCTTTGCTGTCCATGGAACTCTCAACATCCTTCTTAGACACCACATCTCGACTGCCTCAATCTTGTTCTGGCTTTGCTTGTTGACTGTTCACGCCTCAAAACCGTATAACATTATCGGTTCTATATAACACTCGAGAACTCTCTTTCTGGTGTTAATTGATAGGCATTTGTTGGTAAGATTGCTTTCCATCTTCTTGAATGTTGTTTTGGCTTGACCGATTCTCCTGGCTATTTCTGATGTGCATCTTCCGTCTGGTGAAATGATCGTTCCCATGTATTCAAACTTATCAACCTGTGTCAAGGTTGTGCCATTTGCTGTTATTTTGCATGAGGGGATTTCATTTTTTTTACTGATCACCATGACTTCAGTCTTCCTGCTGTTTAATTCCAACCCCTTACCTTTGCTTTCTATTTCTAGTATATTCACAAGGTTGTGTAGGTCCCTTTCACTTTCTGCAATTAGCACGGTGTCATCTGCGTATCGAATGTTTTTATCATTTTCCCTCCAACCTTTAATCCAGGGTCTTCCTCTAGGTTTCTCATGATGTTTTCGCTGTAAAGTGAAAACAGATCTGGTGACAAAACACAACCCTGTCTGATTCTTCTTTTGATTATTTTGGAAAGAGCTTATATCGTTTTTCATTCTCATTGCAGCTCTTTTTTCCCAGTACATATTTCTGATTATTCGTAGATCTTTTCCATCAATATTGAGTCTTTCTAGTTGGTTGATCAATTCTTCATGTCTTACCCGATCGAAAGCCTTGGTATAGTCAACAAAGCATAAATATAAATCCTTGTTCATTTCGATTGACCTCTTTATGATAGTTCTTAGGATATATATGGCATTAATAGTTCCTTTCCCTTCCACAAATCCACACTGTTCATCTGCTATTTCTCTTTTGATTCTATTCCTTGTCCTCATCATCATTATTCTTAATAGGATCTTGGTTACATGACTCATCAAAATGACTATGCGATGGAGTTCGCATTCTATAGCCCCTGTCTTCTTTGGAAGTGAAATGAAAATTGATTTTGACAAATGTTTGGGGATTTTTCCAGTGTCATAAATTTCATTTAGGAGGACTGTTATTTTTCCTATGCCAAATTCCTCCAGGGCTTCAATCATCTCTATGGTAATGTTGTCTGGTCCTGGGGCTTTTCCTTGTTTCATTTTTTTCAATGCTGCTCTAACTTCATCTTTCATTATGGGTGGTCCTTCAAAGTTCTTTCTTATAATGTGTTCTGCGTTTCTGTCATCTTCAAAAAGGTCTTTAATGTACTCTCCCCATCTGTCTAATATTTTATCTTTTTCCATGAGAATCGTACCATCTTTCGATTTTAAGCAACCAGTTGATGTGCATGTATTTTTCCTTTAGACAATTTCTGTTATACTGGACTGTTGTAAATTCTTTTTGCTCAAGGTTCTATACTGCTTCCGTAGGATTTTCTTTTGTACGTAGTTATCGTCCATGCCATAAATGAGGTCAGAAGATCTATTAAACGTTGTGTGTGGTCTTTAACCCTTTGACTCCATCACCCTATCCACCTGCATCTTGCATTGTCAAATTTGTTAACAAAGCAAACACTTAACCCTTTGATTCTCTCACCCTATCCACCAACTTCCTGCAACTTAACCCTTTGACTCCCTCACCCTATCCCCCAGCTTCCTGCAGGAAGCTGGAGGATAGGGTGAGGGAGTCAAAGGGTTAAGTTTTTGCAGTTGGTTGGTGGATAGGGTGTGGGGCTCAAAAGGGTTAAGTGAGGATAAGTCGAGGTGCTTGTGTAAATAGGCTGGAAGCTGGTGGATAGGGTGAGGGAGTCAAAAAGTTAAGTTTTTTGCCATTGGTTGGTGGATAGGGTGCGGGGCTCAAAAGGGTTAAGTGAGGATGAGGTGAGGTCATCATCATCATCATCAAGTGCCTTGCCACATGGCGTTGGCGATCATGGCCTTCCATCTGTTTCTATCCCTTGTTGCTGCAAGCACCTCTTCCACCCTCTCTTGTCTTCAGCCAATCTGCAAGTCCGTCCAGCATTTTCTCCCTGCGTCTACCTGGTGCTCTCTTTCCTTCCAACTTTCCTGTTGTGACCAGGTGCTCCAATTCCCCTTTCCTCATAAAATGGCCCATATAAATGTTGCCTGTCTTTTCCTAATCTTCCTTATGAATGATCTTCTTGTGTCTACCTCCATCAAGACTGTCTCGTTTGTTTTCTTTGCTGTAAATGAAAATCTCAACATTCTTCTTAGAAACCATATCTCGGCTGCCTCACAAGATTGAGGCAGCCGAGGTGAGGTGCTTGTGTAAGTAGGCTATCACCGTGTCTCAGAAGCCGTTCCTCTCGATATCTTATCGTGTGCGCGTGATAAGACATGACGTCGTGGGTGCCGCCAGGAACGCTATCTATGGCACCGATGTTGCAGACGACAGCATGCAAACATGCAAATAAAATGCTAACACGCTATCGCTAATGTGCCAGATGCGCGTGAAAGCTACAAGACGACAGATTTGCACTTGGATGAGTAAGTTGGTATATGTATCGTTCGATTATGCCCCGGCAAAACTTGTTGTTGTAATGATATTTCCCACCACAGATAGACAACACTTTAGATGTCTTTGAGATCGTACTTTTTGTGGACCACTTCATATGAGGCTCTATAAATATTGAAAACAAGTAATGCGTTTTGACGTCGGTGCAACTAGTGATCAGTTACGTGCTGACGTCTGTGTAACTGGTAACAAGTAACGTGCTGACGTCTGTGTAACTGGTAACAAGTAACGTGCTGACGTCTGTGTAACTGGTAACAAGTAACGTGCTGACGTCTGTGTAACTGGTAACGTGTTGACATCGGTGCAAACAGTGACAGATGACAAACTGGTTGTGTTGACTATTCGTGTAGGTTTGTATAACAAGACAACACCAACACACGTCGCCTGACACTGACGTCAGGGAAACGTACACTGACATGAGAGGAAACGTGGACTGACGTGAGGAAAACAGACACTGGCATGAGAGAAATGTAAACTGACGTGAGGGAAACACCCTGACGTGAGGGAAACGTACACTGAGAGAAATATACATTGACGTGAAGGAACCGTATACTGAGAGAAATATACACTGACGTGAAGGAAACGTACACTGACGTGAGAGAAACGTATCCTGACCTGAAGAAAAAATAGAACTCTAAACTGACACGAGAAAAATGTATGCCAACAGAGGGCCAGGCGGGCGAGTGTGTCTGTGGGTGATGTGTTGTGTATGCGCTATGTCGATTGTGCACTGTGGTTTCTCGCACTACCGCAACCGCACCAAGAGCAACTGGTTTCGTTTCAATGTGCCTAAAACAGGCATGTACCTGATCATGTTAATAGTGGACCCTCCCAAATACGGGAGCCAAACCGTGGAAGTCAGAGGTAATGGGGCGCTTCAGGGCTACGGGGACGGGGTGGTGGGCGGCTTCGACTTCGCCATTCCGCTGACCGAGGGATCAACGTTCAGTTTGGACATCAACCCAAACGATCAGGGCGGCCTGGGAGACGCCTCCGCTTTGTCCGCTGTCTATGTTTCCAACTGTACAGTGTTCAACTTCGTGCTGGCCAAGCGATCCAGATATAAATATACATCCACCATCGGCAACTACGACTTGCCCTTCACTGCTCTCTTGTCTAACGATGGAACGTGGCTGCATCAAACTCACACCCATTTCACGGTGAGTTACACAGGAATCTATTGGGTGACGGCCAGACCTGATCCCCCGTTCGGCCGTGACACCGTCGTGGACATCTGCAGGAACAGACAGAAACTCTTTTCCGTCTTCGCCGCCATTGGCCAGGCTATTGTCACGTCTGCCGCCTTCCGGTTGGTGAGGAACAGCCATCTGAGTATGAACATGAGAAGTAGGGGTGTGGTGTTAGAAATCAGCACTGCCATCTCCTATATCTACCTCGTCAATAACAAACAGCCCATCACCGGCAGGCACGATCACATCGCCTATACGTCCACTGTCCGGCCCAACCAACGCCTCACCTACGGCTTCCTGCAGTTCAGACTCTGGGGAATCATGACCGACCACGGGTCTATGTATAACGCGCAGACCAACATTTTCACAATCATCACTGGCGGTTCTTACGTCGTGGCTCTTCGCATGGACCCTACTGGCCATGGATCGCAGATTACAGAATCCCTGTGCGGAACCCTGTGGGTCAACGGCGATTCCGTGTGGATTTCGTATGCAGAGAAAGGTACTCCCAGTGGACAGTCCATAGCTCTACAACTGAATCCTGGCCAGAGAATGAATGTTCAGAAGTTTGGCAGCGAGAGTGTGGATGATGGCACCATGATCTCCATAGCCTTTGTTTATCCTATCGACTAACAGGCATCATTCTTAACTTACATACACACAGACTTCTCATTCTGCAACTAGCAGGCTCTTGGAGCTGGAGTGGGGGTGGGGGGTTGGGGTGGGTTGTATTGGGGGGGGGGTGTTTCATGGGACGCACAAATAGGACCTCTACCTACTGATCGTTTCTGTCTCTGTGGGGAGCAGAGCAACATGCAAATTCAAATATACTGTACAACAAGATTCGTTCAGTCTTTGTTACTTGCCACCTGTTTCTTCCTCTGTCGAGCTCGGCGGTGATTTCCTTCTCCGGTGTCCTGCATGATGGTCATAGTCTCTCACGACAGATGGCTGGACTAAACAACCAAACTGTCATTGTCTCGTGGTCTTCTTCTTCTTCTTGGCGTACGCTGCTTATGCGAAAAGTGCATGGTACCGTGGTTTGTTAGAAGGCGCGCGCTGGCCCAGTACCTCTGTTTTCAGCCTTCTAGGTTTTCTGCAGGGATTGCCCCGCCCTTAGCTCGTGGCCCATACGTCCTGCCCTGGGAGTACAGGGGGGGATTGTTTCTCCGAGGATCCCACCCCGTAGCTAGGGCTTATAGCGGCCCTTACCCGCTGATGAACCCGTCATAGGACACCTGGGGCATTTTTTAAGGATAGCAGCGCCACCTGCTACCCCACCCCGTCCTGATAGGAACATCCCCAGTTTGGTCCGGGACTGCTTATTTGCTAACAAGCTAGCTTATTCACACCACCCTCCATATCTGAAGGACTTCACTATCCGCCACCTGTGACCCGCCTGGGTTGGGGATGGTCGCCCCGCCGCTGAATTGGAAGTCGGCCTTTTCCAGGGTCTCGTGGTCGTCAGAAAAGGTTCCTGAGGGCGGATCATGGCGTTGATGTCATGTTTTGTGTACTCATTGATGATAAAGAACATTTAACTCTTTGACTCCCACACTCTGTCCATCAGCCTCCCGTGTCGTCAACCATGCCAGCAAAGCAAAAACTTAGCCTTTTGACTCCCTCATCCTATATACCAACTTCCTGCAGGAAGCTGGTGGATAGGGTGAGAGAGTCACAGGATTAAGTTTTTGCAGTTGGTGGATAGGTTGCGGGAGTCAAAGGGTTAAATCTATATCAAAGTGACTGCCAGAGATCAAGCAAATAGGAACCAGAACAAAAAACTAAAATTGAATTAAGATGCGTATTTGATACAAGGCAAGGCAAGACTAGAGAGAGGCGCAAATTTTCGCCCAATCTGGTCTGTGTCAAGAATATGCAAAAAGAAAGCAAAGAGTAAATGCACAAAGCGTAACACAAAAAGACAACAACAAAAACAGAAACAAACAATACAACAACAACAACAACAACAACAACAACAACAACAACAATACTCATGTTGAGCATTTATTCTTTGTTTTTCTGCCTTCGCCTGACAAAGACCATTCGGCTGGTTGAAAATTTGCGCCTGTCATATCTTATTTTAAATGCGTCATCTGATTTCATTTTTGAGTATTTCTGGATCCTAAACTCATTTTAAGTAAGCTAACAGTACATTCACAAGCATTCAAAGTAAGCTAACAATACACTGATAAAGATATTCAAAATAAGTTCACAGTATACTAGTGAAAACATTTAAAGGAAGCTAACAGCACATTGATAAAGACATTCAAAGTAAGCTAACAGTACATTGATAGACATTTGAAGTAAGCTAACAGTACATTGATTGACATTTAAAGTAAGCTAACAGTACATTGATAGACATTTGAAGGAAGCTAACAGTTCATTGATAGACATTTGAACGAAGCTAACAGTACATTGATAGACATTTGAACGAAGCTAACATTACATTGATAGACATTTGAAGGAAGCTAACAGTACATTGATAGACATTTGAAGGAAGCTAACAGTACATTGATAGACATTTGAACGAAGCTAACAGTACATTGATAGACATTTGAAGTAAGCTAACAGTACATTGATAGACATTTGAAGTAAGCTAACAGCACATTGATAGTCATTTGAAGGAAGCTAACAGTACATTGATAGACATTTGAAGTAAGCTAACAGTACATTGATTGACATTTAATGTAAGCTAACAGTACATTGATTGACATTTAAAGTAAGCTAACAGTACATTGATTGACATTTAAAGTAAGCTAACAATACATTGACTGACATTTAAAGTAAGCTACATTACATTGATTGACATTTAAAGTAAGCTAACAGTACATTGATTGACATTGAAGTAAGCTAACAGTACATTGATTGACATTGAAGTAAGCTAACAGTACATTGATTGACATTTGAAGGAAGCTAACAGTACATTGATAGACATTTAAAGTGAACTAATAGAATTCTGATAAAGACATTCAAAGAAAGCTTTACAGCTGAGGCTTCGTGAATTGACTGGTTGTATGTTAATTAACAATCTGTTGTTAATGTTGGTACTGAAATGTTGAGATTCACAGTTGCATGTTAACAATCTATTGTTTGTTAATGTTGGTATCGGAATGTTGAGGTTCACAGCTATATTTTAATTTTCTATCGTTAATGTTGGTATTGGAATGTTGACATTTACAGTTGTATGTTAACAATCTATTTTTTACGCTGGTATCGGAATGCTGGGGTTTACAGCTGTATGTTAACAACCTATTGTTAATGTTGGAGCCGGAATGTTGGGGTTATAGCTTATGTTAACAACCTATTGCTAATGTTGGTATTGGAATGTTGAAATTTACAGCTGTATGTTAACAATCTATTGTTAATGTTGATGCTGGAATGTTGAGATTTAGAGCTGTATGTTAACAATCTATTGTTAATGTTGATGCTGGAATGTTGAGATTTAGAGCTGTATGTTAACAATTGTGATTTACATTGGACTTTGGCCATCTCTAATACTTCGTAGAAGTTGTCGATGTCTTCCTGAGTACTTGCGGATGTTGGTGCATACACCTGAATGATGTTGATATCAAATGGTTTGCCTCCCTATTTGA
>CM060315.1:22641736-22711736 GCA_030674185.1 Monoplex corrugatus | reverse complement strand
GATCATGACCAAATTACCACAATCTTAGCCTAGCGTTTTCTAAGAAGAACGTTAAGAGTTCCATGAACAGCAAAAAAAAACCCAAAAAAACAACAACAAAAACAAAAAAAAAAACAAAAAAACGAGGCAGTCTTGAAAGAAGCAAACACATAAAAAAAAACATTAACGGAAAAAACTTATGAAAAGACAAGCAGCATTCACAGGACATATTATGAGGCAAGAGAAATTAGAGCTCTTAGTCACAACAGGAAAGCTGGAGGGAAAATGAGCACCAGGTAGACTCAGCAAAAAAAATACTGGACGGAGTTGCGGAGTGGATGAAGACAGAGAGGGTGAGAGACGTATTTGCAGCGACAAAAGACTGATTGGTATGGAGGTCCATGATCGCCAACGCCATGCGGCATGGTACATGATGATGATTATCCAAGTTTAACGGACCAGTCAGCTATATCTTAGGTTGCCGCAGAGGAGGAGCACTGGCTTTCCAGTCTGCCTGCACGAGTTTGTACGGGTGTGAATAACGCCTGGGAATAGATAGATAGATAGACAGACAGACAGATAGATGGATAGATAGATAGATAGATAGATAGATAGATGGATGGATGGATAGATAGATAGCAAGATAGACAGACAGACAGAAGATAGATAGATGATAGATAGATAGATAGATAGATAGAATAGATGGATAGATAGATAGATAGATAGATAGCAAGATAGTCAGACAGACAGACAGATAGATAGATAGATAGATAGACAGATAGATAGATAGATAGATAGATAGATAGATAGATAGATAGATAGATAGATAAAAGATAGATAGATAGATAAACAGATAGACACACAGATAGATAGATAGACAGACAGATGAATAGATAGATAGATAGATAGAGAGAGAGAGGGATAAGATAGATATAGATAGATAGTAGATAGATAGATAGATAGATAGATAGATAGATAGATAGATAGATAGATAGATAGATAGATTGATTTATAGATATACAGACAAAAGGACAGACAGACAGACAGATAGATAGATAGGTAGATAGATAGATAGGTAGATAGATCGATAGATAGATAGATAGATAGACAGGCAGATAAACAAACAGACAGACAGACAGATAGATAGATAGATAGATAGATAGATAGATAGGCAGATAGATAGATAGGCAAACAGACAGACAGACAGATATAGATAGATAGGCAGATAGATAGATAGGCAAACAGACAGACAGATAGATATATAGATAGATAGATAGATAGATAGATAGATAGGCAAACAGACAGACAGACAGATAGATAGATAGATAGATATAGATAGATAGATAGATAGATAGATAGATAGATAGATAGCTAGATAGATAGGCAAACAGACAGACAGACAGATAGATAGATAGATAGATAGATAGATAGATAGATATAGATAGATAGATAGATAGATAGATAGATAGATAGATAGATGGATAGATAGATAGATAGATAGATAGATAGATAGATAGATAGATAGATAGATAGATAGATAGATAGATAGACAGACACAAACACAAAACGTTTCAGATTGTCCTTAAAGTTACTTACAGTCTTGGAGTATGACCGCAAGTGTAGTCTATTGTCTAGGAGTACGTGTATGTGTGTGACCACAAACTGTCTGTGGTGTGGCCCATAGTCTCTGTGCTGGTAACCAGACCTGGTAACCAGACTTACTGAAAGAAAAATAATGAGACAATTGCTGCAGGCGTTGTCACCAAGGTTTGGCCAGAAAGCGGACAAAATCTTGGACCTTCAGACCCAGAACGGTTCCCTCAGCCTGTCTGGAGTGGCAATTAAGGCAGCAGCTTGGAAGTTCCGATCATAGACATGGACAGAGAGAGACCAGTAACTCAGGTTGAAAATCCATATTTCAGACGTTTCCAAAGACAGAGAGAAGTGGGGGGGGGGGGGGGGAGAGAAACAGACAGAGACAGAGAGAGACAGAGAGACAGAGAAGACAGAGACAGAGAGAGTCA
This sequence comes from Monoplex corrugatus, assembly GCA_030674185.1. Lineage (NCBI taxonomy): Eukaryota > Metazoa > Mollusca > Gastropoda > Littorinimorpha > Ranellidae > Monoplex > Monoplex corrugatus. The sequence goes on along the minus strand of CM060315.1, from coordinate 22,709,733 downwards.
GAGAGAGACAGAGACAGAGAGAGTCAGAGAGAGACAGAGAGGGAAAGAGAGAGACAGAGGAGAGATAGGGAGAGAGATGGGGAGAAAGAGAAGGGGTAAATCTTTTTTGTGCGTTCGGCTTTATTGTTTCGTTTTGTTTTTGTTTTTGTTTCTGTTTTGTTTTGTTTCCTACTGGACGAAGCAGCTGGGAAGTATAGGTCTTTTTTTTTCCTTAATGTGTGTACGGGGGGGGGGGGGGTTGGGGAAGAGAGGGAGAGAGAGAGAGAAAGACAGAGAGATAAAGAGAGAGAGAGTCAACAACATAACACAAATCACACTAACGAATTTTTTTTCTATTTGCTTATTCGATATTTTTGTAAGGAATTGACGAAGCATACAATGTATATCTCATTTAGTATAATGAAATCTACACAAATCACACATTCAGCATAACAATCTTATCATATACATAAATCCATGTTCAGTTTTATACCTAACATAAGTCTTCAGGTTTTCCCTTTTTACAGAAAAAGGGGCCCAACGAAAATCTTACTATCTGTCTGTAGGAAAAGAAAGTCTGGGGCTAGTTGGATTGTACGTCCTCAGAGGAGAAGACCACCCACCCCCAGCAAGCAAGTGTTTTGGCTCTACACACCTTACACAGTCCTGATGGAGGCAGACACAAGAAGATCATTCATCAGGAAGATTAGGAAAAGACAGGCAACATTTAGAAGCCATTGTGTGAGGAAAAGGGAGCTACAGCACCTGGTCACAACGGGAAAGGTGGAGGGAAAAAGAGCACCAAGTAAACCCAAGGAGAAAATATTGGACGGACTTGCAGGGAGGCTGAGAACAGAGAGGATGGAAGATGTGCTTGCGGCAACAAGGGATAGATACACATGAAGGGCCATGATCGCCAACGCCATGCGGCAAGGCACTTGATGATGGTAATGATGGCTCCTTACACTCTAAGGGAGCCAGGCCAGACAGCCAGGTCATGATTTATGGATGCCCTTCTGTTGTTGCCTTTTTCTTTTTCCTCTTTGTGGATTATTATCTGCGCCTTTACGGTGGTCAAGCGTATCAAGGCTCCTTTCAGTTTCAGTTTCAGTTTCAGTTTCTTAAGATGATGTCTCCGCGCTCGGAACGAATCCCATATGCACTAACGTCACAGGTGCCATGTGTATGGTGATCACGGTACAATCCTTAAGTATGCACAGCACATAAACCCATGAGCTGGCCAGGTCCTGAAGCCCTACCTAGACGCAAGGCTCCCTGAATCCATCAACATGTAATGACACAATGGTCCAACACCAATACCATTATTGATCTTAATATGAAATGGCAATTTTTTTGTAGGGGCCTAGATCTTAGCTGTGTTTCTTCTCCAAAATACACGTCTTTTCTTCAGTAAATGCATGCATGCGCTCACTTGACTGGTTATATGCCATTACAAAACACAGTAGCGACAAGATAGAATACCCTCTTACGCTTTCGTTTATGTCATCATCATCATCATGTGCCCTACCGCGTGGGGTTGGCGATCATGGCCCTCCATATGCATCTATCCCTTGTTGCCGCAAGCACATCTTTCACCCTCTCTGTCCTCAGCCACCCTGCAAGTCCGCCCAACATTTTCCCCCTGTTCGTTTATGTAGATGGATGAATCAGGGTTTCATGTCTATTACCAATTCTGTCTTGTTGATGCAAGTTGTGTCAAAGTGGTGTCCATACTGCGTTTATGGATTTCCAGCCTAACTCCGCAACATAGAGAACTTCGTTGGTCCACGGCCCGTTACACACAATGCTGCAGAGGGCTTGGGACAGCACAAATCACAGACGTTTGTTTAACTCTGAGAAGGATTACACGTGCACAGAGTGGCCATTTGAATCGATCAAGTGAGTCCATATTTTCAAGCAGAATTGTGTGATTGTCGATCCCTCTATTTGTATCTCTGGATCAAGTGAGTCCATAATTGCCAGCAAATCCATGATTTCAAGCAGCATTGTGTGATTGTCGATCCCTCTATTCATATCTCTGGATCAAGCGAGTCCATAATTGCCAGCAAAATTGTACGATTCTTGATCTCTCCTTTCCTGTGTCTGGATCAAGTGAGTCTAGAACTATCGATAGTATTGTGCAAATGCGCAGTTGTCGAGCTCTCTATTCATATCTCTGGATCAAGTGAATCCGTAATTGTCAATAGAACTGTGCGGTTGTCGATCCCTCTGTTCACATCTCTGGATTCAGTCCATAATTATCAGCAATATTGTGAGTTGTTGGTCTCTCTTAGTCAAGCGTCTGGCTGTGACACAGGCCATTCCTTCCCTTTTTATCAAACGTAACTGTTTCTCGGCTGCTTGCAAGCCACCCATCTCCATCGTCTCCACTCACCCCACGTGTTGGTAGGTGAAGGTCAAAAAAAGCCAAGCTTGGGGCCAGCACTATGAGGGGGAGCCAATCCCCTCTCCCTCGCTTCAAGTTCATATTCACAATTTTTTTTATCAAGACTTCAGAAAGACAAGAAGGCTTATTGGTCTGCAAGGGGTGGGACCTGGGAAATCAACCTATCTGTCCAATGCAAGAAGTCTAATTGGTCTTCAAGGGGCGGGACCTGGAAAATCAACCTACCTCTCCAATGTTTTATACCAAGCCAGCCGGGCAATGCCACGATATTCAACTGCCGCGGGATCTTTAGCGTGCGCAACCAGAAGGCACACGTAAACGTAAGATCACAAACGAATAAACACGAAATACAAAAATTAGGAAGGAAAAGACTCAAACTTCCCTATTGCTTCGTCCAGTGGGAGAAAAGGATATGCTGTACGATCCATCTTCATATAGATCTAGTCAGTAGTTCACTCTGGACGAAGCAGCAGGGAAGTTTCAGTCTTTCTCTCCTCATTTTTGTATTTGGTGTTTGTTCGTTTGAAATTTTTCGTCTACACTTGACAAAGGCCAGTTGGCCGAAAATTTGCGCTTGTCTTGTCTGGTTGTATTAAACACGCGTTCTGATTCTATTTTCGTGGTTTTGTTTGTTTGTTTTTTGTTTGTTTGTTTGTTTGTTGTTTGTTTGTTTGTTTGTTTGTTTTGTTCTGTTGTTGTTGTTGTTTGTTTTGTTTTGTTTTGGGTTGGATTTTTGTTGTTTTTGTTTGTTTTTTGTTTTGTTTTGTTTTGTTTTGTTGTTTTTGTTGTTGTTGTTTTTGGGGGGTCCTGTTTGTTTGAACCCGGGCAGTCATGCTTGTTTTGACGTTAACAGGTAGTCTATGCATGTGCAATATATTTAGATACACTACAACATTAATGGTGTGTGCTGTCTCAGCAATGCCCTGTGCGGTACTGTCTGCAACAGGCTGTGGAGATTAACAAAGACATAGACTTGCGTATTGCAGTGTACGGTTACCGGTCTCTCCTTTTATGTCTTTGACAGCAGAAGCTGCGTGGCTCCCCCGTCTTAATTGGCACTCCAGACAGACTGAGAGAACCGTTTGGTGTTTGAGGGTCTAAGGATTTGTCGGCTTACTGGCTAAATCTTGTTGACAACGCCTGAAGCAGTTGTCTCATCATTTTCTTTTTCTTCTCATAGGTCTCGTTAATTGGGGATTGCTGATACACTTTGTACCATAGAACTCACTACAGATGTTCTGTGGTCATAATTATGTCCGTAATTATACAGTTTGGTGTTATTACTAACCTGAAGGCTATATGTGGTGACAATTGTGCTTTATTTATCTTAAATAGTTAACTTCTTCGCATCCATACAATAGTATTGGTTCTATGTAACGTTGTACGGATGCAAAGCCTGGACAATAAACAGGCAAAGTCAAAACAAGATTGAGGCAGCTGCAATGTGGTTTCTAAGAAGAATGTTATGAGTTCCATTGACAACCAAGAAAACAAATGAGACTGTCTTGAAAGAAACAAATACTAATGAAAAAGAATATAGGAAAAGACAAGCGACATTTATTGGACATTTTATGAAACGCGAGAAACCTGAGCACCTGGTCACAACAGGAAAGTTAGAGAGGAAAAGGGCACCATCAGGTAAACCCAGGGAGAAAATAATGGATGCATTTGCAGAGTGGATGAGGACAGAAAGGGTGGAAGATATACTTGTAGCACAAAAGATAGATTCGTGTGGAAGGCTATGATCACCGACGCCATGCTGCATGTCACATGATGATGATGAATAAATTTCTTGTCTGTTTGGTAATCTTTCATGAAGAAAGTCTAATATATGGAACTGAATGTGTGTGTGTGCGGGTTGCCGGGGGTGGGTGGGTGGGTGGGAAGGATGATAAGGTTGCAAGTCTTGCATGCGTATATGTGCGTATGTGTGTGTATATACGTATAACATAGATAAATTATCTCTTTTTAATTCATTTTTTGTTCTTATAAGCTTTTGTCCTGAAAAAAAGTTGGGGGGGGGGGGGGTTGTTTTGGGTTTTTTTTCGGTTTTTTTCTTTTATTTTTTTTACTAATTATTAATTGTCAATAGTGAACTACTGACTATATGAAGGTGGATTGTACAGTAAGTATAACAAGTTGGTTCCCTTCCCTTCCCCCTCCTCTTCCACTTTATAATTGTTACCTTGTGTGCTCCAAATCTTGTTTGTGTGTGTCTGAGGGAGGAACGTGGTGCCGTGTTGACTCTAGCATGACCTCAGGCCTCACTGTCCGCGGTTCATCCTGTCCGACGCCATCACCGTTCACCACAACACCACCCACCATACACACACACCAACACCCACCACACCACCCACCACACCACCACCACACCGCCCACCACTCCACCAACCACACCACAACCACACCACCCTCCACACCACACCACTCCACCCACCACACCACCACCACACTACCACCACTCCACCCACCACACCACCACCACTCTACCCACCACACCATTCCACCCACCACACCACCACCACTCTACCCACCCGCACCACCAACACCAAACCACCACCACACCAACACCACACCACCAACCCACACCAACCACCCACCACACCACCACCACCACACCACCACCACACCACCCCTGCCGGTGTCACCAGTCAACAGTCTACTAATTGGCTTGCCGCAGTTTCGCCACATACCACGGTGTATGGCTTTTCATCCCCGCAACGACCAAGCCTGGCGTTTTTTTTGGCCTCCAGCTTCAAACGCCTTCATCGTGTTGATGAGGCTGAGATCTTCAGTTTCCAGGAGACTGGATAAATTGGAAGCAGTCACGTTTAAATGGACACAGTCTCCTTTATCAGGGCGGGTGGGGAGGGGGAGGGGGAGGGAAGGAGGGGAAGGAGGGGGAGAGGGTGCTTCCTGGCTGTTGCCTTAATTGGCACTCCAGACGGACTAAGGGAACTGTTCAGTGTGGAGGATCTAAGAGTTTTGTCGGCTTACTGGCCAAATCTTGTGGACTACGCCTGTAGCAGTCGTCTCATTATTTTTTTTTTTTTTTTTTTTTTGGGGGGGGGGGGGTAGATCTCGTCTAGGTGGAGGAGATGTGTGTGTGTGTGGGAGGGGGGGGGGGTGTTGTTGCTAAACTTTGTACAATTACAGACTCGTAGACCACACTACAGGCAATCTGTATGTGTACGTACGAAAATATTTTTCGATTAACTGCCTGAATTCTTTTTCTTCTACTCCTTCTTCTTCTTCTGCTTCTTTCCTGCTTCTTTCTTCCTTTTGTTTTTGTTTTTTTTTGTTGTTGCTTATTTCTTCTTTAGATTTCGTCGATATTGTTGTGTATGCTGTTTTCAACGAAATATACCGACAGAGCTGACTATATCGATAAGGCTGCGTATTTACGTATTTACTACAACACGACAAGACAGGCGCAAATTTTCGGCCAACTGGCCTTTGACAAGCGTAAGATCACAAACAAACAAACACCAGATACAAAAATTAGGAGAAAAAGATTGAAACTTCCTTGCTGCTCCATCCAGTGTGAGAAAAGGAATCATTGCGCCTGTCTTGTCGTGTTGTATTAAATACGCGTTCTTATTCTTTTTCTTTTTTTTTTTCTTTTTTTTCGTGTTTTTCTGGTTCCTGTTTCCTTGAACAAGGGCAGTCACACTTGTTTTGGATACCGATAAGGCGTTTACAGATGTCTATGAGGAAACTACCCAACACCAAAGACCTTGACAAGATCATACTGTTAGTATCGATGTGGCAAGAGAAACAAACATGCACGTACGTTGGGGAGAAAGCAGAACGTGCGTGGCCACAGAATCTGACACTATAATCGATGTGGAATGATTATGGTGATACTATGGATCAAAAACCCCTTGGTTTCAGACTACATGACAAGGCTGAATCAGACAGCCTCTCTCTCTCTCTCTCTCTCTGTGGTTCTTTTTTTGTGTGTGTATGTGTCTGTGTTTGTGAATTTGTATGTGTATGTGTTATGCTGTGTGTGTGTGTGCGTGTATGTGTGTGTGCTCGTGTGTGTGTGTGTGCTGTGTGTGTGTGTGGTGTGTGTATGCTCGTGTGTGTGTGTTGTGTGTGTGTGTGTGTGTGTGTGTGTGTGTGTGTTTGTGTATGTACGTCTCTCTCTCTCTCTCTGTACGTGTGTGTGTGTGTGCTTGTGTGTGTGTACGTTTCTCTCTCTCCCTCTCTCTCTCTGCTTGCCTGCGTGCGTGCGTGCGTGTATGTGTGTGTGTGTGCGTGCGTGCGTCTGTATGTGTCCGTGTGTGTGTGTGTGAGTATGTGTGTATGCGTGTCCGCGCGCACTTATGTGTATGTGAGAGTGTGTGTGTGTGTGTGTGTGGTGTGTTATCGACACTTAGTCTATCAGACTACAAGGTCTAATAGTTAGCATTGTTGTCCAAGAACTCACGTTTTGCCCATGTCGTATTTTGCCTGTTAGAGGAGACTCACAACTAGCTGCAGTGAAAACTGGCCAGACTTGAAGCTTGCGTGAGTGCGTGCGTGCGTGCTTGTACACACACACACACACACACACACACACACACACACCACACCACACACATCACACACACCACGCACACCACACACGCACACACACACACACACTCACACACACTACCACCACCACCACACCACACACACCATGTACACCACTCACACCCCACAAACACACACACGCACGCACGCGCACACACACACACACACATACATACACACACATACATACATACATAAACACTCTACACAACAAAAGGAGTTCGGTAGGTGTCGATGCAGTTTCAAATGAAATGATTAAACATCTTTCAGAAAACTACATTATTTTTTTACACAAAATTTTTCAGAAATGCTGGGTTGGTGGACTTATACCACAATTATGGCAAATGTCTGTTGTTATACCAGTATTAAAAGCAGGAAAGCCTAAAAACAATAAAAACAGTTACAGACCTATTGCTTTGACGTCCCATACGAGCAAACTATTGGAAAAATTGGTATTAAACAGACTTGTACATTACTGTGATAAAAATAACGTTATTCCAGTAAATCAGGCTGGTTTTAGAAAGGGAGATCTACAGTTGAGCACCTGGTTAAACTTACCACTCACATCAAGAAACAGTTTGCCCGCAGAAAAAGTCTTTTAGCTACATTTTTTTATGTGAAAAAAGCTTACGATCAAGTTTGGCATACGCGTTTATTGTACAAGCTGAAATCTATTAGTTTATCTGGCAATATGTATGATTATATTTAGTCTTTTTTAGCCAATAGAACTATTCAGGCAAGAGTGGGAACTAGTTATTCTACTTCACGACATCTTGATATGGGAATTCCACAAGGTTCAGTGATAGCACCGCTTTTATTTAATATCCTTATACAGGATCTTCCTAAAGCACTCTCAAATCGTGTTGTTTTGGCACAGTACGCTGATGATATATGTATTTGGATGAATATTACCTTAAAAAAGATAACTCCACAGAGAGCACAGAATTACATTAGGAAGTTGAATCAATCTGATCTTGATAATCTTGGAAACTATATGTTAGAAAATGGTTTGTCTTTGTCAGCGGAAAAAACTAACATGATGCTATTTAATCCTGGTGGTACTTTAAGTAACTTGCCTACTTTCAGATTGCTTGGTGAAGTGTTACATTACAAACAGGTTGTAAAATTTCTGGGAGTCTTTATGACATCGAAATTAAACTGGAATGTCCATTTTGATTATATTTCAACAAAAGCAAGAAAAGCCCTAAATTTTCTAAAGATAATAAGCCGATTACCTTGGGGAATGGATACAAACATACTAATTCATCTATCAACAGCACTTGTACAATCTAAATTATCATATGCGCAAGAAGTGTTCTTCAGTGCACCAAAATATTTATTAAAGAAGATACAAAGCTTAGACTGCAAAAGTATTAAAATTGCTCTAGGTGTCCCTACTCATGCCTCTAATCTGGAAACGTACAAAGTTGCTGGAATTCTGCCTCTGAACAACTGTCGTGAACTAGCGACAGCAAAATTTGCAGTTAGAACTACTTCACAAACGGACAATTTTGTGAGTAAGGAAATTAAAATCAGGTCTGATGTTGACTTTCCAAAGCGAGCAAAAAGCATTTCATCACAAATGACTGTTGCAACTTACATATCTGACTTGGTCAAACAGTCTAACATAAATATGGATGAAATAGCTGAGACACCATCAACAACGCCTATCCCTACATGGGAAATGCAAAAACCCTCTTTTGATATTGATTATACAGACGCTAAGAAATCTGAAAACGTCAACATTTCGATATCCACAGCAAGAGAACACATCGATGAAAAATACCGTACCCACCTTCACATTTTTACCGATGGATCAGTCTTAGAAAATAAATGTGCTGGAGCAGCATTTTATGTTCCAAAATTTAAGATAAAAAAGTCATTTTTCGTTGGGGCAAACTTATCTATCTTTACAGCGGAATTAGTCACTATTAATCGAGCATTGCATTATCTAGTAAATCTTAAACCCATGTCTTTCAAAGTAGTTCTCTTTGTTGACTCAAAATCTGTATTATATGCCTTACGGTCTTTTAATGCCGACACAAGACCTGATTTAATTACTGAGGCAAATCATCTTATACATCGTTTAAGGGTCAAAGGTACAGATATCAGTTTATGCTGGGTGCCTTCTCACGTTGGTCTTCACGGCAACGAAATAGTTGACAGAGCAGCTAAGCAAGGCGCCCAGAATGCTGATAATGCTATAGAATTACATGTTCATACCTCCGTAAAAGAAGCTTGCAACCTGCTCGAATCAGCCTCATGGACTCGATTTCATGAACATTCAGATGAACAGTTTGTGTCACAACAAATGATAAAACTTACCGTTCAAAATGTATGTAAAAAATTGCAGTATTCTTCCATGTATCATTTGAGATCGATTGTTGCTGTTTGTTTTCGTATTCAGCTAAACGCATTGAAAACAAAATATTGTAAAAATGTCAAGTGTATTTGCGGCGAACAGTTCACACTGTTTCACTGTTTATTCTACTGCAAAATGCTACGTTCTTTTTTACCGAAAATGTTTACTCAGAAAACTATTCTGAAAATCATTTCCAAAAAATTACATCAGATCAAATTTTGTTAGTTAGAATTTCAGAATCATTAGTTCACAGTCCTGTTAATGCATTACTTTAACTTTATTCGGTTTGTGTTTTAGTGTTACAATTTCCCTTCACATTGTTGAAGTTAATTGTTACTGTTAAATTCTCGTTCCATTTTACTGTTCCCCCACCTGCTAATGTCTTTTTCCTCTGTCTTCCCTCTGCCCAAATCCAACCCGTCCAACTATCGTTCTACATTTTTATTTTGTTCACTTCTTTTTATTTCCCCTCCCCCCCCCCCCCCCCCTCCCCCATCTAATATCACTTATAGTGAAAAGACGTTAAATCAAAGAACGAACGATACACACTCGTCTAAAAGCACATATGTGAATAGACGTGAAAAGAAATAACGAACGATACATACACACAGAGGATGCTGAGCTAGGGTACTCCATTTTCTAGGCGTGTGATCCTTGACCCAAGTTGTAAATACACACACACACACATATAAATATATAATTATATATATATATTAATATATGTCATACATACAATATATATATATATATATATATCATACATATATATATATATATATATGTATATATGTTTGTATGTATATCTATATATATATATATATATATATATATATGTTTGTATGTATATCTGTCTCTCCAGTTCTTTTTTGTCTTTTTCCATGATATTATTAAGTGTACATCTTTCGATTTGAAGCAACCACTTAATGTGCATGTCTTTTTCCTGTGGGCAATTTCTTCAATGTTTCTGTACATACTTTGAGGATCTATTTTGTGTTGGTCTTCTATTTCTTTGAACTTTGTTTCCAGCCAAGCTTCCTTAGCTTCATTGCACCTATTCCTGATTTCTTTATCTTTTTGTATTCTTCCTCTTTTCCCTTTGCCTTCCTCCGTTCTTCCATCAAGCATATAATTTCTGTTGTCATCCAGTTCTTTTTTGCTTTTCTTTCTACTCTAGGGATTTCTTCATAAGTTTCATTTATCGAGTTTCTCAACTTTGTCCATTGTTCCTCACTGTCACCAACGTCTTCCAGAGCACTGAATTTGTTTTGAACATGTACAATAAATTTTTCACGGGTCGCTTCATCTGTCTTATTTAAATGAGTCCAAGATTTAGTCTGATGTTACTTTTTGGTCTGTTTTCTTTTCTTTAGCTTCAGCCTAAATCCTCTCATTAAAGGATTATGCCATGAAGCTAAGGAGAAGTAAAAAAGGAGAAGATGAACACAACCTATTCAAAATTTAATTGATAGCCTTTCAATAGCATGCACACACACACACACACACACACACCACACACAGGCACACAACGCACACACACCAAACACACACAACACAAAACACACACACAAACATGCCCAAACGCACATATATGCATATTCTACTCCCTCTGTGAACCAGACGTGAAACGCCACAAACCATGTCAATTTTTATTCTTTTTTTTTTTTCACATCATTTCATGTACTCCTCAAGGTACTTAATGTACACTGTCAGACACTCTCTTGCATGCCTAAGGCTGCTGGCCCACAGAAACTCACGCCTCACGTCTCACGCCTGATGCTTCACGCCTCACGTGTGAACAGAAAAGTGAACAGACGAGGTCTCTCTTGCACAGGACCATACAACTCTACTCACACTTCACGCTGCACAGTTCACGCTGTGAGCGAAAAAGTGGGATTGTCCACTTTTTCTGATGCACAAAGCTGAAGTTCCTGGTTACCATTGGCCATTTCAAATCTCCTCACATGCAGGATGGATGATACAAAGAAAAATTAATCGAGTTGGTCCAGGCAAGGCCCCTCCTCGTGTGCCTAACTACAAGGACAAAGATAAAAAAAAACAAAAAAAACACAAGTTTGGGAAGACTTGACGAAGATTCTGAACGAACCCAAAGTTAAGATAATGGAATGTACGGTGGAATTCTCCTCGTGACTCTGTAAGGAAGAAATGTTCCCGGCACCATATGCTTTGTCTCTTTCGCTTCCTCCTCCTGAGCAAGAGCAAGATCAGGAGGTCTTCTTCGTCGGAAGAATACATCTTCAGAAAAAGAAACAAACCACGAATACTGTCTCTGATCAACTGAGCAAACAGCACTGTATTCAGGCACCGTCAACACAAAACAGATGCATGAGCAGTGAGGTGTGAGCTCCTGTGGCCCAGTGCATGATATGTGAGGCATGAAGCATGAGGCATGAAGCATGAGGCGTGAAGCATGAGGCGTAAGACGTGAGGCATGAGTTTCTATGGCCCAGAAGCCCAATACACACCTAACAAGTTTCACATTTTACCACACCTGATACACGCATAGCACATAAAAAGTTAATGATAAAAATAGCCATTTATGTACAAATGCAGACACATTTCAGTCCATCTTCCTTACAGATATCACTTGCGGGGCTGTAACTTCAGGGAGAGACACACATGCATGCGCAAGCGTGCTTTGCGTGCGCATGCACACACACACACACGCACACGCACACACACACACACACTCAAACACACACACACTTGTGGATGTGCACACGACACAATAAAATATAAGATCCAAAGCTGCAACACTCTCTTGAGATTTTTCCAGCTGTAACCAAACCACCCATACAGTTATGAATCAAAACATAATTGCGCAAAAACAAAGTGTACTTGTATCTCCTTTCAAAATGCCACCTCTGATAATTTTTTTCAACTTTTCACACACACACACACACACACACACACAAACACGCAAACAAACACACTCACATATACCTTAATACTGCATGCACATACCTTAATTTTGCATGTACAATCACAGCATACGCACAGACATGTATAGCCATATGCATATGCATGCGCACACATCGCACGTACAGATATGAACTCACACATGTACTGAAACTCCTGCGTATACCTTAATTTTGCATGCACAATCATGCTCAATCACCACACACACACACACACACACACACACACACACACACCACACACAGTGACATGGAGGCATGTATGTGCACACATACACACACTCACAAGTACAATGATGCAGACAAATTCAATTCATCAGTTCAGTTTGCTACCAGATGTGTAAGTGTGCACAGCAAATTCATGAGACCATGGCCAGACAATGCGAGCAAAGGGCTTCGCCCTCAAGACATTCAAGGAGTATCTATCATTCAAGGGAGGTAGCTAATCATCAACTTTTAAAACCAACAGTGGACACAAGAGTTGTTTCCCCTTTCGCCTTCTGCCCTAAACCACACTGCTCTTTTTCCCCTTTATTTCAACAACTAAAACAGAGATCATGACTTTCCCTAACTAAAACAGAGAACATGACCATTCCTGACTAAACCAGAGAACACGACTATTTCTACTAATACAAATCATTTTCATCATTCATTCATTCTTCTTCTCCTTCTTACGCAGGCTAGAGCCCCTGTGAGAACTTATCTAAGCGTACAAATTCATTCAAAACTACCTATCAAGCAGAGGGAGTGGATTTTTTTGTGTATGACCGTTTCTTATTACCTTAAATGCAGTAACACTTTGTCTTTGGGGAACTAAGGAGAGAATTTAAAGAAAAATAGCTGAAAAATCTGGACGGCAGAAATAAGAAAAGAGTCTTGCAAGAAAAAAAAAAAGCATGACAAGAAAGAGGAAGCTCTAACTACCTAAAGACAAACTACACAGTTCCTATCATTCCAAATTAGGAGGAGGTCTTAATTTCTGTATCTGCAGTACCCCGCTGCCAGCACGATTCAGCCAATGAACACTGTTATTCCAACACATACATGCAAATTGCTGATAAAAGACAGTTCAAACAATCTACAAATCCCTGTTTTTCAAGTCTCCTCCTTACTACTAGTTAGGTTTCGTTTTTTTTTTATATGTATTCATCTGTGGTTTGCGTGCATACAAAACCTGTGTCACCAAAATGAGAAAGACGATCACCAAATTTACAAAACAAAAGCACTAATTCACTAAAAATATTACCCAGTGATTTTAAGAGTAAGGACTCTTCACAACAACGAATATTCCTAATTTTTAGCAATTCATCACTGATTTTGAACATAAGAACATATTGACAAACTTAGCACCTGTGTGCAGTGCATTATTTGTGTGCAGTGCATGTTTTTTGTGGGGGTTTTTTCCTTTCATTTTCATTTCATTTCTTAAGAGCTTACAACACAAAATACAACCATATCTTTTAACAAAGAACATTAGGTGTCCAACTGTTTTATGGGCTTTACATTATCTCATTAACAAATTTCAACATGCTAAAAAAACTAAACAACTGTATATCCTCTGTCTTGCAGACACACACTGTGTCACCTCAAAACACCATGCTCTCACAATTCATTTTTCACTCTGTATAATGCTATATGCAGAAGTTTAACAGAATCTTATCCAGCAGGGACATTTGTTGATGACTCTGGTCCGACTTAATTAATTACTGATAACTTGTTTTACTATGAACAAGAAACTGAGAGGTGTGATAAATGTTGGGCAAGGGAGGGGTGGAGAGACTCACCGTCAGAAAGACTACAGAACTTTTCTCTCATTTCAGGACACAGAAATCTTTTACACCTGAAATATTCACCAATGGCTAAGTGGATGAGCACGTAATCTGATACAATAAGTTGGTGTGACTCTCAACGACATGCTGTCTTGGATAAAAATTCAACTGTACAAGTGCCAAGATGGTGCTGTGTGTTGGGGTGGGACCTTGTCTAAAAAAAAGACGGCCAAGATGATTAGAAAAGCAGGCGGGGTGGTAGGGAAAAACAAAAAAAGATATTTCAAAGCAGTACATGAGTGGGTCATAAACAGAAAAACAATTCTGACAGATCCCATCCATCACTTACACAAGGACTTCAAACGTAGATGTGCATAATGTACCATCATTAAACCTTTGACTCCCACACCCTATCCACCAATTGCAAAAACTTAACCCTTTGAGTCCCTACCCTATCCTCCAGCTTCCTGAAGGAGTCAAACGCTCAAGTTTTTGCTTTGCTAGAGTGGTTGACAATGCACAAGTCATGGAACACCTGTATGGCATCCTCAAATGGCTCCATTAAGGTCTACAGTACAGAAGAAGTTGGCAGGGATATCATTTAGTTTCTACCAATGCATACATAAAAAGAATGATCAACAAAAAGCAAACAAAAAAATAAAGCCAAGGCTAAGATTTCCAGCATCCTATAACATTCATATTATCCTTCCCTTCCCATTTGTTTCTCCCTCTAAAATTTCTGCTTCCATTTCCCTCATGTCACCGGTACCCTTGGGTCCCTAGACACGATTCTGCAGACTTATTCGGGCTTTTTCAAGGACAGATACAGTTTTTTGTTGATGGTGGTGCGTTCTGGGTTGATTCTCTTCAGCAACTGTGCAATCGTGTTGCTCATCTGCTCGTTGGTCATATTCAACTTTTTGGAGCGGAACTTTTGCAGCAAGTCTTTTGTTGTCATAGGCTTTCTCTGCAAGTATCGTCGGATGGTATCTTCGTTGATGCCGTCGCTGTTGACACAGACATTATGAGCATTCATTTAAAACCTCACTTAACAAACATACATTTTACTTAAAAGTGAAGTGCTGGGGTGCGCTTCAATATACAATGCTAAAAATTGAAGAAGTGTTATCACTTTACAGCAAAAATTATCAAAATAGACATTAACATAATCAAACATTGTCAATCCCTGCTCGCTCTTTTTTCCTTTCTCTTTTGTTAGAGATATCATACAACTAAATTACAACTGATATCATACACTCTAAATTACAACTGATATCATACACTCTAAATTACAACTGATATCATACACTCTAAATTACAACTGATATCATACACTCTAAATTACAACTGATATCATACACTCTAAATTACAACTGATATCATACACTCTAAATTACAACTGATATCATACACTCTAAATTACAACTAAGAACAGATAACTTGACTATGTGGCTACAAATAATTGATCTTTATCTTTCTTTTAAAACATTCAACTGCATTTTGATTCAATTCAGACTATTTCAATTTATGAGGGGAAAAAAACAACAACACAAAAACAAACAGATGGACTGTAGACACAATGTATACATAAAAAAAGAAAAAGAATTATCAGTTATGTGCTTTGATGTACGTGCATGAGTGTTCTTGGTTCAGGAACGAAATACAATGTAATGTGTTTTCAATAAATTATATGAAAGAAATATTAAACAGTATTTCATATATTACAAACATTTTGGAGCAGAAAAATGAATGAACATCATCTCACATGTTTCCTATAAAAACAAAGAAGAGTGGAAGGAATGACAGATACCCTCAAGTGTTTCCTGCAAAGACTTGGAGAAAGGAAAGGAATGAAAGATCATCTGAAGAATGTACCTGAAGTTACACAAAATTACAAAAACTTCATAAATGGAAACAAACAAACAATGAAACATCATCTTAAGTGTTTACTACAAGTTCTACAAACTTATAACAAACAAACTTATAAATAGAAATAACAAAAAATGAAAGATCATCTGAGGTGTTTACTACAAGTTACACAAAATTATAACAAACTTATAAACAGAAATAACGAGCAATTATTTCTCTTACATTGAAGAACCTGGAAGACTAGAATGATCTTTCCTGGACTTTTTGGCAGGTGTGGAATCTGAACCCTCAGCTTTTCTTTTCAAGGCTGAAACACAAAAACAGAATCAAAATATCACTACACCTAAAACAAAAGCATGATCGCATTCTATGAAAATGCTGCAGCAATGCATAAATCCGGATTGACAGAGAATAACTACACTCCAAACTTTTATTTTTAGTCCCATTTTCTATGCCACCTTAATGCCACGGAAGCTGGAACAGTTTTTACAATATAATGTGATGATGGTGATGATGGTGACGAGGGCTTATAATCATGATGCTATGGAGTTTCATTCAGGATTGAAACTGCATGACAGGGCTTTACTCTACACTTACTATCATAATATATCCTGGCATCAACCAGGCCCAAGAGATACAGACACCTGCGGTGCTAGTCAGAAGATTTAAGGAACACCATCAATGACGCATCCATGAAGTGGATGAGACTCGACTGTGTGGTTCCAGTCTTCCCAATGAGCCTATAGCAAGCCCAGCTCCGGGTAGGAGCTGGTTAGAGCCGAAAAATCCCACGATGACTTTTGAAGGGACTGATGGGGGTTTGAACCCAAAACCTTCCAGTCGGTAGTCCATTGTACTAACCACTACACCACGGCGACTGGTTCTATACTTCAAACTTCCCAAAGAGATGATGTTCTTAAAGCGCAGATTTCATGAATAGATAATGCTATCTATACACATGATGACCTGACGGGTGTTGCATTCATGATCTTAGGACATCTGAATTACTACCAACCTAGCATATGGGTGACAATGCACATTCATTCAATATGCATGCACGCGCAAATTGTCGCCCAGTACCAAACCTGCCAATTTTCTTGAAAATCACCATAACAGCTTTGGAATGTTCAACTTTCTGCTGATCTGAACGTCAATAAATTGCTGTCTTCTTCCCAGACTTCCAACCACCCATACCATCATATGAGACAACTCTCCTCTGGGACAGCCGATGACATTCCGCTTGCTTTGGATAGTGGTAATGTGTCTATTTTGTCTCCCTTGATTTGTCTTCTGCATTTCACACCTCAGACCATGACTTCAGATCAGGTTCAGCACTTGCATGGCTCAAATCTTTCCTCAGTGACAGAAAACAAACCATTTTCACCAATGACCACAGTTCATCAAAGTGTGCTGACATACAACTAGGTGTGCCGTAAGGTTCCTTTCTTGGCTCAATTCTGTCCATACTACATACAAAACCCTTTTTTTTATGTTGATCAAAAGACATTCTATCACCAATCATTAGTCAGTTACAAATGATGCTCAACTGCACAATTCTTGTTCTTCACGCAAGCCTTGTTCCATCTCCAATCACTTATAACTTTATAGGGGGACTGGACAGCACAATGAAAAACTTAATATTGAGGGTTAAAACCTTGATCACAATCGGCAAATACTGGAAGACATCAGTGAAGTGAGAACCAGAGATAAGACCTGGTACATAAACAAAGGCGGTCTTGGTGCTTCAAAACATCGATTCAAAAAGAACGGTTGCCACCCGGACGGGAGCCAGGTAGTAGGATAGGGGTGGGCACAACAATCAGGGCTTAAAATAGGAGGAGGAAAAAAACCACTGAAACTAGGGGGGTCCGGGGGCAAATCAGGGCCATAACTTGCACGCCGTTGCTATGAACGCTTGCAAGCCGATCACGGATGCCTTGCTCCTTTTAGTTTTTTTGTTTTTTTTTTTTTTTTTTGTTGACAAACTGAAATCGCGGAATTCCGCCCAGACGCAAAACGTTTTAAGCCCTGACAATTGCACCAAGCAGTAGATCTCTTTTTACCAATGTCTACCACACTGTCTAATGCTCTGCAGTTAGTGAGATCTCTCACAATCACTGAGCATAGGCACTTGTAAAATATCATTCAGTTATGTGCTATCCAACTATCGTTTTAAAAATTGGATAACAAGAAAGCAAACAAACTGAACAATGACAAAACAACCCCTTCTCATCTAGCCAAAAAGAACATCTACATTCACACAAACAACTTCCATGCATGTTGGCAGTGCCGACACCTTATTCAACTTAAGATTTTGCAACCTATCATGATATGTCACTCAAGTTTCATGTCTTGAAACATTCACTGCTCATTCCAATCACAAGTTCACCGCGTTAACATTATTGGCCTATACCCAACAGCTCATGAAGCAAGAGCTCTATAAAAATTGAAGAAAACAATTTCCTCTATCCCTTGTCTTAAAATGCATTAGTCAACCCTTTTGACATTCCTCAAACTAAACTGAATAAAAATCTTAAAAGATAGAAAGACGGATTCATGACAGATTTCTTAACATATTCGCTCTATCAATTAATCTTGTCCATTTAACCCTTCCACAGCTACACAAGCTGGATGGAAATAGAAACCAGGTAGACCTAGGGAAAAAATATTGGACGGACTTGCAGGGTGGCTGAGGACAGAGAGGTTGGGAGATGTACTTGCAGCGACAAAGGATAGATTCGTATGGAGGCCATGATTGCCAAAGCCATACCGCAGGGTACATGATGATGATGATGATGATGATGATAGATGATGATGATGACTGCTTACCTTATCCACCAACTTCCTGTAGGAAGATGATGCACAAGGTGAGGCAGTGAAACAGTTACTTATATCAGAAAGACAAGAAACTTGTACTCACATCTGGAATCACTGGAGTCTGTGGTCCCTGAGGATTTGTCTCCCTTGTCTCCAGGCTTTTTCTTCTCCAACCGATCTTTCTGTTTTAGTCAATACAAATCAGTTAATTTCACAATCAATTGCTGTTGAATAGAACTGAAGTTGTGAGAGTAATGATGTTAAACCATAAGAAGCTAGAAATTACTATCTTATTGTTTGTTTGCTTTGTCTTACTTTCTCTGTTGCTTTTTAATGTATGAAATCAACAATGGTGTCGTTTGACATGGAATGGACGATTTTTTCAACAAATCCTCATTTTCCATTTTATTACAAAATCAAACATTAGCATTTTTCTCACAAATAAAACAAGTATCCACAAAAAGTATCATCACTTATCTCATTCTTGTTAGGCAAGGTCAAACATCACTGTTTTAACAGGTATCCAAGGTCAAACATCATGTTTTAACAGGTACTCCAAGGTCAAACATCACTGTTTTAACAGGTACTCCAAGATCAAACATCACTGTTTTAACAGGTACTCCAAAAACTAAGTTCAGTATTCAATACTGAAACAGTCACAGTCTGCTGAATAAAAAATTTGCCTGTTCCATGCCCATCTGTAATGCTCTGATTATTCTGATGGAATCAGCTTAGTGTTTCATAGTTCCCCGTGGAGATGCCGGGGGCTCTTTCAGTATAAATAGTATTCCTACCTTCTGGAAATTCTGTTGTTTCATAGTTCCACATGGAGATGCTGGGGGCTCTTTCAGTATAAATAATATCCCTACCTTCTAGAAATTCTGTTCCAGAAATTTCCTCTTTTCGTGCCACCCCCTTTGTTTCTGCCTTGCTCTTTGCTGCTTACTGCCATTTCTTCCTATTATTTTCTGCCTTGCTGGTCCATTCACCTGTATCTGTTCTATAAAGCCTTACATACTTTTGCTTAAGACTGATAATTGGATGCATGTATTTAGCGCACTTTTGGCTCCAAAGAAATGAGATGAGCAGAAGCAGTTTTACACAATTTAGGCCTGTTTCCATACATGTTCTAGCATCCTTAGTTATGTTTCTATTTGTGTTCAGGTTCGATTTTTTTAAATTCTCTGGTGATAAACTGGATGTGTGGTCAATACTAGGGGCATATCGTAAGCTCTTTGGGTTTTATTATACTCCCCATCCAAATGGAAAAAAGAGTGTGTGCACCTGCGTGTGAGCATGCATGGGTGTATGCATGTTTGTGTGAGTGTGTGTGCGTGTACGTGTGCATGTGTGTGTGTGTGTGAGTGTGTGTGTGTGTGTGTGTCAGTGCATGTGTGTGATCGAGGGTGAGTGTGTGCATGTGAGTTTGTGTGGTTGGGTATGGGTATATGCACATATGCATGCACAAATGTGTGTTAGATTTCTTTTATTTATTAAATACACCACAATCAGTGTGTGTGTGGGTGGGTGGGTGTGGGTGTACGTACATATGCATGCACAAATGTGTCAGACTTTCAACCTTTTAATCAATCATCTACTGTACAGACAAACACAGACATACTGGGAAACATAAACACAGGCACAATAATACATGTACTTTTACTGGAATATCACCAAGTACTGAAAAAATAGCTCCTGATCTCTGAACTCTGAATAAGCACATGTGTGTGCTGTAAGTGCATTGGCAGAGGAGGGGCATGTGACAGCTACAACATTAAAATCAGACACTAACAAATATACAAGTTATCAGAGACCTGAGACCAGCAGAGCCAAGTCCTTACCTGCATAAGAAGGGCAGAGGTGATCTTTTCGTCTTTGTCAATGTCCGAGTCGCTATCAGAATCCGAGCTGCTGTCGTCACTACCTCCTGAACACATGTCAAATAGTTATTTCTCAGCGATGCTGACATGAATGTTTGCCTGCGTGCAAATCTGTCTATGCATGCACATATACATGTGTGCACACATATACGTGCATCTGTGTGTGTGTGTGTGTGTGTGTGTGTGTGTGTGTGTGTGTGTGTGTGTGTGTGTGTGTGTGTGTGTGTGTGTGTGTGTGTGGTGTGGTGTGTGTTGTGTGTGTGTGTGTGGTGTGTGTGTGTGTGTGGTGTGTGTGTGTGTGTGTGTGTGTGTGTTGTGTGTGTGTGTGTGTGATGTGTGTGGTGTGTGTGGTGTGTGTTGTGTGTGTGTGTGGTGTGTGTGTGTGTGTGTTGGTGTGTGTGTGTGTGTCTGTTGGGGTGGTGTGGTGTGTGTCTGTGTGTGTGTCTGTGTGTGTTGTGTGTGTTGTGTGTGTTGGTGTGTGTGTCTGTGTGTGTCTGGTGTGTGGTGTGTGTTGGTGGTGTGGTTGTGTGTGTGTCTGGTGTGTGTGTGGGTGTGTGTGTGTGTTGGTGTGTGTCTGTGTGTGTGTGTGTGTGGTGTGTGTGTGTGTGTCTGGTTGTGTGTGTCTGGTGTGTGTCTGGTGTGTGTCTGGTGTGTGTGTGTGTGTGTGTGTGTGTGTGTGGTGTGTGTGGTGTGTGGTGTGTTGTGGTTGTGTGTGTGTCTGTGTCCATGTGTGTATGTGAGTATATATGTATGTATGTGTGTGTGAGTGTGTGTGTGTGTGTGTGTGTGTGTGCGCACGCGCGTGCATGAATTGGAGCTGCTGTTGTCCCTTCCTCCTGGACACATGCAAAAATATTTATATTTCAGCTGATGATTACAATTTACATGCATGCTTGCCTGCACGCACATTTCTGTCCGAGCACGCGCACAAGTGTGTGTGTGTGTCTGTGTGTGTGTGTGTGTGTGCCTGTGTGTGTGGTGTGTGTGTGTGTGTGTGTGTGTGTGTGTGTGTGTGTGTGTGTGTTGTGTGTGTGTGTGTGTGTGTGTGTGTGTGTGTGTGTGTGTATGTGTGTGTGTCTGTGTCTGTGTGTGTCTGTGTGTCAGTGTGTCAGTTCAGCCACAGATCAATTCTTTCAAAGCTAGAGAAGGTAAAGCACAATAGGGCATTTGAGGTCTCAAACACCTCACTGCTCTACAATCTCAGGTACAATCTCTTGGTTATAGGACAATCTTTAGCTTGCTTTCTGTACTGCTCACCAGCAGATGTTTAAGATAGAACAAACTGTTTGTGAGTACAGCAAACCAAAGCAAGTACAGTGGCGCCTCAGGACACGAGCGTCTCCCTGCACGAGCAAATCAGGTTACGAGCACAAAATACTTGGAAAATTCGCCTCGGTATTTGAGCATTCGCTCACGTTACGAGCGACATTGTGGTTACACCACGTGCTTCCCGCCGCTGCATCCTGCTCTCAGTGTGCGTTGTTCTCTCGTAGCGGAAGCATCTCTGCGTTCATTTGAGCTTTTCAGTGTTTTTTTGTGGTTTACGTGAAGAAATTTTGTAACCCACGATGTCGTCACAGTAACTCTTCTCCTCCTCCCCATCGTCTCCCTCAAGCCAGCCACGACTCTTTATAAAGGTAAAGTAGTATATTATTTATCATTGTTAAATGTTAGAAAATTACTTTAATTCTGCATAAAATACCATGTTAATTGATTTTTATATTGATATTTTTGGGGTGTGGAACGGATTACTTGGATTTCCATTATTTTAAATGGGGAAATTCATTTCGAGATACGAGTTTTTCACGACACGAGTTATGTTATGGAACAAATTATATTCGTAACCTGAGACGCGACTGTATTATGTTTAAGGGGAGGAACATACTAGGCTACGAAGCAATGAGCCGTTCTGTCTGGATTATAGCCCTTACTTTCTGACATTGGTTGGGAGTTTTGTTTGTTTGTTTGTTTGTTTGTTTGCTTTTTCAGAATAATGTCAGTATGTTCTCGTTTTTGTTTGTTTGTTTTTGTTTTCATTCTTTCTTTCTTTCTAACCTTATCCCTCTTTCTTTCTAACCTGATCCCATTTCCACAACCACAATTTTCAAACTTCAAAGCCCTACTATGTCCCACTGGACTAGTATCACAAGTAGTCCTTCCTACTCTACACATATAACAGAAGCCTGCTCAAAATCGGATGAATCATAACACAACCAATGTGAAAATCGATACAAAAATGATTTGAAATAAAAATACTGACTTACAAGTATGTAACAAAAATACATGTCAACACCTAATGATAAGAACAAAACCAACATTTCATAACAATATTAATATTAGTAGAAATAATACAAATTACAGACACAGACTCAACACAAAAGAAGAAAGTAAAGGAAGCATTAACACTATTGTGACTGGCCCTGCCTCTGCCTGAACTTCCTGCCAGCCTGAGCCTGCCTCCAATAAATTTCCAGTAGTTGTAAAAAAAACTCTAGCAGGCCTGAATGAAGTCCAATTGTCACCAAAATTTGTGTCCTTAACCCGTTCAGTGCTTCCGACCGAATATTCGATTGAAAGAAACGTATGCCTTCAGTGCCACCGACCGAATATTCGGTCGGCGACTTTTCCTATTTTTAGCCAGAAAACCCCAACGCTTTCAGTGACGTATGAGATATCAACGGAAACTTCAGTATTCCCTCTAAACGTCGATGCTAATTGTGTATGTGTGACGTTTTACAGTCTTTTCTGCCCGTGCGGTTGAAAATGTGACCCCCTACAGTTGATTATTATTCAGCAAGTGTAAACAATGGCGGACAGACACGCTTCGACACAGAGCGTCGATTGGACCCGAAAAACAACTTCTGCAGCAAAAGAAGTTGCAGAAATCATTACTTGCGGAGCTGATTCTGATTTGCAATCTGTCGATAAGAGCGAAAATGACGGTAATTTAGTGCATGCAGGCGATATTTCGGTGTTGATGTCCGAAGTCGGACTTGACCCAGA
This sequence comes from Monoplex corrugatus, assembly GCA_030674185.1. NCBI lineage: Eukaryota > Metazoa > Mollusca > Gastropoda > Littorinimorpha > Ranellidae > Monoplex > Monoplex corrugatus. The sequence goes on along the minus strand of CM060315.1, from coordinate 22,686,148 downwards.
TACGAGTCGAATGGACATTACTAGCACTGGCGATCGTAAAAACGAAAGTACTGCTGCTCCTCGTGTGTTGTAAACTATACTGAACAAGAAAATTTATAGTGTTGTGGGGTTTTCTGGGCTGGATGAAGAGATATGAATTTTTTTAAATTTTAAGTCGAGACTTTTAAAACTCCGTGGCACAGGTGATCCACCTTTTTATTTACACTTTGGCAGCAAAAGGGTTAATGAAACAAGGATGCTGAGTTTAGCTGTGCTATTTATAAAGCTATTACTTAAATAATTTTAGCCGCCATCCAGTTCTGTACCAAATATTACCGAAACGACTTTTTGCATGACCCGGCAGTAGGTGAAGCTCGGCGTTCACGACTATAGTCGCTTCCCGTCACGGATGTGTTAAGATCAAGTAATGCAATGATGAAAAATAGATAAAGACAAACGCAAGAACAAGAGGAAGTTACAAAAATAATTTTTAATAAAATATCAACTTCCATATGTCAAGACAGTGAGAGCGAGACAGAGAGAGCAAGACAGAGACAGACAGACAGATCCAAGCTAGAAAATTGTTACAACTCTATGATCATTATTCATTTTTACATCTTCAAATAAAATGTACAGACAGACAGACAGACAGACAGACAGACAGACAGACTTACGTTTTTCTTTAGATGGTTTCTCCTCATCCTTTTTCTCCTCTTCCTCGATGTCCTCTTCTTCCTTCACCTCCTCTTCCTCGTCTTCTTCCTCATCATCAGAGTTAAGGATGTTGCGTAGGCCACCCTCATCGGCCACACCTTTTTCTTCATACTGCTTGTCCTTTTCCTCAGGCTCTGATCCGCTACTACTGTACACAAAAAAAGAAAACACAAATCCATGAATTTAATGTGAAAACTTCATTTTATTGCCCCACACCACCTCTGCATCTCTGTCAACAAAGGTTTCATTTTGGCTATTGTACAGAGATCATCTGTGGTCTTAGTGGTGGTTTGTACAGAGATCATCTGTGGTCTTAGTCGTGGTTATTGTACAGTCATCTGTGGTCTAAGTGGCAATACCTTGTGAAAGAAAAACCCCAGGACATGAAGATTAATATATACATCAATACATTCACCTGATCAACTGATATACCCTCACAGTTAACTATTCTGCCGAATTTATCACCAGTGGGTTTAAAAAAGCAAACCTCAATACAAATGTAAACATAACTATGAACACTTAAACATATTTAAAAACTGGTTTTAATTACCTCAAATTGTCAAACTGCTTCTGCACATCACATTTCCCTGGAGCTAAAAATGTAGTCAGTACATGTACACTGAACGTATCTCCGGCATCCCCAAGGGGAGAAGTTAGCCCCTGATATTCCCTTCAAGTTTATACGCAAACAGATCATCAAACATGCATGCTAAAGATCCTGTAAGCCATATCAAGTTCCATGGATTATGGAAACAAGAACAAAGACAAAAGACGCAGACTGTGCAGCAACATATTACCCTACAGGGTGGGTCAACTAAAGCGCACACACACACATAAAAAACACTGCTCAAAATGCACACACTGTCTGCCTGCCTGCCTGCCTGCCTGCCTATCTATCTATCCATCTATCTAATCAATCAATCTATCTAATCTATCTATTTAACCCACCCTCTCTCTCTCTCTCTCTCTCTCTCTATCTATCCATAAAATACCAAACGCTCATAAAATGTCATTTTTCAGAACCTGCAGTTCTCACCTGTCACTTGCAGACATGTAATCCACCTCTCTGTCATCAAAATCTCCTTCATCACTCTCTTCAATGGCTTCATCGTCTGAATTCTGTTTGGCGTTTCTCACTCTTTTTTTGCCTCTGGCTGCAGCTTTTCCTTTCTTCTTCCTCTCTCTCATTTTGTCTGAAAAGAGTAGGTCATGTTGTAAATTGTGAACCATAGCACAAATTCATTGTTATTTTCATTTTTTGTCATTTCACTATTCACTGAGGCAACTGAAATGTGGTTTCTAAGAAGAATGTTGAGAGTTCTGTGGACAGCAAAGAAACCAAACGAGACAGTCTTGAAGGAGGCAGACACAAGAAGAACATTAATGAAAAAAGATTAGGAAAAGACGAACCACATTTATCAGACATTTTATGAGGCAAGAAAAATTAGAACACCTAGAAGCAATAGGAAAGCTAGAGGGAAAAAGAGCACTAGGTGGACCCATGGAGAAAATATTGGATGGACTTGCAGGGTGGCTGAGGACAGAGAGAGTGGAAGATGCACCTGCAACGACAAAAGATAGATTCATATGAAGGGCCATGATCGCTAATGCCATGCGGCTGGGCAAATGATGATGATGATGATGATTATTCATTTGTGTTTTTATTATTCATTCCATGGCTAGAAATGTGAGCTGCAATGAATTATTGTTATCATTTTTAGTGTTTACAGCCTATATGACTGCTTAAAGAAGCAATATCAGGGCTACAACTACTTCAAACAGGAAACATACATTAAACACATAAATGCTCCTTGGCAAAAAAGCAAAAAACCTGAAAAGAAAACTAAGTACACATACTGATTTTACACGCATCACTCATTACACATCTAAACACACAAATGCCCCTGGAAAAAGAAAACCTGGAAAAGAAAACTAAGTACACATATCATTGATTATACACATAGCATTGATTATACACATATCACCGATTCAGTGCATCGCTCGTAAATGGAGATCAGTCTTCACTGAGACGGACCTAAACGGGGCTGAGCGATGCCAGTAGTGTCTTAAGCATTAGACAGGGCATAAGAGCTGGTCCTCTCCTTTGGCATCTCTGGGGTCCAGAAAGGAGACTAGAGACAGAATTCTAATAGAATAAGTTCTGGAACCTGGATACTGGGTCTTGGCCAGGAATTCTGGCAAGAAAGAGAGAGGGAGAGGTCCCCACTGCTATGGAATCTAACGTCTTCCTTGGCCTCCCTTAGAGTGGATTTCACTGCAGTGGCACAAGGTAGCGAGGGCCAGGAGGAAGGCTGTTTTGTTTAAGAGGAGAATGGAACCACATCCAATGGCTCAAATGGTGGGCACCTGAGAGCGCGTAAGATAAATGCTAAATCCCATTTAGGGATCCTACAGGGAATCTTATCCTCTTAGGCTGATAGACCTGTGGAGACTTCCCAGAGAAGAAGTCACAGAAGAGAGATGCCCCCCAACCCCACCACCCGCTGTTGAAGGGTTGTGCAGATTGCAGATCTGTAACCCTTTATAGTGTTAGATGGAAGTTTCTCAGTTTGACAGAGATGGGTGAAAAACACTGCTGACTGTTCACTGCTGACTGCTCATTACATAACAGTTTTCACTGTGTTAACCTTTTGACCCCCGCACCCTATCCACAAACTACAAAAACTTAACCCTTTGGCTCCCTCACCCCATCCATCAGCTTCCTACAGGAAGCTGGGGACAGGATGAGGGAGTCAAAGGGTTAAGTTTTTGCTTTACTAGCATGATTGACAATGCAGGATGCGGGTAGACATGGTGCAAGAGTCAAAGGGTTAATTTTCACTATGTTTGGTTCAAATCATCACAGTCATTAAAAACAGTTTCACTTCCACTTGCATACTCTCTTTACTTCTCTCATCGTCGTCATCTTCATCACCATCATCGAAATCATCAAAGTCAGAAGCATCAGCACCCCAATCCTCCAAGTCCGTGAGCAGCTGGAACAGAAAACAGAATCCTATCACAATTAAAACAGTCTCCTTTCCCTACAGTCACTGACAATGACCCACAACATTTCTGACAAAGGCTAACACAATACTTAAAACAAATCATCAAGAAAGAAAAGCTGTCTTGAATGGTCCTTTTTATTAATTTTATGCAGCACAAAGGCATACTCATTATCATAACACCATTCAAATCCAAAGCTGTCTTGAATGTCCTTTTATGCAGCACAAAGCATACTCATTATAAACACATTCAATCTAAAGCTGTCTTGATGGTCCTTTATATGCAGCACAAAGGCATACTCATTATCATAACACCATTCAAATCCAAAGCTGTCTTGAATGGTCCTTTTTATATGCAGCAAAAGGCATACTCATTATCATAACACCATCAATCTAAAGCGTCTGAATGTCCTTTTTATTATGCAGCACAAAGGCATACTCATTATCATAACACCATTCAAATCTAAAGCTGTCTTGAATGGTCCTTTTTATATGCAGCACAAAGGCATATCATTATCATAAACCATCAAATCCAAAGCTGTCTTGAATGGTCCTTTTTATTATGCAGCACAAAGGCATACTCATATCATAACACCATTCAATTAAAGCTGTCTTAAATGTCCTTTTTATTATCACACAAAGGCATACTCATTATCATAACACATTCAAATCCAATGCTGTCTTGAAGGGTCCTTTTTATTATGCAGCACAAAGGCATACTCATTATATAACACATTAATTCAATTTGTGAGACAATTTGATAAAACTATCACCAATGTATCCTTTTAAGGACTCTGATTAGGATCAATTTCACTTTTACATACCATGGAGGCATAATCGTCATAAAACAATATCAATTCTGTTTGGGAACAATGCTGATAAAAAAATTAACTCTTTCACCGCCAAGTTTTCCCCAGAAACGGCACTCCTCAGTGCCAAGTCTGCAGCGCAGTATGCATTTTTAAAAGCTTATATCTCAAAGACTATTGAAGATTTTCGCTTACTTTTTTTTTTGCTGTGTAAAGGGCAGATGTTGTATTTATACATGAATGCCTGCTTATGTTTATGTGCTTGATTGATTATTCCGCAGATATTCTTATTATAAAGAAAATCTTTTTTTTTCATACGGTTTATTAATTGTACTACTGACCGTATTTCGTGACTTGTGCGCCAGATATCATTATAATAAATGAGGAAAAGCAATGGAAAATCTACACACAAAGTCAGCTGTCTGCTTATTCTACTCGGAGTGGTAGACAATGCATATCGATTTGCAGCCATTTTGGAGAAAACGCTTCGGAGAAAACGTGACGTAAGTTCCGACGTTAACAAAGCACACAGCCACAAAGCCACAGGTCGCTGGGTAAAGTTTAAAAATACCACAGTAGCCTGCATTCACCAGTGGAGCTGACAGAAGCTTTGTACCCGCGTGAAAAGTTATCGTTTAGCATGACCCCTCCAAATCGCACAAATGCGACCATGGCAGTCGTATGGGAAGTCGCTTGATTGCAACCATGGCGGAAAAGAGTTAAAGAGACATATCCTTATAGGGACTAACTGATAATGATCAAAGCCATTTATATCAAGAGGTATAAGTACATGGTAGTGATGGACTCTAATACATCATACAGAAATGGACAGCTGTTGCTTGCAAAGTCTTTCTACAATAAACACAGCCCAAGTTTACTTACTGTCAGTGTCAATGGGATATTGCTACCATTAACAAGACGTTTATAATTTTACCCAACTGATGACACTTCATTGCTATTAATTACCCTACTGATGACACTTCACTGCTATTAATTACCCTACGATGATACTTCAATACTATTAATTACCCTACTGATGACATTTCACTGCTATTACTTACCCTACTGATGACTCTTCAATGGTACAAATTACCCTACTGATGACACTTCATTGCTATTCATCTTAACATCATAACTACGATAAATCTTGGCATCTCCTTTCCCCAGCTCCAAGCCGTATTGCCTTTAGCATCTACCTTTGGCCCACTGGTGTCCCAGAAAGGAAGGGAGCATGTGGCATGGGAAACAGCGTATGTTCTCTACGTCACTATGTTAAGGATTGTGCCCTGGAAACATCCATCTTGCAGTCTAACTCCATATCCTTAGTGACTTAAAAAGGCCACTTCAATCCAATCCAATTTCTTGATCCAATGAGATGTTTAAACCTCAAATCTACTAAGAAAACTTTACTGTCACATTTTACATTTGATGATGGGTGACATGTTCTGTTACATGCAAAATCTTTATTTTTCGTACTCAAAAAGGATTCATTTACTTTCTGTCCCCAAAAATTTTAAGTTAATACTTTACACACTCACAAAATTCTTTTCCTTGGATTTGGAACCTTTGCCTTTTGTTGTCTTTTCTTCCTCATCAAGTTCATGGTCTTTGTCTTCGTTCTTGAAGCGTTTTTTCCACATGATATTGAAGAAGTTCAGTGTCTTGTCTCGTCTACATCATACACACACACAACAGGACAAGCATTATTACTGTGTGACCTTATCTATTTTTGTCTATGTTATATGTCTCAAAGCAAAATTTTTACACAACATAAATGTTTTCCCAACCATATCATATGCATCAAAAGCAATAACATCATGACTTGACAAGCACACAACAACTGACAAAGATCTATCTGATGCAAAAACATCCCTGATACAAAATACTTAGGAATGAATAATGAGTTCCAAAAAAGACAACTACATAACTGCAACTCCAGATCAATAGCAAGAAAAGAATTTCAAGAATCAGTAATAATAAATTCCAGCAGTTGAAGTTAAATGACTATGAAATGCATGGGAGGGTGGAAAGGCTAGCAGGATCTGTCACAAGAAAAACATGGTTTTACGATTAATTTATCTTACGCACTAATGAGTTACCCTAGTCCACTACAAGCTATATTCTGTGGATTCACATTCTCAAACAGATATCACATATTCTAAGGCTATGCACTTCATGGATCAAATCCACACACACAACACACACACACACACACACACACACACACACCACACACCACCCACACCCACACACCACACCCACACCACACACACACAACACACACACACACACACACACACACACTACACACACACACATCACACACGATTATTGTTTCTTATTGTGTTGCCTTTGGTGTCACTTATAGCAGCATGATACGAAAACCAAAAAGCGGAAATCAGAGGGAATGGTACACGCTTCAAATATTTTGGCATTAAAAAAGGAGTCAGGCACAATCAGAAACACTAATTAATACATTCATGGTACCAGTAGGGGCCTCCATGGAGCATGATTGAATCAAATATTCAAAATAACATTTTGTATTGCAAAAGGTGATTGCACAATATATCAAGCAACCGTTTTCAGACAAATTCACACAGTTTTAAGCAAATTCTATTCAGAAACGAGCATGTAAGAGGGTTTATGTGACGCAACCTAATGTGTTGATGCAAGTCGAAATTACTTGGTCAGGGACATCAAACTCAGCAGATATTGTGTAGTCAGAAACCTCTTTCCTCACACTGAGATCTATTTTCGGATTTTTTCCCACAGTTTTAGAGTTTTCACATCAGCAGTACTGAAAGAATTGATAATAAACACCTGTCTTGCTTAAAAAATAACGATTTACCTTCTAATTTTGTCATTTAATTTAACAGTTTACACACCATATCAAACAATAAAAATAAATCCATACTGGCATCCATTAAGTGTTTACCTGCTAAACTCTTCCTCCGCCTCCTCAGAGTTGAGGTACTTGTAACGTATCATGGGGCTGAAGTTGTACCACTCTTCCACAGGAATGGCTTCAAAGGCCCCATCAGCACACTGCGTAAAAATGAAGTATGATGTGTTCTCTGAGATTGTTCCCTCTCGAACTCCACGGTACCTGCCAAAACAACACAGAGGGTCATGACTTTACATTTCTGGAGGCTGTCTATGAGTGTTCATTCGATCAGAGTTGTTGTGTGTATCTCTAATAATTTAAAAGGTTTTGATATAAACTCTTATGTTTATTTTGTTGAAAAGAGGCAGAAGGGAGGAGGGAGTAGTGAATATGAATCAGTCCCTTACTGTTCTTTTTCCAGTTCCTTCAGTATTAACAAAAGGAGAAAAAAACACTGGTGTTTCAAAGTTATATGTGCACAAATACTGAAGTTGTAAACATGCAGTAAAAGCACCATGAAGCTGCTAATAAAACTAAAGAGAACAAAACAAAGCCCACTTTACGACGGAAGAAAACCTGTAGTAATCAGTACCAAACCTCCATGTTTGTTTTTTTCTTTTCCCTGTTTAGCCTACCCCCTCTCTACCCTCCTCCATCATGCTCAGATTTACCTTGAATTTGACATATTTCTTGCTGATGTGTCACATTCCTGTTTTTGAGCATTCTAATTTAGCCCAGCACAGTGTTTTAGATCACTTGTTCTGAACTGTCCATTCTTTAACATGTGCCAATGCAATCTATGGAACATCAAAACATGGAACATCTGAAGGGGAGAAATACCCTTATCCATTTCCAGTATCTGACACTTATCTTTTTTCCCAGGCAAGCATTCCACCAAGTTGTTCTGAGCTACGCTGTGCTGTGTTGCTCTGTGCTGTGATGCTGTGTTGCACTACAATGCACTATGCTGCGCTGTTTTGTTGTGCTGTAGTACCGTTTAGTATCTTGCTGTGTTATGCTTTGCAGTGCTCAAGTGATCTGTTTCTGGGCTGGACTGAATTACACAGAAATATGTAAGTTACCTGAATCTATTTCTATCCACCTCATTCCTTATGTGTATCTCCATATATCACACGCATACCATTACTGTAAACACACTGTCTCACTTTTTGGCCTGTTTGCCACTGCCGACCTTGAGGTGCCAAGGTTGCTCATCAGGGTTGTACTTCTTCAAAACGATGCCGTATTTTTTTCTGCGGGCCTCTTCCTTCTGGTCACGACCGTACTCGCTGCCAGCACCAAACTTGGGCAACTGGTCGAGGTCATTGGCCGTCTTGTATTCTTTCAAATTATTCTCCCGCTCCAACTTGGCTGTTGTCTGTCAGACAAAAAGTCATGCCTGACTTCACTCATATGTCTAAACAAATCAAAGCATACTAATTCAGCATACTGGTTCAGTCTGATGCTTAGCAATAGCATACCATTCTTATCATAAATACAGCTCAGTGTTAAAGCAGTAAATAGTGTCTAACCACACACAAAACATCAACTCTACTGTGACGGAACTTGCCTCAGGGCTGTTGGTGCGCTGGCCTGGGGTTGCCTTCAGAAAATTTGGGGCAAAGGGGTACTTGTCATTTTTGTTAAATAGCATCATTCATTACTGATAGAATTATAAGAAATTTTACACACTTATGGTAAAATGATTGGCCAATTTGAAACTGTCAAAATAAAACCATATCGAAGTATTCTTGTAGTACAATTGGTTCTATGGCTTTTCTTTTTCTTTTTTCATAATCAACACAATTATTCAGTGAATCATCATACCTATCACTGTACTATGTATGCTTCATCCTCTTCTGCCACAGAAACTTTATTTTCACCATTGTCATCATCAAGGTCGAGCAATCGCACGGGACCACAATTCATTGCCTTTTTTTTTTTTTTTCAAATCAGCTAAAAAGTTGTTCTGACGGTATACAAACATCCACCACACAGTAACGGAAGAAAACATGGGAGATAACTCCCAGCTTAATGTAGGGAGAATTAGAACCAGTTTTGTACCTTTACCTGGTGAAACTATGATCAGTGCTTCCCATCCATAGATGCTGCTACTAGTGCTAGCATGAAACGACTATCAATATTTCTTATCACGTACGTGCTAAAGAACAAGTTATACCTTTGGGCTCAATAATAAAATGTGACATAATGTATTAATTCACTTGCCTCTTCATATCTAACCCTTTTTTCCTTTGGTAATTTGTTTTAATAACAACAAATTTTACTGTTTCAGTGTTTGATTTTATTTCTTTTTCAATACATAGATCATATATAAATATATAGGGCCTAATATATAATATATATATATATATATATATATTATATTGTATATATATATATATATTTATATATATATATGTATGTATATCATTTTACTTACTAGTTTGAGCATGAAAGCAGATTTGTATGCAGCATTTCGCCAAGGCAAGTCTTGTTGCTATGGGATTTTATGTGCACTAAAGTTCACACTTCACATGGAACCCCAACTGCTCATCTCACCCAAAGTTTTGGCAAAAGACCTGCATCCAGATTTTCTTTTGGAAAAAGACTAGCACCCACATTATAACTTTTCTTTTGGAAAAAGACTAGCACCCAGATTTTCTTATGGCAAAAGACTAGCACCCACATTATAACTTTTCTTTTGGAAAAAGACTAGCACCCACATTATAACTTTTCTTTTGGAAAAAGACTAGCACCACATTATAACTTTTCTTTTGGAAAAAGACTAGCACCCTAGATTTTCTTATGGCAAAAGACTAGCACCCACATTATAACTTTTCTTTTGGAAAAAGACTAGCACCCACATTATAACTTTTCTTTTGGAAAAAGACTAGCACCACATTATAACTTTTCTTTTGGAAAAAGACTAGCACCCATATTTTCTTATGGCAAAAGACTAGCACCCACATTATAACTTTTCTTTTGGAAAAAGACTAGCACCCACATTATAACTTTTCTTTTGGAAAAAGACTAGCACCACATTATAACTTTTCTTTTGGAAAAAGACTAGCACCCGATTCTTATGGCAAAAGACTAGACCCACTTATAACTTTTCTTTTGGAAAAAGACTAGCACCCACATTATATAACTTTTCTTTTGGAAAAAGACTAGCATCCACATTATAACTTTTCTTTTGGAAAAAGACTAGCACCTATCTTATAACTTTTCTTTTGGAAAAAGACTAGCACCCACATTATAACTTTTCTTTTGGAAAAAGACTAGCATCCACATTATAACTTTTCTTTTGGAAAAAAACTAGCACCCACATTATAATTTTCTTTGGAAAAAGACTAGCACCACATTATATTTCTTTCGGCAAAAGACTAGCACCTATCTTATAACTTTTCTTTCAGCAAAAGACTAGCACCCACATTATAACTTTTCTTTCAGCAAAAGACTAGCACCTATCTTATAACTTTTCTTTCAGCAAAAGACTAGCACCCACATTATAACTTTTCTTTCAGCAAAAGACTAGCACCCACATATAACTTTCTTTCAGCAAAATGCACCATTATAACTTTTCTTTCAGCAAAAGACTAGCACCCACATTATAACTTTTCTTTCAGCAAAAGACTAGCACCTACATTATAACTTTTCTTTCAGCAAAAGACTAGCACCACTTATAACTTTTCTTTCAGCAAAAGACTAGCACCCACATTATAACTTTTCTTTTTGAAAAATACTAGCACCCAGATTAGGTCCCGTGGAGGGTGAAAGAAAAATCCCTGCACAACCAGAACTCAATCACTTCCCATAAGTTGTTCTAACCAACGGAGCCGCTCACTCCTGTGAAGAAGAAACACCCAGGAGTGTTGGATGAGACCCAGAGCACCAATGCCTCACCACAACCCAATCACCCTCCAGCTGCCATACAGGAGCAATCTGGCCAACAACTACTAAACTATACTGCTTAGGAAACAAATTATGTTGTTTTACACACACACACACACACACACACACACACATACACACACACACACACACACACATACACACACACAGCAACTTGGTCAACAACTACTGAACTATACTACTTAAGAAACAAATTATGTTGTTTTTACACACACACACACACACACACACACACACACACACACACACACACACACCAACTTGGTCAACAACTACTGAACTATACTGCTTAGGAAGAAAATTATGTTGTTTTTTTACACACACACACACACACACACACACACACACACACACACACCACACACACACATTTACACACACTTACACACACATTTACACACACTTACACACACACACACACACAGCAACTTGGTCAACAACTACTGAACTATATTGCTTAGGAAGAAAATTATGTTGTTTTTTACACACACACACACACACACACACACACACACACACACACACAAAACACACACACACACACACACACACACACACACACACACAGCAACTTGGTCAACAACTACTAAACTATACCGCTTAGGAAACAAATTATGTTGTTTTACACACACACACACACACACACACACACACACACACACACACACACACACACACCACACACACACATACACATGAACTTTGAAGTTAGCAAAATACTTAAGCAGCTTCATGCCAGCAGAATTATACAATCCCTTATGTATAGATGGAAACTTGATGCATTCAAAACAAAATACACCAAGAACATAGTGTGTCTGTGTGGAAAGAAGATAACACAGTCATATTCTTTCTTGCGTTAAGGTAAAACGACATATTCCAAACACTATCTTAGTATCTATGAGTACAGTTTCTGATATATTTGCCTCATCATCATTACTGTATGAATTTTTTGTTAGCCTGTCAAAAAGTCCTATAGCGAATTACTTTAAAATGTTACTTCACTTGTTCACTGTTAATGTTATGGTTATTTAATTATTAGTTTTATTTTTTATTTCATTTCTTCCAGATATTTATTAATTTTGTTTGTTAGTTTGTTGTTTAAATCGTTAATTATGGTAACATTATTTGTTAGTTTTACCTTCCCCTCTTCAAAACAGTTGTTTTCTGGATCATCTTTTCTCAAGTTCAAAATTGACAATTTTCAAATATTCTCTTCACTCCTCTATCACCCCCTTTTTTTTTTTTTTTTTGTCTAAAATCACTTTAGTGAATAGACATTAAATCAAAGACCACCACACACACACACTCACAGCAACTTGGTCAACAACTACTGAACTATACTGCTTAACTAGAAACAAATAATGTTGCTTTACACACACACACACACACACACACACACACACACACACACACACACACACACACACACACAACAACACACACACATTCACTCACTCACACAGCAACTTGGTTAACGACTACTGAACTATACTACTAGCTACTCCAAACAGATTTTGAGATTTACCTATAGATTTTAAACTATTACCAATAAACAGATCTTTTTATTGTGATTCTAATGATACCAACAGCATTTCTGTATCTCAATTAGGAAAAAAGTTGCGAATTTTTAAAGATTTAATTTTCATGCGCATTCTGTGCCAAAGCGCAAATCAACAAAATTGTCATTTTCAGCAGGCTATACACAGAACTGATGTGTATTTTCTGATCAGTTTTGCATTTTTCTTGACATTCCTGATGCATAGATGATGTTTGATTTTTTTCAGGTAGTTCTTATACAGGGAAAGTGATAAAATTTGCTATCAAAAACCAAAAATATCACTTTATCAGGGTTTTTGCCAATGCCCAACTGATACAAAGTATTTAACACGAAAGCATGCCGGAGACACATTTTCATAACTTTGCTTTCCATTGAGCTAGAAAAATGCTTTTGGTATCACTGGATTCAGCAAAAAAAAGACACTCAACCAGCACACTTTCAAAACTGTAAAAATGAAAAAAATACACATTTATTTGACATTGATTAACCCTTTGACTCCCTCACCCTACCCACTAGCATTCTGTATCGTCACCAGAGATATTAAATCAAAAACTTAACCCTTTGAATTCCTCACCCCATCCACCAGCTTCCTACAAGAAGTTGGTGGATAGGGTGAGGAAGTCGGGAGTCAAAGGGTTAATATTTTCTTAATACTCACAAATCGCAAAACTCAGTCACCCATCTGGATAGTGTTTTGACTTCAAGTGCCAGTCAATATCTAAAGCAGCAGATGATCAATATCACAATTACATGAAGCATGGCTGTCATTGTTCCTGTCCACAGATCATCCATGTAATGAATGTGTGCGGACTAAAAAGCCCCAAAATTTCCATTAACAGTACACAGGATTCATCACAACATGGCAAGGTGACGCTGTTGTAGCCACTGCACTTTAGATGGATAAACCACAGTCTCAGGTGGACTTGCTGTAGCTTCAACTAAGTAACATTTTTATTTTGTACTTGGGAATTCACTGAAACAGAATAAATGTGAGCAGACTAGACAACAGTTCTGGCCACTGTGCTCTGAAGTAATAACTAGTCTGAGTCTTAACTGACAAAGTGTGATATACGGTAACTAGCTGAGATCTGTCACTTGAAATTAACAGGTCAGAATCCCAGGAATCAACAAGTGATACTTGGTGCATTTGCAATAACATGGATGGTTGCACATATGTCAGCCATACCGCTTGCTTTGTGGCAGTTTGCTTACTCGCAGTAGACGGATGACACTTTTGTGTATGCAGCGGTGATTTTCTCCACATCATCTGCTCGCCAGATTTGATCATCATTGCTAACTGGAAGACAATCAAAGTCCCAGTAGAAAACATCTTCAGCATGTGTGTTTAAAAAATATCCTCCCGTGAAGGCCAGCAGAAACAGTCCGTGTGACCCCTGACCTGTTCAGGTACCGGACTGACGCCCAGCTGCCATTCTCCTTTAACTCCAACACCTGTCCAATATAGAATCTTTCTACAAAATAAACAGCCATCCACTGGCCCTGCTTGGTGAACTGAAATAGGGCTGCTTCAAGTTCAACAGTGTCTTTATTCATGTCAGCAGCAGATATATCTCCTTCAGGATGAGTTGCAGTAGCAGAACAGGCAGCCACAAGACAGTCTGCAGAAGGGATAGGTCTTTCTGTGAGGAGATGGTGTTGAAGAACTAGCCTGAGATCATCCAAAAACCCTGTCAGTTTTAGACAGCCTTTTTTTATTTGCTGACAGAGGCAGAATTGCAGTACTGTTTTGAATACTTCTTTCCTTCCAACTGAAGTCCTCTTAACTGCAGCAGGAGACGGTTAGTCACGCGTACTGCTGGCAACAATGGTGGTCTTCCCTTCCAGGCAGAAAGCTTCTCCTCAGTCAGTTGTAGGTTTCATCAGCTGAAAACAGCCACATTTCCTGTTGTTATTGCTCTCTAAGTCATGTTTCTATGTCAACCAGTTTGCAGACAAATTCAGTAATTGTCCAGAATTGTCACATCGCTAAATTTTCAGCTTACAAGTTGAATCACTAAGAGAATGTGTTCAGTTTGTTATTCATTTACTGGCAACAAATTTTGTGATTACACATTTATTTCACAGTGCACATTCATATAATTGTAAGAAATTCTGAACAAAATGTGAGTATAGATCTAATTATATACGTAGACCTATAGTTTTGTTTTGTTGAAGCTTAACTGATTCATCTGATGAAAGTGCGACCACATTGGAAGAACTGTGAAACCGAAAGTACTGCACAAGCTCAGGTCATGTGACCAAATAAAACCCTTCAATCCTTGAAATGAATGCTTTTCTTTACTAAATATATGAATGAAATAAATGAAAAGTCTCTTTCTCGTAATACTTTTATCATGAAGGTGAGTTAGCACCAATGAATTTAAATAAGTCAGTCATTTTTCGGACCAGCCCACAACGTCGAGTTTGTGTTGTTGGCACGATTCCACACCATCTTGTTTCAAACAGTGTTGGTTCATAAAAAGTACATAGTCATAGAACAACAAAATATTCATAAAATCAAAAACAATAAAGAACTAACTTACCAACTTGCGCGAACAGTTGATCTGACTGCGATACTGAAGTAGTCGGTGTCAAATTTCGGTCACCACTGGTGACCGACAATTCAGCGTGCGCGTCAGCCATGGCGGCAAACAGTGTTCGTGACGAGCCGTACACTTCGGTCTTTTTTATCGCTTGCCGCAACGCGTGGAAATGATAATAAAACAACATTTTGGACAAATATTGTAGAGGGAAGTCTGATCTACAAACTGATGTATTATGAGCATGGGCAATCAGGTCTTTATAGTAGAAATTCTACTTTGAACATTTTATTGCTTGAATTTTTACACATTGACAGCATGGATCATGATGAAACGGGCATGAGATAAGGATCTGGATGTCTTCTTTCATTTCATTGAGCGATCTTTTTAGATCTAGTCACTCACGCGATGCGAAAGAGCATTAAGTAAGGATAGTGTAAACAGAAGGTAATCGGCGTTACGTCAAGACCGCCGGCCGAACTCGCTAGGGTAGGGCGAATGAACATGGAATAAAACATACACGAAAATGAGTATTAGTCTAAACAAGTACATCATTCAAACAACGAAACACCAATCTTTTTATTGCAGTAGATTTTATTACATTTTCTTTCAGTTTCACACATCGCAAAATATGACGAGTTGAAAAACACCAAAAAGTAGGTCAAATCTGCAGACTTTCCGCCTGACGCACGCTGTTTGGAGTAGCTAATACTACTCAGGAAGAAAATTATGTTGTTTTTTTACACACACACACACACACACACACACACACACACACACACACACACACACACACACACACTGATACATAACACAAACAACTCACATTGCCCAGTTTGGCAAAATCCACTCCAGCTCCAGTTGCAAACTTCATCAAGGCCAGTTTTCTGTGACGGTCCCTGGGGTAAAAAAGACTTCAGAATAATCCTGACATGCACAACAAATGATATTGTATTACAGATTTATTCACTAAGCTGTTTTATTATTTTACTTTTTATTGCCATTCTAACCATTAAGCGTACGACACAAGATTATTGTGATTGTGAAATCACAAGCTTACCAGTAAGTGAGTAACACTGTGACAGTCATAAAATTGATAAATCAAGATGTATGAAATTATTTATGTTGTACAAAGCACAACTTGAGAACTTTCTACCTATCAAAACGTTACCACTAAAAATGACAGGATAATGATACTCATTACTGTTCACTTATGAATCTCATTAAAATTATATATTAAATGGTTAAAACCACATTTCTGTAACCATTTGTATGTCTATTTTTAAAATGGAAAAAAAAAACAGTACTAACCAAAGCTTTAATAGTAATTCAATAATAGCATACAAGTTCACTTACTTGGGCATCCTAACAGTGTACTCTTGTGTGGAGACAATACTGGATGTCCCAGATCCAAGGCTTGCACCAACACCACCCATATTCATACTTCCACCCACACCTGTTGAGGTACCCTGAAAGTGAAATGTAAAAAATTTGCTGAGCCAAATCTTTGTCAGCAGATTGGTGTTGCATCTTTTCTGAATATTCAATATATAATTATAAATCTGAAACTAGTGAATGGGATCCTCAATATTTTAGCGCTTTTCCTTTCCTTTTAAATACTCTTTCAGTCAGTCTAAGACCATCTGGTTCAACACTAAAGCAAACAATACTGAGATAGTTAGACCTATAGCACTGTGTCCAGGAATCTCAAGTAAATGCAATGAGACCTGTCCTGTTTCTATCATCATCATGTAGACAAGTATGGCACTATAAACGTGGCTGACAAGTGTAGCCTATAACTAATTAATATCAAAGACTGAAATGAAAATGAATAAAGTTTTGCTTTCATAAACAACTTCCTTTACTAAAACATTATTTTAGAATACTTACTGGTTTAGACGCCATTTCAAGTACAAAACAACTTTGAGGTTGCGATTATATCTCAAGTATCACAGGCAAGTTCAACATACAGTACAGTTCCCCCTCTCAGTCTCAGCATGACCTACGCCACGATAGTTCAATTTGAAGTAAAGCTGGTAAAGCTGCGTTTCGTAAAGAAATTAATAAACATTTACCATATTCAGTTTTTAAATCGAATATTAAACTTGACTGTATTATTTTGTCAGATTAACTACTTCGAATTTTGTTAATCAAAACTTAAAAATGCTGAGTTTTCTTTCACCGTGATAAGATTCGCAACGAAACAAGAAATATGACAGCTCCACAGATAAGGATGTCTGTGGACGAAACTACATCTCGAAACCTAACCGGCCAATGATTGGTTGATATTTTCGATTACACGGCATGTATCTAGCCTATGCTTTTCAACAGTTTCAGTTTCTTTGGACGACGTATCTGCGCTCGGAGTGAATTCCATATGCACTAACGTTACAGGTACCACGTGTATGGTGATCATGGCACATGCTTTAAATCCTGCACATAAACCCCATGGGATGGCTAGCTTATAATAATAATAATAATAATGTTTATTTGTATAGCGCATATTCCATATAAAAACATGCTCACCAGCGCTTTACATTTCGCAAGAAAGGCAAAAGGTGATAAAAAATGTTCACAATTACATACACAATAAGATAACAACAAACATTAAAGCTATACAAGTAAGAAGACACATAAGAAACCACAGAATATTAAAATTTAAACACTGACCTATGTAATGAAGAAAGATTAACAGATTTTTCATATGAATAAAGAGGCATACTGTGTTTATATATTGCTGCGTGTGTGTGCTTGCGTACGTGTGTGTGTACATGTGTGTGTGCGTGCGTGTGCGTTGCTGTGCGCGTGTGTTTGTAAGAATGTGTGTGTGTGTGTGTGTGAGAGAGAGAGAGAGAGAGAGAGAGTGTGTGTGTGTGTGTGCGTGTGCTATGTTTGCATGCGTGTGTGTGTGTTTATGCATGCAATAGTTGTACATAAAATTATAATCAATATTTTGAATGAAGATAAAAACAGAAAAATTCTAATCCATATACAGGAAAAACATTACAACTTCAGTATTACAGCATTAATACCTTGACAATCAAAATTCCTCACAAATTATGAACTATTCGCATATCATACATCACAATTTACATACAAACAAAGATTTGAAAAAGCTTATGCATATGTGTAAACTATGACCTGAAAGAACAGTCACCGAAAACCTGTAAATACCATCCATCAGCTTGTGATAGGTTTATAATTTTTATTTTTGACATGGCAGCTAACTAGTTTCCCAAATATGAAGGCTCTATTTACTTTAGACTCAAAAGAAATAGAAGACTGACACAAAACAGATCTTAAGTTTATGTACAGAACCACTGAAGAAATTGCCCACAGGAAAAAGACGTGCACATCAACTGGTTGACTCCCGCAGCCTGTCCACAGCATCCTTCATTGTCAACCATGCTTACAAAGCACACATTCAACCCTTTGACTCTCTCACCCTATGGAAATGGCGAAGGAGTCAAAGGATTAAGTTTTTGCAGTTGGTGGATGGAGTGTTGGGGTCAAAGGGTTAAAATCTAAAGAGGGTCGGGCTATTATGAAAAAAAAGAACAAAACATTAGATAGATGGGGAGAGTACATTATAAACCTTTATGACGATGACAGAAACGGAGAACACATTATAAGAAAGAAGTTGAAGGACCATCCATAATGAAAGAGAAAGTTAGAGCAGCATTGAAAAAGGTGATACCAGAGAAGAAAAAGAAAAAACAGGACCAGACAATATTACTACAGAAATGATTGAGGCCCTAGATGAATGTAGTATTGAAAAAAATAACAGTCCTCCTGAATGAAATTCATGACACTGGAAAAATCCCCAAAGAGATCTCAAAATCAATGTTCGTTGCACTTCCAGAGAAAGCAGGATCTATAGAATGCGAACTCCATCGCACAATCAGCCTAATGAGTCATATAAAAAAAGATTCTACTAAGAATAATCATGATGAGGACAAGGAACAGAATCAAGAGAGAAGTAACTGAAGAACAATGTGGATTTGTCCAAGGGAAAGGAACTATTAATGCCATATATATCCTGCAAACTCTCATAGAAAGGTCAATCGAATTGAATAAGGATTTATATTACGCTTTGTTGATTACACAGGGTTTTAGATTTGGTAAGACACGAAGAATTGATAACCAAATAGAAAGGCTCAATGTTGATGGAAAGGATCTAAGAATGATAAGGAATATGTACTGGGAACAAACAGCAGCAATGAGAATAGTAAATGCTATAAGCTCTTTCCAAAATATCAAAAGTGAGGTTAGGCAGGGATGTGTTCTGTCACCAGATTTATTTTCACTTTACAGCGAAATCATCATGAGAAATTTAGAAGAATGCCCTGGGATAAAGTTTGGAGGAAAAATGGAAAACAATCTTCGTTATGCACATGGCATCGTTCTAATGCCAGAAAATTGAAAGACCTACAAAATTTTGTGAAGATAAGATAGATAGATAGATAGATAGATAATAAAAATAGAAAGCAGAAATAAAAGGCTGGAGCCAAATAGCAAGAAGACTGAAGTCCTGGTAATCAGAAGAGAGAAAACAAACAAACAGAAATCCCCTCTTGCAGAGTAACAGCAAATGGCACAACACTGAGACAGGTTGATAAGTTTAAATATCTGGGAACGGTCATCTCACCAGATGGCAGATGCACGTCAGAAATAGCCAGTTGAATCAGCCAAGCTAAAACAACATTCAAGAAAATGAAAAGCGTTCTTACCAACAAATGTCTATCAATTAACATCAGGAAGAGAGTTCTTGAGTGTTAAATAGAATCGATACTGTTATGCAGATGTGAAGCGTGGACGGTCAACACACAAAGTCAGAACAAGATTGAGGCAGCTGAAATGTGGTTTCTAAGAAGAACGTTAAGAGTTCCATGGACAACAAAGAAAACAAACGAGACAGTTTTGAAGGAAGGAGACACAAAAAGAACATTCAGAAGAAGATTAGGAAAATACACACAACATTGCTAGGACATTTTATAAGGCAAGAGAAATTAGAGCACCTAGTCACGACATGAAAGCTGGAGGAAAAAAGAGCACCTGCTAGACCCAGGGGGAAAATATTGGACGGACTTGCAGAGTGGCTGAGGACAGAGAGGGTGGAAGATGTGCTTGCGGCAACAAGGGATAGATGTATATGGAGGGCCATGATCACCAACGCCATGTGGCAGGGCGCATGATGATGACGATGATTAGAGTCCGCACCCACATAAGCGATACGGTAGGCGGATTACTAAGCAATCATCTTACTGGAACCAGAAAGGTAAAAGTAGATATTAGCCCACTGATTAAGGCTGATGGTGACACTGCATTAACCGACATTGATAAAGCAAATACCTTGAATAAATCTTTTGCTAGTGTATTTACAAAAAGAGAATTTAGAAAATCTACCATCTATAAATATAGCAAATTGGTTAGATGGCAAAACAATAACAGATTTGGTAGTTACACCTGAGGCAGTTGAAAATAAGTTAAAGAAGTTAAATGTAAACAAGTCTCAAGAACCTGATAATATTTATCCGAGGATTTTAAAAGAATTGAGTAAAGAACTATCTGTTCCACTCAGCATATTGTTTAATAAATCACTGGAAAGGGAAATAGTACCTACAGATTGGAAGAATGCATACGTCACAGCTTTGTTCAAAAAGGGTACAAAAAGTGATCCTGGTAATTATAGACCAGTTAGCCTAACTTCAGTACCATGCAAAGTATTGGAATCTATAATAAGGGATGTTATAGTTGATCACATGACTTTAAGTAAACTTTACACAGAGTGTCAGCATGGTTTCCGACAACATAGATCGTGCATCACCCAGTTATTACAAGTAATGAATTATTTTACTAATCTATTGGATAAAGGAGAGAATATAGATATTATTTACTTGGATTTTAGAAAAGCGTTTGATTCTGTTCCGCATGAAAGATTGCTTATCAAACTGCAGTATTATGGAATTACGTGTAAGTTAATAGCTTGGATTAGAGACTTTTTAAAAGACAGAAAACAGAGTTGGAAATGATTACTCTAAATATACAGATGTTCTGAGTGGTATACCTCAAGGGAGTATACTTGGTCCTGTTCTTTTGACTATTTTCATAAATGATTTACCTCAGAAAATTAACAGTTTTTGTAAGATCTTTACAGATGACACTAAAATATACATCTCCTAATCATAGTATATTGCAGAATGATTTAGATACATTGGTCAATTGGTCAGAAACTTGGAATCATTTCTTTAATGCTTCAAAATGTAAAGTCTTGTATTTAGGAAAAAGTAACCCTGGTAACAAATATTCTATAATAAACGATGGTATTACCTATGAAATAATAGAATGTTTAGAAGAAAAAGATTTAGGAGTAATATTTGATAAAAGTCTCAAATTTGATAATCACATTCAAAATGTTGTTAATAAATCAAACAAGTTGCTTGGAATCATAAAAAGAACAATATCATACATAAACAGGGAGACATTTTTACATTTGTACAAAGGCTTAGTGAGGCCTCATTTGGAGTATGGTAATACTATTTGGTTTCCACGTCTTAAAAGACAGTCAGCATTGATAGAGAAGATACAAAGAAGAGCTACTAAATTAATTCATGGTTTTCAAAATTATTCATATAGAGAAAGATTAGAATAACTCAATTTTCCCAGTTTAAAAGCAAGAAGAATGCGGGGAGATCTGATCCAAAGTTTCAAGATTTTTACCAATATAGATGACGTAGATAGAACACAATATCTTAAACTGACAAACTATGACAAAACAAAAAATAGTACCGATAAAATATTTATAGAATATTGCAAGACTAACATTAGAAAGTTTTATTTTACAAATAGAATTGCACACGTTTCGAATAAATTACCAATCGAAATTAAAAGAGCACTAAACACAAACTCTTTAAAAACCAGCTTGACCATTGGAGACATTACATTGAACTTAAATACGAATATGATGAATGAATCATCAAAAGAACTGGGCGTACGACAAACCTTGTGTTAGAAAAGAAAAAGAAAAATGATGGACTTGAAATAGCCAAATGGCTAATGTGTTATGTCCCTATTGCTAAACTAAACTAAACTAAAAACTAAACTAAACTAAACTAAACTAAACTAAACTAAACTAAACTAAACTAAGCTAAACTAAGAAGAACAAGAAAAACGAAAAAGAACGCGTATTCAATACAACAAGACAAGACAAGCGCAAATTTTCGGCCAACCGGCCTTTGTCAAGCGCGAATGCACGATCACAAACAGACACCAAACAACAGATAATAAGAAAAAGACTAAAACTTCCCTGCCGTCTCGTCCAGTGGACAAAAAAGGGACCAAATAAAACCCCAATGTGTTTATGAGCAGTGGTAAGAAGTGGGGAGAGGGGAGGCAACTATGATGTCAAAGGGGAAGTGAGATGAGTTCTGCAATTTGAAAAGTGGACATGCCATATCGGTATTGCCCTGTTCTGAAGAGGGTCCAGGGCTATAACCAAGAGGTAAGGCTGACGGGAGTGGATCGTGCCCAGTGCAACGAATCCAGTAGACCTGGGAACAGGAAGAAACATGAAATGGCATTCCTGAATTCTGTTGCGTAATTATTTATGGTTTGTCATTGAGACCATATGGTTTGCGTATTCCAAGTTTATTTATGAGATGGGATTCTCTGTCTTTCCTGTCTATGGTACTGTTATTGTATAGAAGCCACAGACCTTTCACTCGGATGCCATTGATTGAGTGGTCTGATTGGTTGAAATGATTTCGGATAGTTTTATCCCTTTGATGACGGATATCAGCCGAGTGTTCTTTGAAACGTGTATCAAGGGTACGTCCAGTTTCACCAATATACAGTTGAGAACATTTAGATCAGCTGATCACGTAGACAATGTTATAAGTTTGACAGTTGAAATGTTTTGTAATTTTCATATGAGATTTGGGGCCTTAATGTGCGGTGGCTGTTACATGGAGAGGTTCCTGGAGGTTGGCTGACTGGTTTGCTGAGACTTGAACGTACCAGCAAGTCGCGGGGATTTGTCTCTCTTGTAGACGATCAAAGGGAGCTGGTCAAAAGTTCCAGCTACAGTAGGACTGGATTGCAGAATGTCCCAGTTGGATAGGATGATCCTTTTCACATAGCGCATAGACGGGTGGTAAACTAGACTGAGAACTGGCCAATCCTCTGTGGCAGCTTTAGGCTCAGAATGGAGGGCATTTGACCGAGGGACAGAGTTGACTTTTTTCCGGGCTTCATTGATGACACTGAGTGTGTAATGTCTGCGTAGGAAAAATCTGGTCATTTCATCTGCGTTGTCACAGAAATCATCCTCATCTGAGCAGAGGCATCGTAGTCGCAAGTGCTGCGAGTAGGGAATGCTGTTTTTGGTGTTGGAAGTGTGAGATGACCGATAGTCCAGATAAGAATGTGAGTCTGTAGGTTTGTAGTGGATTGTAGTAACTAGTTTTTCAGATTGAAGAGAAACTTCGATGTCCAGAAAGCATACGGATGTGTTTGAAACTTCATATGTGAATTTGATGGATGGGTGAAAAGTTTGAACGTAATGGATGAATTGCAACAAGAGTTGGTCATGATCGAGGGATGTCACACCAATGCCGTCATCAATGTATCTTTTGTAAACTTCAGGTTTGGGTTTCTTGTAGTGTTGTAGGATTTGTTCTTCTAAGTATCCCATGAACAGACAAGCATAGCTGGGGCTCATTTTTTTACCCATTGCGACTCCGCTAACCTGTGAAAACGTCTCATCATCAAATGAGAATGTATTCATTGTCAGGACCAGCTCCGCAAGTCGGACAAGGGTTGATGTAGACAATGTTTGATCAGGTCGTTTGTCTAGAAAATGCTGGAGAGCTTTCAACCCGTCAGAGTGGGGTATGCTTGTATACAGAGAGGTCACATCCAAAGTGAACAAGTATTTGGGCTTGAAGGTGTGGTCTTTATTTATCATTTGAATCAGATTCAACGTGTGGTTAGTGTCTTTGATGAAGGTGGGCAAAGACTGGACTATAGGTTGCAAAATATGGTCAATAACCTGAGAAATATTTTCAGCTGGGCAGTTGCAAGCTGACACAATAGGACGGCCAAGACTGTTGGCTTTATGTATTTTGGGAAGTAAATAAAAAAGTGATTGGACTGGAAGTTGTTTGGTGAGTAGTCTGGCAGTGAGGGGGGGGGGGGGGCAGCTGCTTGGAGGTTATGAGATTGTTGATAAGTTTGGATATCTTGGCATGATTGGTCATGTGTGCAGGTTTGTCTAATTTTTAGTAAAAGGCTTAATGATGGAGTTGTTTTGGGGCTTCCTTTATGTACAGGTTTCTATCCCAGACAACAGTTGCTCCACCTTTGTCTGCTGGTTTGATGACAATGTCGTCTCTGTTTTTGAGGGAGTGTAGCGCGTCACTTTCTTCTTTGGTGATGTTGGAATATTTCCTGGGTCGTATATTGAGACAGCCTATTTCTTGGTGGCATTTGTTGATGTAATGTTCAACTTCGGGAAAGGTGTTGCGAGGAGGTTCCCGATGAGCATGCTTATGGAGAAGTTTTGTAAGCAAGTCAGAATCTGGATTCAATTTTTGCTTAGGAGGATGTCCCAGTACTGCCATCCAACGTAGAGATATGAAAAAGCGTTGGCAGCCGTTCATTGTTTGGTATTTATTAGCAGATGGTTTTAAAGGGACAAATTTGAGGCAACGGTGCAGAAAGATTCACAGTCTTGTTCAAGTGAATAAATGACGCATTGAAACTGATGGCGGTACTTTTGATAAAGAGACTGAAAGCTGGGTTCATTGTTCTGTTAATTTCCGAACTGAAGTGTTTTTGGGATTTGTCAGCAATGGACAATTTATGTTCTAAATGTTCTATATGGGCTTTCATAATTTGTCTGCTTGCTTTTAGAAGGATGTTCTTAGTAGACTGCAACAGTTTCTTATTACTTTTGTCAGAAGGAGTGTGATTAAGTTGGAATCCTTTTGGGATGATGTTTCTGCGTAAGCAGGAATGCAGAAAGTGTAGATGACTGTACGTTTTTGTTTTAGTAAAACAGATCTTAGTATAGGACACAGCAAGGGAAAAAAGCGGAGGAGGAAGAAGTTGGAAATCAGAGAGAAGACGGAAATGTAGATTTGATGCAAAACGTGACATTATGTAAAAAACTATGAGATAAAAGCAAGACGTGATAAAAAGACGCCAATGAAAATAAAAAGTAGTAGATAAAAGCAAGACGTAATACGAAGACGATAATACAGACAAAATGCAGTCTTGGAGTAATACAAGATCCAAAATAAGTGCGACTGCCCGCGTCCAAGCAAACAGGAACCAGAAGAACAAGAAAAACGAAAAAGAACGCGTAGGCCTATTCAGTACAACAAGACAAGACAGGCGCCTTACTGTTTTACACACTGTCTTTACTACTCGGTTTACTTAATACTTTTGTTGTTTATTCAAGAGTGATTCAGGGCACACTCGGACAATTCCATATGCGCTGCAACCAAATTTGCCAGCACTTAGCTGGCAGACTCCCTGAGTCTGATATTGTATTTTTCCCTTCATTAATTCTGGAGACTGTGAGTAGATGTCGCGCCAGCAGGCAGCAAAAGTGTGTGTGGTGTTTTACAGTGATTTTATCGTGGTTCTATTTGATTTTATGCATTGAATTTTGTATCAGTTTGTTGCTTTTAAATCCCGACACACGGTGATGTAAATTTTTTTTTTAATTTTGAATATTTTACCAGATAATCTGATTTCAAAGTTTTTACACCTACTTTTCATCATTTTAATTCAGCCGCTCAAGTCGGACATTTTATCTGTGAACTGTGTTTACATTTTAGCCTACTGTGTTCGCCCAACGCTACAGCTTTCCCAAACCTTTGTGTTCTCTGCAAGTATCTTCCTCTCCTGACTGGCTTGCAATTATGGACCCTTCTTTTATAAAACAAATTGGACTGACACTTTTTAAACACAGCAAGTGCTACCTCGGTGGAGGCGTCTACCAGCGCATACAACACTGGGGCTGTGTCCTAAGCCCCGCACTGCGCGATCCTGTCGTGGTGGACGTCTCCACCGACTTTGGCACAATCTGCCTCCTGCTGTGCCAGTCCGACACCACTCTTCTGCTTCTTCGTCTCCTCCACTGCCCCTGCACTCGACCTTGCTGCTGCAAACTTCGTCTCCTCCTCTGCCGTCTTCGCCTTCGCCTTCTGTCCCGCCGGTGCCGCCTTCGCCTTCTGTCCCGCCAGTGCCGCTTTCGTCTTCTGTCCCGCCGGCGCTGCCCTCGTCTTCTGTCCCGCTGGTGCTGCCTTTGTCTTCTGTCCCGCTGGTGCCTCCTTCGTCTTCTGTCCCGTCGTTGCTGCCTTCGTCTTCTGCCCCGCTGGTGTCGCCTTCGTCTTCTGTCCCGTTGGTGCTGCCTTCGTCTCCACTTCGGCCGCCGCATTGTGATAAACTGAAACTATGCCTTTTTAACGCTCAGTCAACATGCACTGATGGCAAAGCTGATGTCATTGCTGACTTTATCGCAGATGAGCATGTTGACATTGCTTTTATCACCGAAACATGGCTTAACCCCCTTGGTCATGAACCTATACATGTGAATCTCACTCCGAGTGGTTACAGGCTTGCTTCTTTCCATCGCTCATCCCGAGGTGGTGGTATCGCCATCCTCTACAACGACTCACTCCATTCCCGCCTGTCTTTCTCGCAGTCTCTGCCTTTCTCCCATCCTTCTTTCGAGCACTTTGAAGTATCCTTCCAATCCACCCCTCACCCCATCACCTTCTCCTGTGTCTATCGACCTCCACCTAGCTCTGCCAACAAGCACACCACATCCATGTTTCTCTCTGACTTTGATCAACTTCTTGATTACTACTGTCTCTTACCTGGAAATCTCATCATTCTAGGTGACATCAATGTCCACTATGACAACACTCACCGTTATGACACAAGACATATCATCAACTCTCTGTCCAATCACAATATGACTCAACACATTTCTGAACCAACCCATCAAAAAGGTCACATTCTTGACTGGATCATTTCTCGTGATCACCACAATTCAGCTACTGATAACTGCTTAGTTCTTTCTACCCGTCTAACTTCAGCCCTTCCATCTGACCACTCTGCAATTCTCTGTTCTCTTGACATTCCTCCTCCTTCCCGTACCATGCGCACAGTGACTCGACGCAATCTCAAATCTATCGACCTCTCCACATTTTCATCTGATGCCTTCCGTCTCCTTTCTGAAAAGTCACATAACTTTGCCGATGAATTCTACACTACTCTCCACCATCTTCTGGACACTCATGCTCCAGCCACAACCCGTCTTTTACCTGACCGCCCCCCTACCCCCTGGCTCACTCATGAGATTGCCTGTGCAAAACGTACCCGCCGCAGAGCAGAACGCCGCTGGCACAAATCCAAACTCACTGTACATAGGCAACTTTTCCAAGCCTCTAAAACAAAAGTATCCACCCTCATTGCATCTGCAAAAACAAACTATTTCCAAACCAAAATCCTGAATGCCTCTTCTTCAAAAGAACTCTTTACAACCATGAATCATCTCCTTGGCACATGAAAAGATTTATCTCTCCCAACAAAACACACAAATGAAGAACTCCCATCTGTATTCTCCAAGTATTTCACCACCAAAATACAAACTCTTCGTGACAGGCTCGACAGGACACCCTGTCAACCATGCCCACCTGACCCTTCCTTCTCTGGCGCACCTCTTACTACTCTTACCCCAGTCTCACAAGAAGAAATTCTCAACACAATCAGATCCATGTCGTTCAAAACCTGCGAACTGGATCCTCTTCCA
This sequence comes from Monoplex corrugatus, assembly GCA_030674185.1. Classification (NCBI taxonomy): domain Eukaryota; kingdom Metazoa; phylum Mollusca; class Gastropoda; order Littorinimorpha; family Ranellidae; genus Monoplex; species Monoplex corrugatus. The sequence goes on along the minus strand of CM060315.1, from coordinate 22,657,921 downwards.
GGTTCTCTCTACTCTGACTGTCTCCCTACGCTCCTCCCATTCATCACTGACATCATCAACACTTCTCTCCAAACTGGAACTGTCCCAGATTCTTTCAAGTCTGCTATTGTTCACCCTCTCCTCAAGAAATACAATTTAGACCCAAATGAACTGAAAAATTACCGGCCTATCTCTAATCTCTCTTTCTTGTCAAAACTGCTTGAAAAAGTTGTCCTCAACCAACTGAACTCTCCACCTGTCTGCCAACAATCTCCTCAATCCTTTCCAGTCAGCCTACCGCCAGTGCCATAGCACTGAAACTGCCTTGCTACACATTCTCAACAATCTCCTCCTTGCAACTGATACTGGCAAAGTCTCTCTCCTCACACTCCTTGATCTGTCTGCAGCCTTTGATACCATTGATCATGGTATTCTCCTTTCTAGACTTCATCATACTTTTGGCATCTCTGACATTGCTCTCTCCTGGTTCACTTCTTATCTATCAAACAGAAAACAAACTGTTCTCATCAATGGCACTTACTCTCAACCTGCATACCTGACCTGTGGTGTTCCACAAGGATCTGTCCTTGGCCCTGTTCTTTTCACTCTTTACACCTCCCCCCTGTCCACCATCATCAACTCCCACTCTATAAAACACCACTTCTATGCTGATGACACACCAACTTCAAGACAGTGACTCACCTGACAATATACAGCGCCTGTTGACTCGCACCACTGAGTGTTACTCGGACATCAAAAATTGGATGACATACAACAAACTTCAGCTAAATGATGACAAGACAGAAGCTATCCTCATTGGCACCCGTCAGAAACTTTCTCAGCTGCCTCCTCTTTCTCTCCCATTATGTAACACATCAGTCCCAATTTCTGATTCAGCTAAAAACCTTGGTGTCTGCATTGACTCTACCCTCTCCATGAACAACTTTGTTTCTCAAACTGCCAGATCTTGCTACTATCACCTCCATCGTATAAGCCTGATCAGGAAGTATCTCTCTGTGGAAACAACTGCAAAACTCGTTCTCTCCTTCATAATGTCTCGCATTGACTATTGCAATTCACTCCTGTCCGGTCTTCCTGCCTCCACCACTCACATCCTACAGCGCATTCAAAACAATGCTGCACGCCTTGTACTCAAAAAGAAAAAAGCTGACCACATATCTCCTCTCCTGGCACAACTTCACTGGCTCCCTGTATCAAAGCGCATTCAGTACAAACTAGACACCATGTGCTACAAAAGCCTCAATAACGCAGCCCCCGATTACCTGTCAAGCCTATTTGAGATCTATGTTCCCTCACGTACCCTCCGCTCTGCCTCCGATCCTCTGACTTTTCGCTTTCCACGCACTAAGCTCAATACCTATGGTCCACGAGCCTTCTCTGTTTCTGGTCCGCTCTCCTGGAACAAACTTCTTCTCTCAGTCCGTCAGCAACCTACTTTTGTCTCCTTCAAGTCCGCTCTCAAAACTCACCTTTTCTCCTCTGCATAAAATCCTGACCTCACTCAATTCCCTCTGCAGCCTGTCTCCACTCGGAGGGGAATCACATTGCAATATATAATTGTATATAATATGCTCTCTATAATTTTCCATTGTTTTTATTCTCCCCATTCATAGCCGTGTGGGGTGTGTGTGTGTGTGTGTGTGTGTGTGTGTGTGTGTGTGTGTGTGTGCGTGGGTGCGTGTGTGTGCGTGCGTGCGTGCGTGTGTGCGTGCGTGCGTGTGTGTGTGTTTCAGCGCTTAGATTTGATTTTATCAAGATTTTGCGCTATATAAATATTGTAATTATTATTGTAATTATTATAATTATAATTATTAAATTCTCTGTAGCCTTAGCAACTTCGCTGTGGCGACAACACCACAGAAGAAAACATATATGGAACTATCCGAGCGCAATGAATCCATCTTGGACGAACTTAACCCCAGACGATATTGATACACGAAGGCATTCTAGTCAGGCATGCTTCCCCCCCCCCCCCCCCCATGGGGATGCCGGGGGCTCTTTCAGTATAAATAGTATCCCCACCTTCTGTTACTCTCTTTGCTTCTGCCTTGTTCCTTTGCTTTCTTTCATTTCTTCCTATCATTTTTTGCGTTGCTGGTCCATTCACCTGTATGTGTTCTAAAAAGCCTTACACACTTTCTCTTAGAATTGATAACTGGGTACATGTATTAAGCGCATTTTTGGTTCCAGGGAAATGTGATATGCGGGAGTAATTTTTGGTAATTTATGCCCATTTTCGTATGTTTTAGTGTCCTTATTTATGTTTGAATTTGTATTCAGGTATTTTTTTCAAATCCTCCGTGTGATAAATTGGAAGAAGTGGTCAAGCGCAGGGGCATCTCCTTAGATTATGCAAGATTGCATTGATATGTGTACTTAATTTTTTTTCTCCCTCCCCCTTCCCCCTGTCCCCTGTCTCCACTCGGAGGGGAATCACATTGTAATATATAATTGTATATAATATGCTCTCTATAATTTTCCATTGTTTTTATTCTCCCCATTCATTCCCCTTTTATTTTTTTCCCCTTCCTGTTGAAATACTGTGCATGTTTTGAAGCTGTTATGACCCTGATATGGCTGTACGCAGTCGGCTAGGAGTTAAACAAATGTAACAGTAACAAGACACGCTTATAGCCACCCCCTCCCCCCCCCCCACCACCACCTCCACCATCCTCACCACCCCTGTACGTTCATCATTCCCCCTGCCCCCTCCTCGCAACAACACGTGATAAAATGAACAAGACACTTTGAGAATTTCCCATGTAAAACGAAAATCCAGGAATTCCATTTTTAAACGTCTTGTTTTTCTTGCGTTCGCCATTTACATGGTCAATATTAAGAAACCCTGGAGAGAGCCGGACAGCAGAAGGTCCTCAGAGGAGAAACCTCTGTCAACCAAGTGTTTCTGTCCTTACACACACACACACACACACACACACACACACACACACACACACACACACACACACACACACACACAACACACACACACACACACACACACACACACACACACACACACACACACACACACGCACGCACACACACACACAGAGCCTGAAATGAATATGCCCCCCTTCATTTTTTTTGTTTTTTGTTGTTGTTTTTTTGAGTGAGCAAGGCTATCCCCAATTTGCTGCTGGGGCGACCGTCCTCAACTAAACCCTGCGGTTTGCAGGTGGCATGTAGCGGATGGCCTTCAGATCTACAGGTTTGCTGCGATAGAAGGCTTGTCTGGATGAATGAACAGTCCAGCACCGACAAGTGATGGTTTCTATAGGACGTGAAGAGACGGTACTTAGCAAGGTCACACCTAGAAAATACCCCATATATTCTACGAGACATCGAGAAGATAAAGACTGATTAATTAACTCTTTGACTCCCGCACCCTGTCCATCAGGGAGCTGGTGGATAGGGTGAGGGAGTCAAAAGGTTAAGTTTTTGCAGTTGGTGGATAGGGTGTGGGAGTCAAAACGTTAAAGTCCTAACCCCCTGATCACGATGGGCAGGTCACTTTTGGCCAAAAACTAGGGGTGGGGTAACCACTTCAGAAAATCTACAGGGCTGAGGTCACAGGTACCAGGCCTGCAGGCGTCTTCTTACAAACCGAGGTAGGCTACCAGGTGTCCACAGGATTTTGTTTTTTTAAATCGTTATTCAGTTATAAAAGTCAAACCTTAAGTCCAACGCCAAGATCATTGTTGTTCTGGTGGTGTCAGTACAGGATAAGATAAGCCCCCCCCCCCCGCCCCCTTCCCTGGGATGGTTATCCCCGTTGGCCATATCAACTGAGGTTGGGTGTCGACGTAAAAACTAAATCCAACCAAACCAACGCCAAGTCCAGTCTCTAATCCCCATCGTAGGATGTGGAAACTGATCATCCGGCCAATGGGACTCTTATCATAAAGTTACATCAGACCTTTTTTTCTGGTTTGTTTTTGTTTTTGTTCGGTTGTATGTGCGTGCGTGCCTGTGTTATAACAAAATAACATCCACTGTAAATAAGCTCAGTGAGATATATATATATATATATATATATATATATATATATACTCCTAATCATAATTTAAGGGCCACTTCTTCCTTCCTCTCTAATTTTAAGTTGAAATAATTGACAATGTTTAGAATTGATTCTATGTTTTATTTCATCATTTCCACACCTGTTTTGGAAAAAGAAATTAGCACAATGACCCATTAGTGAACAGCACATGCATTTAAAGGAACATCCCCCCCTTTTCAAAAAACAGAAAGTGTCAGATTTGGCCAATCTGTTTTCAATATCGCGTGTGTCCGCCCCGAGCCTGGATGCATGCTTCACAGCGCCGATGCATCGACCCCACAAGGGTACGGAGTGTGTCCTGAGGGATGGCCGCCCACTCGATCTGCAGGATGTCGACCAGCCTGGCCAGGGTGCCCAGTGGGGGGTGGTTGTCCCTGATGCGCCTCCCGAGCACATCCCAGAGGTGTTCAATTGGGTTGAGGTCAGGTGAGCACGCTGGCCAGGCCATACGGACGACTTCATGCTGCTCCAGGAAGTCGGTCACAAGGCGTGCTCGATGCGCAGGTGCATTGTCGTCCTGGAAGATGGCGCCTTGACCAAGGTCCACAAGCGCAGGCAGTGCCACGGCCGCCAGAACCTCGTCCCGGTACCGGACCCCGTTCAGGATGCCGTCAATGGGGAGCAGGGGGGTCCGGGTACCACGGCTCATGCCACCCCACACCATCACCGACCCGCCGCCGTACCGGTTATGCTCTTGGACAGTGGCGTCAGCGAACCTCTCCCCTTGACGTCGCCACACCCGAGCCCGGCCATCGTTAAAGGTCAGGGTGAACCTGGACTCATCCGAAAACAAGACCAGGGCCCACTGTTGCCTTGTCCAGGTCACGTGCTCCCTGGCCCAGGTCATGCGGCGCACTCTGTTGACCGGTGACAGCACGGGTCGGACGGCCGGTCTCCGTGACCTCAAGTTTGCCTCATGTAGCCGTCTTCTCACCGTGCTGCAGCTGATGTTAGCACCTGTTGCGTCCCTCAGCTGACCCCTCAAGGTCACCGCAGTGGATGCCCTTTCCCTCAGGACGGAGAGGGCAAGGTAGCGGTCTTGCTGTCTTGTCGTTACTCTGGGTCGACCCGTGTGACGCCTTTCCTGGACTGCTCCAGTCTCATTGAAGCGCTCCAGCAGTCTCTGGATTGTGGAATGCGACACTTCAAGTCGTCTAGCAACTTCCCGCTGCGCTAGGCCTTCATCAAGCAGAGCGAGGGCTCTCCCCCGCTGCTCATCCGTCATCCGTCGTCTTGCAAGCATGGTTAAAACGAACCAAGAACGGGTCCTTTTTATCCTCGTCTGCGGGCAACTTTGGCTGGAGTAGTGTTCAAAAAGGGCTTGCCTTGCACGTGCAAAGCGAATTTTGTCGCTACCTTGCCTGCGTCGTCAGAGAGACCCTGCTGAAGATTCGACAATTTCGTGTGGAAATTGTCTTCCTTGGGCCGCCCATTGCAAATCGGCAAATCCCCAAACACGTGCCAAAAGGAAACTGCAATGTTGTCTGAGCTCTTATCCATTCAGTTACGGCAACGAATTGGAGAAAAGAGTAAGAGAAAATAGGTTATTTCTCCTTTCAAAAATTGACTCAAAAACGTTCCTGGCCCTTCAATAATGACGTGTAGTATATATATATATATATAGACAGAGAGTGAGAGAGAGACAGAACGGGGGGTGGGGGGGGGGGGGGGTAAGAGACAAGGAGAGAAAGTGAGTCAAGAAGAAAAAGGAGGAACGGAAAGAAAGAGGGAAGGGAGGGAGATGTATATATATAGATACGGGGAGAGAGAGAGAGAGAGATGGAGAGGGAGAGAAAGAAGGAGAGATGGAGAAAGAGGGAGACAAAGGAGAGAGGGAGAGAGACGGAGAGAGGGAGAGAGAGGGAGAGAAAGAGATAGAGAAACAAAGAGAGACAGAGAGAGTAGGAGGGAGGGAGAATGAGAGACAAGAAGACAGAAAGAAAGGAAGAGGGAGAAAGGGAAAGAGAAAGGGAGTGAGAAAGAGAGAGTGAGAGAGAGAGAGAGAAAGAGAGAGATGGAGAACACACACACACACACACACATACAGAGGCCACACTCCCACAGTCAAGTGATTAAGACATATTAAAGTTTCCTTTATTTATATCTTCTGTTCATTTGCAGTTATAAATGTTATCCGTCTTATTTCTATTTCAGTTCCCAAATAAAGTTCGCCAAATACCATTTTCCTTTCCCACCATCCACCTCTCTCCCCCTCTCAAACACACACACACATTGATGAAATCTACCAATAATTTGACAAATGAGCAGGCATACTGGTCCTTCATCCCCTGGTAAGGTTCTTCATATAGGATAGAAGACTGATCCTGGAGACACATTTTCTTCCACGGATGCTGCATGGGCAGGGGTTGTGCCACCTTGGGTTCTGCTTCTGACAGTCTCTCTTCTGTTCAATAGCGGCTCTTCTGCCGTTTGTGCACTGTTATTGCCAGCTTATTCTGGGGGCAATGTCTTCCCAGTTGGTGGTGCCGATGCCACAGCTGATGAGATTGGCTGTTGGAGTACCATTGGATTGTTTTAGTGGTCAGCTCTCCATACAGAAACATCTTTGGGATGCGTTTTTCTTCCACATGGACGGGATGTGTCCTGTCCAACGAAGCTTGCATTTGATGAGTAGAAATGCTATGCTTTGAAATCAGCTGTCCCTCTTCTAGACAGAGTGTTTTGACAAGGTTATCCCTTTGACTCCCAAAACCTATCCATCAACTGCAAAAACTTAATCCTATGACTCTCTCTCACCCTATCCACCAGCTTCCTGCAGGTGAGGGAGTCATAGGGTTAAGTTTTTGCTTTGCTAGCATGGTTGACACTGCAGGGTTCTGGTGGACAGGGTACGGGAGTCAAAGGGTTAAGGAACTCCATCTATCCTGTTATGATCCTACTCCTTTCTGCAGGCCTAGTGTAAACCTGGTGGCGCTGTCTCCTTTCTGAAATACGTGTCAAACTGCACCTGGCCTACTGCTGAAAGTCCCATGGAGGGGGACGTGAAGAGAAGAAATCTGATTTTTTTTTTGGGGGGGGGGGGGGGGGTGGCTGTGTGTATACAAACTCTTAAGTCTCACTGTAACAATGACTTTTATTTCAATTCTGGCGAAACGATTCTTGTATCTTTAAGCGTAGCATATACAGCGGAAGGAAAACTGATTGTACATACAACATGAGGTGAGACTGTCTCTGTAAGTAAATATGTATGCATGTCAGCAAAAATGTCTTGACTGCTGACAGATGGAGCTGAACCAAAACTGGCACAGGGTCTGAGAGACCACTGGCTCATTAGGTTGTCAAGAATGCAATAGTGAAATTAAAGGCCAATGATAATTGATACATTATTCTGATGATACAAGCACCTAAAACTTTAAAATACTTTATCTTTGGCAGTGAATTCTCTCAGCTATCACATTCCGCCAGCAGTCAAGGCATCATCTGTCTGACTGGGCCTGCTGAAAAGAAACATTTCTGATATCACAATTACAACAGTAACAAACAACAACAAAAATTACCCCAAAAGGAGTTTGGAAAAAAAGGACACTGTCAACGTGGCTTGGTTGTATTATCATTTTCTGTCCCTCTCCATTCGTCAGTAAAATGTTTATGAATACAAAGACACTAGCGATAGGCTATGATCTGTCAAATAACATGTTTGCTTGCAGCTGCACGCATACAAATGCAAACACACACACATATACATGCGTATACACGCACATACATGCAAACACATACATACATGCAAACAAACATACAAACACATACACATGGATTCAATTCTTTTCAGTTCCGATTATCACACTAACAAAGTAACTCGCAATGAAGAAATAAAAAAATAAATACATATAAACTAAAGCTGATTAACTGATTAAAGTTTAAATGATTGTTGAATTTGTTCAATCATCTGCGACTGCCCAAATATTTATTACGTATGTACCTATTATTTCATTTCCATAACAAAGAAAAGGATCACAAGTGAAACATCAGTTCACACAGGAAAAATAAATTGAACAATGAAATGACAACATTCAATAAACCAATTGAGATGGTATTATGTACAAAAAATTAACTAAAATATCGTAATGAGGTACAGCAACACTGCACACCATACAAAACATGAATTCAAAGCAAAACTAGCAAAATATCAGCAGGAAGTATTTTTCACTGATGAATAGTATTAATAATCTGTTTCCAGTAGTACGCCTGCAATTTGTTACACTACTTCAGTCTGTGTGTAGAATTCAATACTGGTCCTTGATAAAAAGAACTTCGCGCATGCAGCCTCCAGTCCACCCAGCTATCAGTGGGAATGGGGATGGGGGTGGGGAAGGTAAACAAGTAAGGGAGAGGAGATGGGCACTATTCTCATGATGCTGGTGTTGAGAAAGACTGTGGTCTCTTAAAACCTCATTCTCCTGCAACCTGAGTTTTAGGACAACCAATGACGTACATGTGATGTGAGTCTTGTGCATGTATGTATTACTTTCCAAAAGTGGATTAATAGAGGAGTATTCATATCTATTACTTTCCAAAAGCAGATTAACAGAGCAGTATTCAATTGAACTGAACCATTACCTTTACCTACATCATTACAAGCAAGCTAGCCCAATCACCAATTACACGTTGCAAAATCTATTTTCACACAGCTTAAGACAGTCTTGAGAAAACTGAAACTAAAGACGAAGCATCATTAGCAACTGAGAGGTTTCCTTAACCCTTTGACTCCCACACACTGTCCACCAATCGCAAAAACTTAACCCTTTGATTTCCTCACCAGGAAGCTGGTGGATAGCGTGAGGGAATCAAAGGGTTCAGTTTTTGCTTTGCTGGCATGGTTGGCAATGCAGGATGCTGGTGCACAGGGTGTGGGAGTCAAAGGGTTAAATTTCCTGAACAGCATCACATAAAAGCAAGCACTGAATAAGGCCATGTCACAGTCTGAAAAGAGACAGGAATTCCACAGCATCATCACTATCAGTATCATCCCCATTCTTGTCATTATAGCATTGTCAAAAATGGTCCCAGAATCTGTAGCCTTTTATGCCCCATTCTCATGGTGGACTTGGAGGTGTGTTGGTGAGCCAAAATCAGCGGCTTAGAAGGGCAGTGACACTGGAGCTGTGAGAAAATGGGGCATAGAACTAGAAAGAGAATAAGGAAAAAAAAATCAAGAAACTGAAAACTGAGAGCCTAAATCCTGACTGTAGTATAACATGGTTCTGCCTACCTTGCACTATTTCACAGACACAATTAAACTTAAAGTTTCTTGTTGACACATACAGACGCTTGATCCCTTATAATGCAAACAATGAAAACAGGTTAAGACATGGTTATAAAAGACAAAAACAGAAATTGAAAGTGTGTGTGTGTGTGCATGTATCATGTATGTGTGCCATGTGTACACATGTACATGTATAATCATGACAATGATAGGATGCACACCACTGTAAATTGCTTTTTTGCCATGCTCGCGATTAATTATACATTCAAAATATTCAAACATAATGGAATTAACGAAAAGCATTCCTTCCTTTATCTGCTTGTAACAGACTCTCATAGAGAAAACATGTTTCTATTTTCACACACATATACAGGACTAGTCAAATTACAACAGTAGTGCTTGAAGAATATTCACTGAAGCATATTCTTAAGCTGTGATGTTCCAGGAAAAGTATTCGCTTTTCGATGGCCATACCCTATCCACAGCTTCTTGCAGGAAGCTGGTAGACAGGATCAGGGAGTCAAAGGGTTAAATTTTTGCTTTGCTAGCATGGTTGACAATGCAGGATGCTGGTGGACAGGTTGCCGGAGTCAAAGGGTGAAACCATAAACCAAGTCAACACAAAACATCCATATCGTGACACAATTAGTCCACATCTAAATGCAGCAAGTGACACCTGGATACTTGCGGCGACAGCAACACCATTTTGCAAGTAATGGATTTGTATAAAATGTTCTTCACGTTTAAACACAGCGTTTATCCTCTTGTTTTATTGAACACCATCTGAAAAGTACAGGAAAGCAGTTTCAGCCACCTTTCCATCTTATGTATCATTACTACTGAGAATGAACGCAATGCCACGCACGTGAAAATGAACATAGAAACACACATGCACAGTGAAAGCAATGTGACATGCACACACACAAACACACACACACACACACACACACACACACACACACACACACACACACACACACACACCACACAAAGTGAAAGCCATGCACACACACAAATGAATACACACACGCGCGCACACATGCACACACACAGGTAGGCCTACCTACTTTTTGATGCATTAGATTTTACTGATGATGATGAAGACAATAACAAATACTAACAACTCTGCAGATAAATGTTGAGAAAAAACAAGATATGTACATTATTTTGGGTAATCTTTGAAAAATCATGCAATATGTGTTTAAAATGACGTACTAAAAGTAAGTTGAACACAACGTGACAATATCAATAAAAAACAATAGTGTATGAAGATGTCTATTTCATTTTATGTATTTGACAAGAATATCAGTAAAAATAGGAACATTTTTGTTTGTTTCAGTTTCTTCCAATTCAAATTGCCTGTTTATTCTTAATTTTAAGACATGATACTGATAATTCTACATTTTAAAAAATACACAAATACAGTATTATATAGTGTTACATTATTTCCAGCCTATGAGTATGATGCATACTCAACTGTGTCCTATTCCACAGCCCTGCAGAAAATTTCTGTGTAAATATACTAAAAATTATTTCAACAACATAAATTCCAACCAGTTGAATTCAAAACAATTTAAATGATTTCATTGTCCTTAGTGGGTTTAATTTATTTAGTCATAACTCTCATATCAATCACAACTGTTCGTGTGTGTGGCATGTGTTATGTTGTGTGTGTGTGTGTGTGTGTGTGTGTGTGTTGCATAAATGTGAATATCTGTGTACATGTAACTGAGATGTGCTGTTTGAATGACTGTGTGTGATGTGTACCTGTGTGTGTTCATATGTGAACGTGTATACATGCGTATACATATGTGCGTGTGTGACATGTATGCATACCTTTCTTACGGCCCTGATATGCTGAGCAGTTACAACTTTGGACTTCTCAGAAACGGCTACAGCTTGAGATTCTGATGCCAACATCTTCATGAACAAGATGTAGTTCAACCAGGCCTGCAAATCAGAATACATTTACTACACCTGGAAATTTTACATATATATTTCACTACCACCCTAAAGTAATGAAACAAATGTGTTTCAGTTAAACTATGAAAACAAAGACTCAGAAAATCATGTGAGAACAATCTTACTCATTCAGTCCTCTTTGCTCCAGATGGAGCATAAAGACTTGACCAAATCTTCTCTAGCCATTTTTTGGGTGGGCCACATTTTGGTTGGTTCTTTTCATAAAACAATGGACTCAAAATCTGATATCTGAAGTCCAATCCCAATCTGCGACATTAAATTTAAAAACTGGGCTATTTACAGCTTGTCTTACTGTTCCATCATTCTGGTGGTGTCAGCCTAGGGCATCACGGATCACTCCTCCCAATCCGCATCCTGTTCCAATAAAGACCTTGCCAGCACAAATGGTTTTACTGCAAGCTCAGGAAGTCTGTCAGATAAACTCCAAACTCCTCTGGCCACAACAGTCTTGAAACATTACTTTAGCTTCGCATAAAATCATCAAACAAATTTTAAGACTGTCTTTGTGTTGAATGATATTGATAACTTATTTTACTAAGTGACATACTGAGGCTTTTCAGTGGTTTACTAAGTTACTGTCAATTAATATTGATGTCAGCTGGCATGATAATGGCCTAGGAGACACTAAATGTCTGTGTGTCAGTGTGTGTGAGAGTATGTTTGCATTATCTGTGAGTGACACATGTGTGTGAACACATGTGCATCGAAGCAGTTGTGGGGACATTATGCTTTAATTGTGGAGAGAGAGAGAGAGAGAGAGAGAGAGAGAGAGAGAGAGAGAGAGAGAGAGAGAGAGAGAGAGAGAGAGAGAGAGAGAGAGAGAAAATGACTGACAGTTACAGTCACACACACACATACAAAAACACACATGTATGTGCACACATATGCCACAACACATGCACACACATGCATACACACATGCAACACCGTTTTAAAACTCTAGTTATTGCTTTTCATTGTAAACACTGTGTCTACTCTAATGACAGTAACTCACTTACACAGACACAACTATACTGCTACAAACTCGGAAACTACTACTTTTTCCACACATATTTTGCACTCATGTGTCATGTGCCAATTCACAACCACTTTATCTTGGCTATTTGGAAGGCCCTGTCTACATATCACGCCTTGTACTAGTTGTAGACAAGGCGTGATATGTAGACATCCAATGCAAATGTGCTGAATTGTTCATATCTAATTATTTCAATAACTGCGTGGCCACTGATAAATGACTTAGGCTAATAATTCAAACTTGAATGAAAGGCATACAAGTCGAGAAATAATTTTCAAAAAAACTGAATATGTCTGTAGTCGATATACGGCAAGTCACAAAATCAATCAGTTCACAATTAGGCCTTCTCTAATATTTTTATTTTGTAAGTCAGAAAATCAATCAGTTCTGAGTTCACAACAACTGAACAAGTGAATAACTCGAGCAAGTGTGATTTACTCATTCAGTCATTGTTGTTCATTATCAGCCTTTAATGACATTATACTGCTTTAAGGAAAGAAGGAGCCGCAGCATCTTCCACCAATCAGAGCCCGGTGTAGGCAGCTTCAAATAGGCTAGTCTGTTCGGACAATTTATCTTCTGCAGCTTTGGACAGATCAAACACGACAGATTTTAACCTTTTATGAAGTGCCATGTCCTCATAAGATGAAACATTTCAAAAGACACTTGCCATAGCATCCACAGATCTCTTCAACCTTATTTTCTGCAACGACCTCTTCAAAGAAGATTGGATTTTTGCTTTACGCAATGCTGGAATCATCCTGCTTAGATTTGGTCGTCGGCTTTGAAATGTCCGCCCGGACGTTTATTAAAAAAATACAACCTGGAACAAATCCGAAATTCATGTCAAATAAAGAATGAAAGGGATGGAGATGGGGGTGGGCACAATTAAAACAGCAGGCTGGTTTCTTTATCTTTGTTTATTTGCTTGATTTTGTTATTATTGTTGTTCTTAAGCAAATCACATGACAGAATTACATACGTCTAATGTCGGTAGTGTAATGACCAACAAGATTATAACATGTTTTGCTGACAGTTTCTTTTTCTACATCTGTGGGTCTGTTCAACTGCATGAATACAACATGGGTAGTATACAATTAAAACAACAAACAACAACTACAACTACAACAACAACAACATCAAAATATGCAGACATAAATGAAAGTTTAAAACGATGGGAAACGGGCTAAAGAAAAACAACTCCATAATTTAGCCTTGTATTGGGATCGAAGGTTTTCTCCCTTGATATTCTAAAATGCAGTAAGCGTTTCCCTCAACACACACACACACACACACACACACACACACACAAACACACACACACACACACACACACACACACACACACACACACACACACACACACGCACGCACGCGCTGCACATAAGCGTGCTTGCTTGTTCACCACACACACACACACACACACACGCATACACACACGCATGCACGCTGCACATAAGCGCGCTTGCTTGTTCACACACACACACACACACACACACACACATACGCACACACACACACACACACAGACACACACACACACACATAAACACACACACACTTATTACACAAAGGACTAAAACGATGACCTGGATTTATGTGAATAAAATAATAATAATAATAATAATAATTACAATATTTATATAGCGCAAAATCTTGTAAAAATCAAATCTAAGCGCTGAAGCAGACACACACGTAAGCACGCACGCACGCACGCACGCACACACACGCACGCACACACACACACACACACACACACACACACGCATGGCTATAAATGGGGAGAAAGAATAAAAGCAATAAAAGCAAGAATAAAAGCAATGGAAAATTATAGAGAGCATAGCATATACAATTATATATTATAACCATGTGATTCCCTCCGAGCGGAGACAGGCTGCAGAGGGGGGGGGGGGGGTTTGAGTGAGGTTAGGATTTTATGCGGAGGAGAAAAGGTGAGTTTTGAGAGCGGACTTGAAGGAGACAAAAGTAGGTTGCTGACGGACTGAGAGAGGAAGTTTGTTCCAGGAGAGTGGACCAGAAACAGAGAAGGCTCGTGGACCATAGGTATTGAGCTTAGTGCGTGGAAAGCGAAAAGTCAGAGGATCGGAGGCAGAGCGGAGGGTACGTGAGGGAAGATAGATCTCAAGTAGGCTTGACAGGTAATCGGGGGCTGCGTTATTGAGGCTTTTGTAGCACATGGTGTCTAGTTTGTACTGAATGCGCTTTGATACAGGGAGCCAGTGAAGTTGTGCCAGGAGAGGAGATATGTGGTCAGCTTTTTTCTTTTTGAGTACAAGGCGTACAGCATTGTTTTGAATGCGCTGTAGGATGTGAATGGTGGAGGCAGGAAGACCAGACAGGAGTGAATTGCAATAGTCAATGCGAGACATTATGAAGGAGAGAACGAGTTTTGCAGTTGTTTCGACAGAGAGATACTTCCTGATCAGCCTTATACGATGGAGATGATAGTAGCAGGATCTGGCAGTTTGAGAAACAAAGTTGTTCATGGAGAGGGTAGAGTCAATGCAGACACCAAGGTTTTTAGCTGAATCAGAAATTGGGACTGATGTGTTACATAATGGGAGAGAAAAAGGAGGCAGCTGAGAAAGTTTCTGACGGGTGCCAATGAGGATAGCTTCTGTTTTGTCGTCATTAAGCTGAAGTCTATTGTGTGTCATCCAGTTCTTAATGTCCGAGTAACACTCAGTGGTGCGAGTCAACAGGCGCTGTATATTATCAGGCATAGATGATAACGTACAGTAGTAGACAGACTTCTCATTCTGAAAATAAGAACACTTACCCACCAAGTGGATCACATCACCACCAGAGGGAAGGAGGTCAAGTGGTAATTATTGACGTCTTCAAAACGACAAGCCAGATACATCAACGCAATGACAGGTGTCTGTGTGTGAGTGTGTGTGTGTGTGTGTGTGTGTGCGTGTGTGTGCGTGTGTGTGTGTGTATGTGTATGTGTGTTGTGTGTGTGTGTGTGTGTGTGTGTGTGTGTGTGTGTGTGTGTGTGTGTGTGTGTGTGTGTACACGCGTGCATGCACGTTTGCGTGTATGTTTAAGTGTCTCTGCGTGCGTGTGCACGCAAGTGTGTATATGTATGTGTTGGTTTGTTGGTGTGTGTGTGTGTGTGTGTGTGCGTGTGTGTGTGTGTGTGTATGCGTGTTCGTTCGTTCGTTCGTTGCTTGATTTAACGTTTTTTCACTATAAGTGATATTAGACGGTATGCGTGATGCGTGTGTGTTTGTGTGTGTGTGTGTTGCGTGTGCGTGTGTGTGTGTCTGTGCGCGCACGTTTGCATGTATGTGTAAATGTCTCTGCGTGCGCGTGCGTGCATGTGTGTATATGTATGTGTTTGTGTGTACGGGTGAGTGTATTTGTGCCAGTGTATGTGTATGTGTGTGTATGCACGTGTGTATGTATGTGTGTATACATGTGTGTATGTGTGTGTGTGTTCGCGTGCGTGTCCTAATGTGTGTGTTGTTTATGTGTGTGCCAATGTGTTTGTGTGTGTGGTTGCCATTGTATGTGTGTCTGCGTGTTCGTGTGTTCGTGTGTGTGTGTGTGTGTGTGCGTGTGTGTGTGTGTGCGTGTGTGTGTGTGTGTGTGTGTGTGTGTGTGTGTGTGTGGTGTGTGTGCGCGCGCGCGCGCGTGCCAGTGTGTGTGTGTGTGTTCATGTGTTCGCGTGAGTGTGCCAGTGTGTGTGTGTATTCGCATGTGTGTCCTAATGTGTGTGTTGTTTGTGTGTGTGCCAGTGAGTGTGCGTGTGCGTGTGCGTGTGTGTGTGTGCCAGAGAGAGAGAGTGTGTGTGTATGTGTGTGTACTGTGTGTGTGTGTGTGTGTGTGTGTGTGTTGTGCCAATGTGTGTGTGTGTGTGTGTGTCTTGGTGTTCGT
>CM060315.1:22626736-22631736 GCA_030674185.1 Monoplex corrugatus | reverse complement strand
CATCATGTGCCCTGCCGCATGGCGTTGGCGATCATGGCCCTCCGTACGAATCTATCCCTTGTGTCTCTGAAAGTACATCTCCCACACCCACTCTGTCCTCAGCCACAATGTAAGTCAAGTCCGTCCAATATTTTCTCCTCGGGTTATCTGGTTTTCTCTTTCCTCCAGCTTTTCTGTATATCTTAAATAGGTTCTCTTATTAATCATTTGGGAAGAGTGAGGTGGGGGGAGGGAAGCTATAAACATAATCATGAATATTACAAAATGAAACCTCTGCTTAGCTACCTAAACAATTTGTGGATGCTTTAAAGACATACTTGTCCCACCATGCACACACGCTCAGACAACGCAGGCTGCGCTGGTCAGGCCATGTGCGCTGGATGGAATATGGACATAACCCACAGGATATCCTTTATGGTGAACTAGTTACCGGCAAGAGATCTGTTGGCCGCCCCCAGCTACATACAAAGACGTCTGCAAGCGCGACATGAAAGCTCTGGACATCAACACAAACAGCTCAGAAGAAACAGCAGCTGATCGCAACAGATGGCGCAGTGTGCTCCAGAAACAATTCAGGTCGGGGGAAAAGAAGACCCAGACCATAGCTGAGGAAAAGAGAGTCAGGCGGAAAGCGAGCTCTTGTGAAGGCAACCCCATGGCCGGCATCCATACATGCATCCAGTGTCACGGAGACTGTCTTTCCCGCATCGGCTTATCAGCCACAGCCGACGCTGCTCCTGAGGCGTCAACTCGAATCGACACGACACTAGGGTGCATCATTCATAGTCAACGCCGACTGACAGAGGCATGCTAATGTCCCAATACAGCATAAAGGGCACTAACCAATCCTGGGTCATAAAAGACAAATTTCATCTTCAAAGCTAAAATCGTGTCTGTATTCTGACTACTCTGCAATTCTCTGTTCTCTTGACATTTCTCCTCCTTCCCGTACCACGCGCACAGTGACTCGACGCAATCTCAAATCTATCGACCTCTCCACATTTTCATCTGATGCCTCCCGTCTCCTTTCTGAAAAGTCACATAACCTTGCCGATGAATTCTATACTACTCTCCACCATCTTCTGGACACTCATGCTCCAGCCACAACCCGTCTTTTACCTGACCGCCCCCCTACCCCCTGGCTCACTCATGAGATTGCCTGTGCAAAACGTGCCCGCCGCAGAGCAGAGCGCCGCTGGCGCAAATCCAAACTCACTGTACACAGGCAACTTTTCCAAGCCTCTAAAACAAAAGTATCCACCCTCATTGCATCTGCAAAAACAAGCTATTTCCAAACCAAAATCCTGAATGCCTCTTCTTCAAAAGAACTCGTTACAACCATGAATCATCTCCTTGGCACACGAAAAGATTTATCTCTCCCAACAAAACACACAAATGAAGAACTCCCATCTGTATTCTCCAAGTATTTCACCACCAAAATACAAACTCTTCGTGACAGGCTTGACAGGATACCCTGTCAACCATGCCCACCTGACCCTTCCTTCTCTGGCACACCTCTTACTACTTTTACCCCAGTCTCACAAGAAGAAATTTTCAACACAATCAGATCCATGTCGTTCAAAACCTGCGAACTGGATCCTCTTCCAGGTTCTCTCTACTCTGACTGTCTCCCTACTCTCCTCCCATTCATCACTGACATCATCAACACTTCTTTTCAAACTGGAACTGTCCCAGATTCTTTCAAGTCTGCTATTGTTCACCCTCTCCTCAAGAAACACAATTTAGACCCAAATGAACTGAAAAATTACCGGCCTATCTCTAATCTCTCTTTCTTGTCAAAACTCCTTGAAAAAGTCGTCCTCAACCAGCTGAACTCTCACCTGTCTGCCAACAATCTCCTCAATCCTTTACAGTCAGCCTACCGCCAGTGCCATAGCACTGAAACTGCCTTGCTACACATTCTCAACAATCTCCTCCTTGCAACTGATACTGGCAAAGCTCTCTCCTCACACTCCTTGATCTGTCTGCAGTCTTTGATACCATTGACCATGGTATTCTCCTTTCTACACATCATCATACTTTTGGCATCTCTGACATTGCTCTCTCCTGGTTCACTTCATATCTATCAAACAGAAAACAAACTGTTCTCATCAATGGCACTTACTCTCAACCTGCATACCTGACCTGTGGTGTTCCACAAGGATCTGTCCTTGGCCCTGTTCTTTTCACTCTTTATACCTCCCCCCTGTCCACCATCATCAACTCCCACTCTATAAAACACCACTTCTATGCTGATGACACCCAACTTCAAGACAGTGACTCACCTGATAATATACAGCGCCTGTTGACTCGCACCACTGAGTGTTACTCGGACATTAAGAACTGGATGACGTTCAACAAACTTCAGCTTAATGACGACAAGACAGAAGCTATCCTCATTGGCACCCGTCAGAAACTTTCTCAGCTGCCTCCTCTTTCTCTCCCATTATGTAACACATCAGTCCCAATTTCTGATTCAGCTAAAAACCTTGGTGTCTGCATTGACTCTACCCTCTCCATGAACAACTTTGTTTCTCAAACTGCCAGATCTTGCTACTATCACCTCCATCGTATAAGGCTGATCAGGAAGTATCTCTCTGCGGAAACAACTGCAAAACTCGTTCTCTCCTTCATAATGTCTCGCATTGACTATTGCAATTCACTCCTGTCTGGTCTTCCTGCCTCCACCATTCACATCCTACAGCGCATTCAAAACAATGCTGTACGCCTTGTACTCAAAAAGAAAAAAGCTGACCACATATCTCCTCTCCTGGCACAACTTCAATGGCTCCCTGTATCAAAGCGCATACAGTACAAACTAGACACCATGTGCTACAAAAGCCTCAATAACGCAGCCCCCGATTACCTGTCAAGCCTACTTGAGATCTATGTTCCCTCACGTACCCTCCGCTCTGCCTCCGATCCTCTCACTTTTCGCTTTCCACGCACTAAGCTCAATACCTATGGTCCACGAGCCTTCTCTGTTTCTGGAACAAACTTCCTCTCTCAGTCCGTCAGCAACCTACTTTTGTCTCCTTCAAGTCCGCTCTCAAAACTCACCTTTTCTCCTCTGCATAAAATCCTAATCTCACTCAACCCCCCTCTGCAGCCTGTCTCCGCTCGGAGGGGAATCACTTTGTTATAATATATAATTGTATATGATATGCTCTCTATAATTTTCCATTGCTTTTATTCTTGCTTTTATTGCTTTTATTCTTTCTCCCCATTTATAGCCATGCGGTGTGTGTGTGTGTGTGTGTGTGTGTGTGTGTGTGTGTGTGTGTGTGTGTGCGCGCGTGTGTGTGCGTGTGTGTGCGTGCGTACGTGCGTGCGTGCGTACGTGCGTGTGTGTCTGTTTCAGCGCTTAGATTTGATTTTGTCGAGATTTTGCGCTATATAAATATTGTAATTATTAATTATTATAATTATTATTCTATGTGGGTTTTATTGCTGAGTTTAGGGCGTTAGCAGTTTAGGGCCGAAACATTTGCTAAACCCTTTGACTCCCGGATCCTGTCCACCAGCATCCTGCATTGTCAACCATGCTAGCAAAACAAAAACTTAACCCTTTGACTCCCACACCCTATCCACCAACTTTCTGTTGGAAGCTGGTGGATAGGGTGAGTGAATCAAATAGTTAAGTTTTTGTTTTGCCAGCATGGTTGGCAATGCAGGATGCTGGTGGACAAGGTGCGGGAATCAAAGGGTTAATTTAAGGGAGGCATCTCCTCTGAGGACGTTAGGCTGGCCAGCTGTCTCCAGAGTTTCTTGCTGCTACCTGTACTGACATATTCTTCTTTTTCGTGTTGGTTTGGTGGTATGCCAATTAAGCCAGAAGAATACTTTAACCTTTTGACTCCCGCACCCTATTCACCAATTGCAAAAACTTAACCCTTTGAATCCCCTGTGAATCAAACAATTAAGTTTTTGTTTTGCTATCATGGTTGGCAATGCAAGATGTTGGTGGACAGGGTGCGGGAACCAAAGGATTAATTAAGGGAGAATCTCCTCTGATGGACATTCTGCTGGCCAGCTGTCTCCAGAGTTTCTTACTACCACCTTTACTAACACATTCTTCTTTTGCCGGTTGGTTTGGTGATATGTCAATTAACCCTTTGACTCCGCCCCTACCTTATCATTTGAAAAAATTAACCTTTTGACTCCCTCACTCTATCCACCAGCTGCCTGCAGGATAGGTGAAGGGAGTCATAGGGTTAAGTTTTTGTTTTGCTAGCATGGTTGGCAATACTGGATGCTGGTGGACATGGTGCGTGAGTCAAAGGGTTAAGGGAGGCATCTCCTCTGAGGACATTCTGTTCTCTTTCTTGCTGCCACCTGTACTAACATATTCTTTTTCGTGTTGGTTTGGTGGTATGCCAATTTAAGCCAGAAGAACACTTTTAAATATAGCGTTGTGAGTTTCAGTTTCCGCACTCGGGATGAATTCCATATGCACTGTCGTCAATGATGTCATGTGATGGAGAAAATCCAGAATGATCACGGCACACGCCTTAAGCCTGCATATAAACCCAAGAGCTGGCCAGGTCCCGAGGTTCTACCTAGAAAAGTTCCATAACCCTGGGGGTCGTTGGGGAGCGAGGTGGTACAGACGTCAACTTTTCCCGGGGCCAGCATTATGAGGGCGGCGCCCATCCCCTCTCCCTTGCTTCAAATTCATATCCATAGTCACTTTTTTTTTTAACAAGACTTTAGAAAGGCAAGAAGGATAATTGGTCTTCAAGGGGTTGGACCTGAGAAATCAACCTATCTCTCCAAAGTTTTATACCAAGGGAGCCGGGCAATGCCCTGCTCTTCACGATTTTCAACTGCCGTGGGATCTTTAGCGTGCGCAGCTAGAAGGCACACGCGGGTCCGACTCGTTTTTCGTCCCATTCCGAAGGACTAGATGTTCAGTTCGATTTTTCGGTCAAAATGAGGAGAAAAGTCGAGGCCTCTACGGGGGAGCGAACCCTAGAATCTTGAGTTAAGTTAATATGCTC
>CM060315.1:22596736-22606736 GCA_030674185.1 Monoplex corrugatus | reverse complement strand
TGTGAGAATCCAGAGTTGGACGTGCAATGGGCTCATTGAGAAGACTGGGACCACAACAGTCGAGTCTCATTCACTTCACGGATACGTCAACGAGGGTGTTGCTCAAATCCTCCTGACCAACACCGCAGGTGTTTGTATATTTCGGGCCTGGTTCACGCCAGAATGTCTTATGACAGTAAGCATGCAGAACAGCCCTGTCACGCAGTCTAAATCATAATCTTAAATGGAACCCATAGCATCGTGATTATCATCCCCATCATCATCCCATCATCATCATCATCATCATCATCATTGTCGTCGTCATCATCATCATCATCATCACCATCATCATCATCATCACCATCATCATCATCATCAGAGCATTGTAAAAACTGCACCCGTTTCTGTGGTTACACAGGTGGCATAGATAATCACACACACACACACACACACACACACACACACACACACACACACAGAGTACACACATACACACACACAGTACACACATACACACACACACACACAGTACACACATACATAGACACACACACAACCACACACACACTCACACACACGCACAAACTCACACACACACATACAGAGAGAGAGAGAGAGAGAGATACAATCACTCACTCATTCACACACACACACACACACACACACACACACACACACACACACAAACACTCATACACACACACACACACACACACACACAACCCCCCACCCCCCACCCACCATCCAACACAGGTGAGCACAAACGAAAACATGCCATGTTCTCAACAGAAAATAACAGTAATAAAACAATACAGGCCAACTGTTACAAAAGGCGCCCACATCAACGACAGACAAGGAGACACAACAATAAATATGCTAAGTTTATTGTCAGAAACAAAGACAGCGATAACTGACATACATACATACAGACAGACATCACCGAACTACAGACAAACCATAAAAAATGAAATTGGCTTCGTGTCTGCAATGCACGTGTTCGTGTTCTGTACACAGTTCGGAGTTTGGACTTTGTTCACTAGGGATTCATCGCACTCGGACAATACCATACGCGCTCTGTTCAAATTTGCCAGCGGTGGTAAGATGATAAAACAACCTTGCCCTCAAGCGAATGTCCATCAGTGTATTAGTTTTTTGTTTGTTTGTTTCTTTTGTTTTTGTTTTCTTGTCCAGTGTCTATCTGCAGTTGGTCAGAAATATAAAAGTGAGTGGCGCTGCACTGCGGCAACACGCTTTCAAAGGGGAGAGCAGCCTGAGTCTCACATGATGAATCCACTGTGACATAAGAAATGAATAAATTGAATATGAATATGAATATGAATATGAATAATCTGGCAGCACGTAGAGCTTGCCAAAAACACCATGGGCTGGCAAGGTCTTGAAACAAGAGAGGACGAGGGGGTGGAGGGGGGGGGGAGGGAGAAATACAGAGTTTCCTTGGGCTTGTGCAGAATCCATTGTTCTGACGTGTAGAGAAGGGGAGAGAGGAGAGGTACACCAAGCTGACACCATCAGAATGACCGAAGCATTGACCCTTGCACTCCCGCACCCTATCCATCAGCTTCCTGCAAAAACTTAACCCTTTCACTCCCTCACCCTGTCCACCAGCTTCCTGCAAAAACTAAACCCTTTGACTCCCTCACCCTATCCAACAGCTTCCTGCAAAAAACTTAATCCTTTCGCTCCCTCACCCTATCCACCAGCTTCCTGCAAAAACTTAATCCTTTCATTCCCTCACCCTGTCCACGAGCTTCCTGCAAAAACTTAATCCTTTCATTCCCTCACCTTATCCACCAGCTTCCTGCAAAAAAACTTAATCCTTGCACTCCCTCACCCTATCCACCAGCTTCCAGCTGTTTTGCTGTCATGGCTCACAGTGCGGGATGTTATCGGACAGCGTGAGAGAGTCAAAAGGCTCAGATGAGCAACGAACAGGCCAGTTTCTATGTCGCAATTCGGGATTGAACTCCGACTCCAAGATATCAGAATACACAACAATCCAGCAATACGTACAGGTCTTGATGACAAATCTTTTTTTTTTTTTTTGGGGTGGGTGGGTGGGTGGGTTGTGTTTTGTTGTTTTATTATTACTGTTGTTTTTTTTGTTTTTTTGTTTGTTTTTTTCGTTTTCAAAAACGCTACATTATTCAAAGACAGTAGAAGCATTAGGGGTCTCTGGATCCGTCTTCATGGCTAGTTCTCGCTACTCTACACATATAACATGGCACATAAATAACAGTACATAAATAAAAGAAGCATAAATGCAAATAAGGGAAGGGTGAAACATGTTAAGAATGCTATATGCAAAGAAAAAAAGAAAAAGAAAATGATTGACAGAGAGAGAGAGAGAGAAGAGAAAGAGACGAGACAGAGAGAGAGAGAGAGAGAGAGAAGAGAAGAGAGACAGAGAGAGAGACATACAGAAAAGACAGACGAGACAGAGAGAGACATAGACGAGAAAGAGACAGACAGAGACAGACAGAACAAGACACAGACACAGACAGAGAGAGAGAGGGACAGAGACAGAGACAGAGAGAAGAGAGACAGAGAAACAGACACAGAGAGAAAAGAAATTAAAAAAAAAAAAAAAATTTTTTGAAAATAATGAGGCCACTTCAGCGTCTGCTTCACACTCATTATCTGAGTGCTGAGCTCTGAGTAATTCGGCAACACGGTCAAAGGGACTGCATGTACACGTGTATAATAATAATATCGAGCGAACATGACAAAACTCGCCCCCAGATACGCCCCCTTAATTAAACACCTCTCTCCTTTGTGTCTGCTTTTCAAACATACAGGCGCTTGGGTCTGTCTGCACGCATCAGCAAGCCGGCCCTTGGTGTTGCTGCTATCTTGGCAGGCCTGGCTAAGGCTTAAGCGTATCTACTTAGTGCAGTAATTAGTGTCATCATCATAATCGTCATTATCATCACCATCGTGGTGGTAGTGGTAGTGGTGGTGGTGGTGGTGGTATGATGATGATGATGATGAAAATTTGCATGTCCTCACGCGGATGAGTCACTGAAGGGGTGAATGTTGGAATGTGTGAATATGCAGGTGTGGAGTTATATCACTAATGTATTGTTCTAATTCTTGTGTAGTGTAGTGTACTGAAAAACCTATTACGGCGTTGGGAGTCCTGTCATAATCGACGTGTCGGCCTCTGATGACAATGTCCTTCACTGTAAGAAGCGGAAGGGGAGAGTCCTGTTAGTGTATTGTTTCTTCTCCCCTGTCTGTCTGTCTGTCTGTCTGTGGTCGAGCTGTGTGACTGTTTCATTGGTGTATAGAAACAGTCTGTGTGTGTTGGGACATCGATAAGGCTGTGGTGATGTGGCCACGTCCACCTTGCGTTGTTTGTGCTGTTTGTCCTTTTATGGGCTGAAAGATGATCTCTTCTCTGTCTCTGTCTCGGTATATATATATCTCTCTTTCTCTCTCTGTCTCTGTCTCTCTCTCTCTTTCTCTCTCTCTGTCTCCCTCTCTCTCTCTCTCTCTCCTCTCTCTCTCTCCCTTCCCCCTCTCTGTCTGTCCATATATATGCATCTACACACTCAACCTATAACATATACGCGCACGCACACACACACAAACACATTCGTGTTCGTTCTTTAATTTAACGTCTTTTCACTATAAGTGATATTAGACGGGGGAGGGGGAGGGGGGAACACATACACATATGCACACACACATGCACACTCACACTCACAATCACACACACACACCCACACACATTCTCTTACACACGTAATTGCACTCACACACGCGTGCACACAAAAACATACACACACACACCCTTCTCTCTCACGCACACACACACAAACACACATACACACATGTGTACACACATACACACACACTCTCACTACCCTCTCTCTCTCACGCACACGCACACCCACTCGCACACACCACACACACACACACACACACACACACAATACGCAGACACACAAACACACACACACCTATTCAGCACACACACAAACACACACACAGACGCATACACACACGCACACACGCACACACACACCACACACACACACACATACAACACACAAACACACACACACACACACGAACACACACACACACACACACACACACACACACACACACACACACACACACACACACACACACACCACTTGACCTATAATCCTAGTGAATTGGGCGCAAGAGACACCGCAGTACAGTCTACATGACAAGAGTGGTTTATCACGTGAGAACCATCTTCATCACTGACACGCTATCTGAAACTGGTAGTATGGGGTGACCATTCCCAACATAACGGTTCATAGGTGGCGGAGTGGAGAATCCAGGAAACAAACTCAAAAATATACAGTAACCTTGAACAAACTGCAATAAAAACAAACTCAACTGATTCGTATTTCTGAACCACTCTCAGAGAGCGAGAGAGAGCGAGAGTGAGTAAGAGAGAGGGAGAGAGACAGACAGACAGACACAGAGACAGACACAGACACAGACACAGATACAGACACAGACACAGAGAGAGAAAGAAAGGGGAGATGGAGAAAAAAGAGTGAGAGAGATAGAGAGAGAATAAAAAGGAGAGAGGAGAAAAAAAAGAGAGAGGAGAATTGAAAAGGAGACAGAGAGAGAGAGAGAGTACAAAAGGCAGGAAAGAATGAATGAGAGAGAGAGAGAGGGAGGGAGTGAGAGAAAGAGGAGAGAGAGAGAGAGAACAGAATGATGAACCATATTATTGTTCACTTTCTGTCCCACAAATACAATACTAGTATAAGATAAACAGAAAACGAAATCAAAGGTTAAGTAGAACCTCGTGACCTGACCACCTCATGAGTTTATGTGCAGGCTTAAGGCTTGTGCCATGGTCATTCTGGATCTTCTTCATCACATGGCACTTGTGACGTTAGTGCATATGAAACTCATCCCGAGTGCGGAGACGTCATCTTGAGAAACTGAAACTGAAAGTAAACCATTCTCAATAAAATATCAAAAGTATAGAACAATATTCGGTGCATTGAGGCTGTGACACCTAGAGAGAATCGAACTTGGACCTGCCAGCAGAAAGACCGATATTTTACCCTATTGATGATTTGATCGATCACACTTGACCTTCCGAGACGATCTGACTCTACTGAAAGTGAGCGGTTACGTGACATGAGAGAAATCTTCGTCACTGGCTCATGACTTTCTCATCGCATCTTCACATTCTGATCATCACCAACATGAACAAACACGCTGACACATGACCTTGACAGACAAAGGGGGGGGGGAGAGGGAGACAGAGAGAGAGAGAGAGAGTGAGAGAGTGATAGAGAGAGAGGATGGTAGAGAGAGAGGATGGTAGTGAGAGAAGGTAGAGAGAGAGAGGATGATAGAAGGAGAGAGAGAGACACAGAGAGACACAGAGAGACAGAGAGACACAGACACAGAGAGAATGAGAAAGAGGGAGAGGGAAAGACGGAGGGAGAGACAGAGAGAAGGAGAGAGAGAAAGAGAGAGAGAGAGCAGGAAAGAAAACGAGGGAGAAAGAGAGAAAGAGAAAGAGAGAAAGAGACGGAGAGACAGAGAGACTGGAAATGGTAGAACCATACGACTGTTCACCTTTTCTGCCCCACCAACAACTCTCTCGTCCCCATGAAGTAAGTATGTGCATGTCACATTGACTCCAATGAGCGTTGCACGTACACTTATCTAAGCGACAATAATAATAACATTTTAGCGGAAAGGTTGCTGTGGTTGGTTACTGTGGCTGGTCCATCAACTCAGTTGGTTAGAGCGCCATGGTCGTGGGTTCGATCCTCGGACAGGCCACCAGAATGATGGAAATATTAACCCTTTGACTACAGCAATCTGTCCACCAAAAGCAAAAACTTAACCCTTTGACTCCCTCACCCTAACCACCAGCTTCTGGCATCGTCATCAATAATAACAGCAAAGCAAAATCTTAACTTTTTGACTTCCTCAAGTTACCCACCAGCTTCCTGCAGAAAGTTGTGCATAGCGTGAGGGAGTCAAAAGCTTAACGTTTTCGCAGCTGGTGGATAGAGTGTGGCAGTCAAAGGGTTAAGGTCACATAGAGAATGTGGCAGTCAAAGGGTTAAGGTCACATATAGGATGTGGCAGTCAAAGGGTTAAGGTCACATATAGAATGTGGCAGTCAAAGGGTTAAGGTCACATATAGAATGTGGCAGTCAAAGGGTTAAGTCACATATAGAATGTGGCAGTCAAAGGGTTAAGGTCACATAGAGAATGGTCGCAGTCAAAGGGTTAAGGTCACATATTGGATGTGGCAAGTCAAAGGGTTAATGTCACATATAAAGATGTGGCAGTCAAAGGGTTAATGTCACATATAGAATGTGGCAGTCAAAGGTTAAGGTCACATATAGGATGTGGCAGTCAAAGGGTTAAGGTCACATTAGAATGTGGCAGTCAAAGGGTTAATGTCATATATAGAATGTGGCAGTCAAAGGGTTAGGTCACATATAGGATGTGGCAGTCAAAGGGTTAAGGTCACATATAGAATGTGGCAGTCAAAGGGTTAAGGTCACATATAGAATGTGGCAGTCAAAGGGTTAAGGTCACATATAGGATGTGGCAGTCAAAGGGTTAATGTCACATATAGAATGTGGCAGTCAAAGGGTTAAGGTCACATATAGAATGTGGCAGTCAAAGGGTTAAGGTCACATACAGAATGTGGCAGTCAAAGGGTTAAGGTCACATACAGAATGTGGCAGTCAAAGGGTTAAAGTCACATATAGAATGTGGCAGTCAAAGGGTTAAAGTCACATATAGAATGTGGCAGTCAAAGGGTTATGGTCACTATAAAAGTCAATAAAGGTCACAGCATAAGCAGCAAAGAGATCCAGTCATTACATTCCACAGCTTTGCCATTACCTTCACATTAGGACTTTGGAATTTGTTCAAGACACCCCGTGGGGATGCTGGGGGCTCTTTCAGTATAAACAGTATCCCACCTTCTGGAAATTCTGTGCTAGAAATTTCCTCAGTTTGCACTCTTTGTTTCTACCTTGTTCCTTTGCTTTCTGTCATTTCTTCCTGTCATTTTCTGCCTTGCTGGTCCATTCATCTGTATGTGTTCGACAAAATTTTACGTACGTTTTCTTAGGATTAATAATTTGGTGCATGTATTAAGTACATTTTTGGCTCTGGGGAGGTGAGATATGCGGAAACAATTTTAGGTAATTTATGCCCGTTTTTATATACATTTTGGTGTCCTTAGGTATGCTTAAATTTGTATTCAGGTGTGTTTTTGAAATCCCCTGTGCGATAAATTGGACGACTGGTCAGCGCCAGGGGCATCTCCTTAGATTATTGCGTGAATGCATTGATATGTGTACTTCATTTTCTTTTCTTTTCATTTTTCTTTTTTTTTTTTTTTTTTTTTCTTGTTGAAGTTTTGTATGTTTTGAAGCGGTTATAGCCCTGGTATGGTTCTACGCAGCCGGCTGGACTTTAAACAACAATAACAGCGACAACAATAAGTTTGTTCAAAGGGATTCATCGCACTTCGACAATTCCATACGCGCTTCACCCGAATCTGCCAACACAGATGAGCGTCTAACAGATTACTGACTGCAAAACTGCATAAGGAAGAATCCAAGCCGTAACAATGAGATCGCTTAGAAAAAGAAAAAAAAAAGCCTCGGTATTTCCCACGCTTGCCCATATTTCATACAGTGGTTATGACCACATTGTAGAGGAGGAAGTTCGCAGATCTATCGTCACCCGGATATGATTCAGTACGAAGACGTTGGAAAACAAACACACCACTTGAGTGACGATGTTTGTTCCGGATGGTCCCATGCCACGTAGCTCCAAGATACAGGAGATTGACTCAGTTCGTATCAGCTCCGCTTGACTCACATACACACACACGCACGCACGCACGCACGCACGCATGCACGCGAGCGCGCACACACACACACACACACACACACACACACACACACACACACACACACACACATACACACGTCCTTGCTGATCATAGCGGAGTGAACAGATGCTCTTGTTGTTGTTGTTGTTGTTCTTCTTCTTCCTTCTTCTTCTCATGATGATTATGATCATTATCATCATCATCATTATCATCATCATCATCGTCGTCGTCGTCGTCGTCAGCGTCGTCATTGATCCATCATCATCATCGTAGTCGTCGTCGTCATTGATCCTCATCATTCATCATCATCATCATCATCACCACCACCACTTCATCCTCGTCCTCTTCTTGTTTTTGTTCTTCTGTTGTTGTTGTGTTGTTGTTGTGTGGTGGTGGTGGTGGGTGGTGGTGGAACAACAACAACAACAACAAAACCACCACCACAACGGTGGTGGTTTTTTGTTGTTGTTGTTGTTTCTTCTTCTCTTCGTCTTCCTCTTCTTGATTTGTTCTTGTTCTTGTTCTTGTTCTTGTTCTTGTTTGTTTTGTTGTTGTTGTTGTTTTCTTCTTCTTCTTTCTTAAATCCGTAAAGAGTCACCGGGGTGCAGCACTAAAGAACTGTTCATCAGATTCCTTTCAGCTCTATCAGTAGTGTGCCAAGCCTAGGGTCTCTGCAGTTGATTTCTCTCTCCATTCTGCATGTTATCAGTCCATCACAGCGAAGAGAACAAGATCTAAACGGGCTCCTTAGAAAAAGGCCATCGTTTGACAGAAGACAAAGACCAAACAGGGCAGACAGAAGAATTTGGAATTTGCTGTACATTCAACAGGGTTTTGTTGGTTCGGGCAGTTCCATATGCCCTCCTCTATATCTGCCAGCATTTAACTGGCAGATTCCTACAGAAGCTTAGACAAAATCCCTGTGCGCTGGTAAAGTCTTGAAAAGAGTAAGGAACAGGGCCTGTGAATCACCAACACTATCAGACTGATCATATTATCCCTTGGACTCCCGCACCCTATGCACCGGCTTCCTGCATACTTGACTTCTTACCTACTACCCTTTCTGACTAACTCTTTGACCCTACCTATCCACCAGCTTCCTGTAACATAATACACTCCCCCACGCGCACACACAGACACACGACACACACCACGCACAATATATACACCTATACACACACATACATGCTCATACACACATACACAAACATATACACACATATGTACACACATATATACTGTAAATACATACATATACACATATACACACACGTACACAACGCATATACACTCACACATACGCATACACACATACACATACACAACACACACACACACACACACAACATAACACACATGACACACACACACACACACATAACTACACACACGCACACATACACGCACACACACACACACATAACATACACACACCATAAAACACACACACATAAACACACACACACACACACACACACACAGCACACACACATACACACACCACACACGCACGCACGCACACACACACATACACACACACATGCATAAATACCACTCCAACACAAACACATACACACTTGTCACCAACATTCTCATTTCTCTATATCGGGGCCTCTCTCGTGAAAGAAACGAAAGAACCATTCAGTCATTCAACCAACAACTAACAATTCAACCAACCGACCAATGAACGAACAAACGAACAAACATATACACACACAAAGAAAATGACATACAAACCACACTTAAGTTTCATGCCAATTCAGATGTGTGCATTTTTAGTTCCTCAATTGCAGGAAACAGATCCACACCAAATAGGGCTTTTTGAAAAATACTTAAAACAGAAAAAAAATTTCTCAGTGACGAGTCTTTGCTTGCGCCGCCGCCCCCCACACACACACACACACACACACACACACACACACACACCACACACACACACACACACACCACACACACACACCACACACCACACACACACCACACCATATCACCTCGACCAACACACACACACACACATGTCTGAGATATTTTGCTGACACATGATTATGCTTTTACACCAATGTCTCGCTCTGCTTTGCTCTTCTTTTCTTTCACGATACACCGACTCCACACACACAA
>CM060315.1:22589236-22591736 GCA_030674185.1 Monoplex corrugatus | reverse complement strand
CTCTCTCTCTCTCTCTCACACATACGCATACACACACACACACACGCACACACACACACACACACGCGCACACACCACACACACACACACACACACACACACACACACACTCAAGAGAAACACGTACGTAACGTACACAAACACACATACAAATATACAGACACACACATAACACGCACACGCAGACACACAAACAACATGCAGACTCAAAAACATATACATACAAGCACACACACACACAAACAAGCACATGCAGATATATATATACACATGCGAACATACACATCCACAAAATCATACACTTAAAACACACACCTGCAAACACACAAACATATACTCAAACACACACATAACACGCAGACATGCAAATACACAAGCAACACACAAGACACACAAACATACACACAAACACACAAACATAACATACACACGCATACACACAGAAACACTCACACACATAACACACACATGCAGACACACAAAATATTGACAGACAAATCACCACACACATTCACAGAAACACATTCATAGCGCCGCACACACACACACACACACACACACACACACACACACACACACACACACACACACACACACACGCACGCACACACACACACACACCACACACACACGGACACACAAATATAAAACAAATACAAACACTACACAATTACAACACACATAACATACACACATGCAGACACACACAGACTACATACAGACACACAAACTTACATACAGACAGAAAACAAACACAATCACAGCTGCAGACACACAATCACACACACACACAACAAACACACATACAAAAAAACATACAACACACACACACACACACACACACACACACACACACACACACACACACACACACACACACACGAATGAATACACAACAACACACACAAACACACACAAACAAACACACATACAAACACACATACAAAAACACATACAAAACACACACACACACACACACACACACACACACACACACACACACGAATGAATACACAACGACACACACAAACAACACACACACGCAGGCGCACACACACACACACACACACTAACAAGCAAACAAATACACACACAAAGCGCTCATGCATACACACAAACACGCACACTGTGACAAACATGTATAAACACACACACTGACAAGCAAACACACACACACAATTAATTCATACACAGACAGAGACATACACGACATACACACACACAGAGGCACACAGGCACATAAACACATACATACACACAGACACACACACACACACACGTATACACACATACACGTACGTACACACACACCACACATACATACACATGCACACACTCACCTACACACGCAGAGAAAAAAGAGAGAGAGAGAGAAAACAGAGACAGAGAGACAGAGACAGACAGAGACAGAGAGACAGAGAGAGACAGAGAGAGAGACAGACAGAGAGACAGACAGAGAGACAGAGAGAGAGGAGACAGAGAGAGAGACAGAGAGACAGACAGAGACACAGAGAGAGACACACAGAGAGAGACAGAGACAGAGATATAGACACAGAGAGACACACAGAAAGAGAGAGAGACAGACAAACAGACAGACAGAGACACAGAGAGAGAGACAGAGACAGAGACACAGAGAGAGGGAGTGTGTGTCTGTGAGAGAGGGGAGAGAGAGAGAGAGAGAGAGAGAGAGAGAGAGAGATGACCTCAAGAACCCCGCCCCCTGCACTGTTACAAAAGAAAGAGGTCGGGTCACTGACAACGCAGTGTGATCGACACGAAGCCACAAAGACATAATGCTTTGCACACGCGTGCACCCTCATCCCCTTCCCCCCTCCCTCCCTCTGTCCCTCTCCGCAACACACAGGGTTAGCCTACATACATATGCACGCGCACGTTCATCACAGGAACACTTGATCAGGGCAGTCTCAAAAGAGTCAAGTAAAGAGGGAAATCCCCTTGAATTTATCATGTGCTTTTTAATATTAAATTAACCCTTTGACTCCGTCGTCCTACCTTCCAGAATCCTGCTTTGTAAGCCATGACAGCAAAGCAAAAACTTAACCCTTTCACTCCCTCACCATGTCTACCAGCTTCCTGCTGGGAACTGGTGGATAGGGTGGAGGTGGTGAAAGTAGCTGAGGGATAGGGTCAGGAAGTGAAAGGGTTAACTTTTTCGCAACTTATGGACGGGCCGCCGGAGTGAAATGATTAACCCTGTGGCATTGTTGGTCGATTGTTTTAATTGCAGGGTGATCGTTTTGTAGGCCAGGGTATCATGCTTTTCATGTGTCACAGTACTGGCATTGGGAAAATTCTGAGTTGACCAGGAAGTTTTACATAGAATTTCCTTAAAAAAAACACAATAGTGAGTCTCTTCATATTTTAGACTAGTCGGCGTTTTTCACAGAGCCATGGACTTACTGTTATTGTTGCTTAAAGCCCAGCCGTTTGCGAAAGAGTCATATCAGGGCAATACTCAGTTTTCAAACATACACAATAC
>CM060315.1:22544236-22584236 GCA_030674185.1 Monoplex corrugatus | reverse complement strand
TTTTTGATGTGGTGTTAGCCCTGATATGGCTGTAGTAGTCGGTTGGGCTATAAGCAGTGTGAACTTGACCTTGTGTTTGTGTGTGACAGGGTGTGATGGTGGGTATGGGCCAGAAGGACAGCTACGTGGGAGACGAGGCCCAGAGCAAGCGTGGTATCCTGACCCTGAAGTACCCCATCGAGCACGGCATCGTCACCAACTGGGACGACATGGAGAAGATCTGGCACCACACCTTCTACAACGAGCTGCGTGTGGCCCCTGAAGAACACCCCGTCCTGCTGACGGAGGCTCCCCTCAACCCCAAGGCCAACCGTGAGAAGATGACCCAGATCATGTTCGAGACCTTCAACTCTCCAGCCATGTACGTGGCCATCCAGGCCGTGCTGTCCCTGTACGCTTCCGGTCGCACCACTGGCATCGTTCTGGACTCTGGTGATGGTGTGTCCCACACCGTGCCCATCTACGAAGGTTACGCCCTGCCCCACGCCATCATGAGGTTGGATCTGGCTGGCCGTGATCTCACTGACTACCTGATGAAGATCCTCACTGAGCGTGGCTACAGCTTCACCACCACTGCTGAGCGCGAGATCGTGCGTGATATCAAGGAGAAGCTGTGCTACGTGGCCCTGGACTTTGAGCAGGAGATGCAGACCGCCTCTTCCTCGTCCTCCCTGGAGAAGAGCTACGAGCTCCCTGACGGTCAGGTCATCACCATCGGCAACGAGAGGTTCCGTTGCCCAGAGGCCCTGTTCCAGCCCTCTTTCCTGGGTATGGAGTCCAGCGGAATCCACGAGACCACCTACAACTCCATCATGAAGTGCGACGTGGACATCCGTAAGGACCTGTACGCCAACACCGTGCTGTCTGGAGGCACCACCATGTACCCAGGCATCGCCGACAGAATGCAGAAGGAAATCACATCCCTGGCTCCTCAGACCATGAAGATCAAGGTCATCGCTCCCCAGAGCGTAAATACTCCGTGTGGATCGGTGGCTCCATCCTGGCCTCTCTGTCCACCTTCCAGCAGATGTGGATCTCTAAGCAGGAGTACGATGAGTCTGGCCCCTCCATCGTCCACAGGAAGTGCTTCTAAATGTATCGAACATTGTATCAAGTACCTCATTTCTTGCTTTCCTGTTTAATTATTTAAACTTGAGTTCCTAAACGAACTGACAGTCTGGAGGAGACATACGTACAGAAGACAACAACATGAAATAACAAAACGTGAAGAAAGAAACTACATAACACAATGAAAACAAACATGAAGAAAAGAAACTAACCATAACACAATGAAATAACAAAACATGAAGAAAAGAAACTAACCATAACACAATGAAATAAGAAAATATGAAGAAAAGAAACTAACCATAACACAATGAAATAACAAAACATGAAGAAAAGAAACTAACCATAACACAAATAACAAACATGAAGAAAGGAAACTAACCAGTATAGATTAAATGAAGACCAAACAAAATTAATGGTTGCGATACTCAACTAAATGACCGGGTATCTGTTCCTCCACCTGAAGTACAGACACTTCAACAAAATACTCCAAATGTTTAACTTAAATATCAGCAGTTGTATTGTAAGACACTTGTGATATCTTTTCTTGTATTGAACAAATGTGTATGGTGGTGCTGGAATGTATTGCCTTTTGAATAAATGGAAAGATGTGTGAAAGTTAGTTGAACTTGATAATTGAATAACAGAATTGTCTCGTGTATGAATGTACATGAACGTGTGGGTTATGAGAGGTATTGTGATTTGTACTGAATTTGTATCACATTGTATCCAAACCAATTTCACGAATTAAAACAAAAAAAGAAAGAAAAAGACGAAAATCTCCAATGCATTATGTGTTTGTTTTTGCACATCCATACACACACTCGCAAACAAACGCGCGCGCATACACACACGTACACAAACAACATATGCACACACACACGCATGTATACACAAACACGAAAGCACACACGAACACATACACACAAGCACATACACTCGCACGCACAAACACATTCACATACAAGCACGCACATATACACACGCGCACGCACAAGATTTGTACACACATACAAACACACGAGCACACACTATACTCATACGCGCATACACAAATGCACATACACGTACGCGCACACAACACACATACATTAAACATATATATGTATACACACGTACAAACACACGTATTCACGCTATTTCTTGACTCCTACATAAATGCTTACATAAACATGCTATAGATAAAGAAAAAAAGGTGTTTAAAAAAAGTTCTAACGAACTCTCCAAGACCATCTTCCAACCAACGATAAAAGCCCAAATGGACATTCCAAGACCATCCTCCAACCAATGACAAAAGCCCAAACAAACTCTCTCTAAGACCATCCTCCAGCGAACGATAACAGTCCAAACGGACATTCCAAGACCATTCTCCAACCAACGATAAAAGTCCAAACGGACATTCCAAGACCATCTTCCAACCAATGATAACAGTCCAAACGGACATTCCAAGACCATCTTCCAACCAATGATAACAGTCCAAACGGACATTCCAAGACAGCGAATGATGCAAGGTCAAGGAGGTGAAAACAGAGGATGACATGAGCGGTCACACACTGAATGGACCAGGAAAAAGTTTTGCCGCAACTTGGGTAGGCCTACTTGGTCACAACCGCCGAATATGTAATTGATACTTACCCCTTTTGTTTCCCGCATCCTGTCCTCCAGCATCCTGCAATGTCAACCATGTTAGCAAAACAAAAACTTGACCCTTCGACTCCCTCACCCTAATCATCAGCTTCCTTGCAGGAAGCTAGTGGATAGGGTAAGGGAGTCGAAGGGTTAAGTTTCTGCAGTTGCAGGAAGCTAGTGGATAGGGTGAGGGAGTCGAAGGGTTAAGTTTTTGCAGTTGCAGGAAGCTAGCGGATAGGGTCAGAGAGTCGAAGGGTTAAGTTTCTGCAGTTGGTGGAAGCTGGTGGATAGGGTAAGGGAGTCAAAAGAGTTAACTGGTACAGCGTTTTACAATACAACTCCGCTACGATGATCTGAAGACTCTGAAACACATTTGGAATAAGCATACTATACAGAGACTGGCTCAGAACAAACAAAAGTGGAGAACCTTCATTGCTGTCCACACATTTGGGATAAGCATACTATACAGAGACTGGCTCAGAACAAACAAAAGTGGAGAACCTTCATTGCTATCCACACATTTGGGATAAGCATACTATACAGAGACTGGCTCAGAACAAACAAAAGTGGAGAACCTTCATTGCTGTCCACAGACATCGTATAAGATAAAATCTGTGTTGTTGCCACACGTAGCCTACAGTGTACAACGACGCATTAGGCAGGCAGTAAGTAAGTCGGTCAATCTTTTACGAGCTTGGCGAGTTCTTCTGGTGTACAGGATATTAACCCTTAAAACACCCACACTTTCTCCGTCTGTCTTGCTCTAAAAGACGAAAACATCCGTTTCTCTCTCTGGCTATCTATCTCTCTGTCTTGTCTGTCTCTTTATCTGTCTTGCTCTCTCTCCCTCTCCTTCACTCTCCTCTCTCTTACATATTACATACATGAGTAATACGCATATTCAAAGCTGTGAAGCCTGCATCACAAAGAAAAAAACTACATCACCGCGCACACACACATGTACTCACATACACATTTGCGCGCTCGCACACACACACACAGTGTTGTATTAATCAAGCCTGCACTCAAACGTAGTGCGCATAATCATGGCTGTGAATATGACTGCAACACTTAGATGAAATCACATCACATCACATCACAATCACATCACATCACATCACATCATATCACACACACACACACACACACACGCACACACGCACACAGTCATATTCATTAAGCCTGCATACATACGTAATGCGCATAATCAAGGCTGTGAATATGACTACGACATTTAGATGAAATCACATTACATCACATCACACACACGCGCACATATTCGGGCGCGCGAGCACACACACACATCGTATTCATTAAGCCTGCATACATACGTAGTGCGCATAATCAACGCTGTGAATATGACTACGACATTTAGATGAAATCACATTACATCACATCACACACACGCGCACATATTCGGGCGCGCGAGCACACACACATCGTATTCATTAAGCCTGCATACATACGTAGTGCGCATAATCAACGCTGTGAATATGACTGCGACGCTTAGATGAAATCACATCACACACACACACATGCACGTACACACAACACAACCACACTCTCCTTATAC
Organism: Monoplex corrugatus; assembly: GCA_030674185.1. NCBI lineage: Eukaryota > Metazoa > Mollusca > Gastropoda > Littorinimorpha > Ranellidae > Monoplex > Monoplex corrugatus. The sequence goes on along the minus strand of CM060315.1, from coordinate 22,579,969 downwards.
ACACACACACAGTCATACATACACACACACACATACTCTCTCTTATACACACTCACACACACACATAACAACTAAAACTCGCATTGATTTGGACTGATACCAACAACACTGCTGACCACCAAGCTCCATTACAGCCAGCAGGAATTGAAACAAAAAAACCAACCAACCAACCGAACAAACAAACACACAGACACACACATAGATGCCTCTACAAAATGTCACCATGGACGAACTTCTCATATGTTGCTGCACAGTCCGCATACTCCATCTGCAGTGAGTGTGCATCTTGGGTACTTTTGTGTTTCCAGAAGCCAGCCACTGACATGATTTACAGGATTTTCAACATGCATATTTGATATAATGATAATAACAACAGTAACAACAGCAATTCACGGCGCACAAATCCGAGATTCTTTAGTTGGCCCACTTTTTGGTTCTGCCCTGCTGGTTATCAATAGCGTGCACCTTTCCCCTTCCCTTCCTCTCTCCACACCCCTTTCAGCCAACCATAGCGAGGCACAGGCGCGCATGGAAGTACTCGTTTAGACCTACAGATTGACCTAGATTCCAGTACTTGGTGCTGATCTCAATCATTTTCTACATTCAGTCCCTCTAAAAATCTTGAAAGAACGCAGCAGTCACCCCACACACACACACAATGCATGCAATAGTGGGAGGGGAGAGAGAGAGAGAGAGAGATAGAGAAAGATGCGTTCCTCGCGCGAACACACACACAGACACGCACACACACACAGACACGCACACACACACATGCACACACACACACACATGCACACACACACGCGCGCGCGCACACACACACACACACACACACAAGTGCAGCGCGCCCATGCACATGGCCTACTTCACCCACAGCCGGTGGCGTGCTTCGGCCGGGCAACAGCTGACACCCGATTTTAGCCAAATTCAAGCCTCCAGAAAAGAGTGAAAACAGAGAACGAACTGCGATTTTTTAGAAATTTGAGAAAGTTAAAGCACTGAAGATCACGAATCTTACCATGCCAAAATGGACAAAAACATGTGAAGATTGTAACTTGCACTATACTTACGCCACTACTACGAAAATAATCTCACTTTATACTGAACAAACAACAAACACCTGGAGATATGAGTCAATCATCACATTAGTAATTTCTACTAAAACTCAAAGACAAGGTGATGCATCAAAGTAATGATCACTTCTTCAGAACAATGAGTATTCACAGCACTGAATGCATCCAGGTAAAGTGATGAAAAAATTCTCGATCATTACACAAATTCACAAAACATACAGAAAACCGCACTCAGATTCCTTCTTTGTCAGTATTGCTGTAGCACAAGACGCGCTTCAGAGATGGATTTTGGTCAAACCTGCCTGGCTAAAAATACCACTTCCAAGCGATGCTGGCTGACAGAAAGGTACCAACTAAAGGGTGTCAGAATGACTGGGAAAATGCAGCCGTGAATTACAACAACAATAATAATAATAACAACAATAATAATAATAATTAGAAGTTGCCAAATCTTGATTCAAGAATCAACCCAAGGCGTACTCTCATTATTTACCACAACGATCACCAACAACAACCACATCTCCACAGCAAGTCTTCAGGGACAAAGCTGGGAGGGTGAAGACAAGGGGGGTGGGGGGGGGGGCGGGTAGGGCGGTGACCCCTGACCCAAGCCGTCATCCTCCCACGGTCACACACAGGATACTGAGTAAGTGTACACTCAAGCCTGTTTGACAAGTGACACTTGGCCCAAGTTGTCATCTTCTCTGTCTCTCTCTCTCTTCACACACACACACACACACACACACACATACACACACACACACACACATGTGTGCGACGCACAAGATTTATATCTGTGTGCGTTGAAAAAAATATTTGTGTGCACATACAATATTACTAAAACCAGCAATTCTTGACACAGTTTTGAATTATAACATAGGATCTGATTAAATCGATGTTACAATGACAACTCTGAAGCCTTGCTGGAACAGTGGCAGATTTGTCTCCAATCTTAACCCTTTGACTCCTTCACCCTGTCCACCAGCATCTTGCATTATCAACCATGCTAACAAAGCAAAAACATAACCCTTTGGAGTCAAAGGATTAAATTTTTGCCTTTGGGGTGGATAGGGTGTGGGAGTCAAAAGGTTAATGCACAAGTTATGGATTCCGAGGAGAAAAACTGTGCCAATTTAGGGTTAGGGAAAGTAAAACAATGAGGGAGAAGACATGGGCACCACTCTCATAATGCTGGCTTTGAGAAGAATCAAGTCCTGTACCATCTCACTTTCCTACAACCTTGGGGTTAACGACAACCGTTACCTCCCCACAATGACAACTATCACAACTCTCGCAAACAGCACATAAAACCAATATGACGCATACAATGTTCTGTTCTTGTGAATGGACTTTATTGCGATTTCTTTCTTTGTTCAACAAGGTAAAAATGAAAACATTTGGTGTAAGCAATGTTCTTTTCCACACACCTAAAATAAGCCTTGCCAGTTGTTTTTTTTTTTTCAATTTGTTTATTTAAGTTTATTCACAATCTCAGTGGGAGAGGAGAGGGGGGGGAGGATCACAGCAGGGGGCAAAAGAAAGAAAGAGTGAGAGAGGGGTGGTGTAGACTAGAAGAAAGGTATAGGTTTCGGTGTTCATTAATCAGGGATCTATCACATTTAGACAATTCCATATGCGCTCAAGCCAAATCTGTCAGCAATGATCTGGTAGATTCCTTGAGCCTGCGCAAAATCCTAAGCACTATCAAGGTGTTGAAATGGGCAGGGGGGGGGGGGGGGGGGGGGAGAACAGGACTCATGAAACATTATGCTGACACAATGATGAATTAAGATGGGCAGTTAATGGGCAGATTTTTAACCCTTTGACTCCCTCACCCTATCCACCAACTGCAAAAACTCAACCCTTTCGACTCCCTCACCCTAATCCACCAGCTTTCTTTAGGAAACTGGTGGATAGGGTGAGGAGTCAGAGGGTAAAGTTTTTGTTTTGCTAATGTGGTTGACAATGCAGAATGCTGGTGGATAGGGTGTGGGAGTCAAAGGGTTAAGCTGATAGATGGAATTGAACTCAAGACATAAGATCTTAGAGCCAAGGCTCTGTAAATGGAGTCAGCCCACCAACTGAAAAAACAAAAATAAAAAAACCTTTGGCCTGCCCAAAGGTCAAACCCACAACGCTTCTGTTATCAGAATGGTGCTCTAGTCAACTGAGCTGACAAGAAAGTGGAATGTATTGCACTAATCTGAAACATTGTTGATATTGTTCAAATGATGATTGTGCGGTGCAAAGTTATGGGGATACTGATAGAACAAGGGTGGAATATCTGCAGAAAGTGCAGAATACATGCTGCATTCATTCAGATTCTGCACTCAACATTTTTGCAAAGGGAAGGGCACACTTTGAGAAGAAAACCTTTAATTGCAATGGGTACTGTACAGATTTTCTTCAGTTCCAACTAATCATGGAAGTTAAAAGGTTAAAGACTTGTGGTGTAATTTTTTTGTTTGCTTTGCTAGTGAGAAAGATGGACATAAACAATGCAGTATACATCCAAACTTACCCTCTGCCATGGATTATACACTAGAGATGTGTGGACGCAGTTTGGATTATGTTGCATAGTCCTGAACTCTTATGAATTCTTTTGTTCAACAAAAGCGGACAAGGAAATTTGAAGAAATAACAATAACAACTTTCAATGTTAAAAGCAGCTGGGGATTGACTCTGAGTTTGTACGCAATTCACTGGCGCTGATTAAATATGAGCCAACTGAGCATGTTAACATGAAGGAATATGTTAGTCACAGACACACTTTCAGCAAGCCATAGACTGACAATGTACACAGGTGCACCAATTGTTCCACTGACGAGCATATGTTAAACAGAGGATGGGGTTTAAGCTGCCAAACAATAATAAAAGTGCTGAACATCAGGTGAAAACTGCTCAGATATAAAAACAGGAACAGCTAAACTGCCAATCACTCCGTTCAACAAAGGTCTCAAGAGTAACTGTAAACATCATCGCCATGGCATTTCACTAACTAGTAACCTTGAGAAATTTTCTTTCATAACATTAAGAGAATTAATGAAAACGTGAACATTTAGAATAATGCCACCCAGCCAGGTACTACATATACAGTGTCAACACAATGTTCACAAACAGCAAGAGAGAAAAGTACACAAACAACGTAAACGAGTCACAAACATCAGAGCCAAATGTTCCTTTCATTCATTCACATTGTATTAACAGTCTTTCACCGAGCAAATAACTACCCAATGACTCAATGAAAGACAGATTTCAGGAACATCCCTCCGTAAAATATGTAGCAAAACAAAAAACAAAAACACACACAACAAAAAAAAGCAAACAATCTCCACAAGCACCAGCAAGTTCTGTCCAATTAAACCATTCAAATCTAAAATAAATCTTAGCCACACAGACACCACTTATCAAGACCGATTTAAAAGTACAACTTACACATGCACCACCCTTCAAGATTTCAAACTTCAGGCAAGTTTTCCTTTCATTCAGTGTGTTTTGTATTCATCACATACAGAATTTTATCTTCAGACTGTTTTCAGGACTAGCTTTGTTATACATGTATCAAAATGTCACCTTTTACTTATTTTTTAAATATGTTTGTCAGTCAGGTACCACTGCCAAAGATTCAGCTTAACACTGGCTTCAAAACAACTTTCTCGTACACATTACATGAAAACATTCAGCAAAATTTCAGACTACCCCCACCCATGCACTACCACCATCATTAACGATAATTTCAAATATCAATCTCAACTAGTCAATTATCACTTTCAGAGGTCAAAAGTTCGTCAAAAAATGCAGAAAAACCCACAACCAATAACACTTGATATTTTCATTAACACACAACTATCACTTTCACTCAAGTTTCAGCGATTTTGTTAGACTGGTGGGTGGGGAAAGTTCATTCAGTAACAAATACAGCAAAAGGTTACCCGCATGAATATCTGATTTGTACATCGCATATTGGTAAATCACACATGTCCTGGCCCCAGTTTGACAAAATGTCTGAGTCAGAATTAAGCCCAATCATACCAAATCGACATGGAATTAAATTTCCACAGGTAGCAAATTACGTGACCGCAACTGTGACTGGAGTCAAACTTTCCTCTCAAACGTGGGTTTTAAGAACAATAACAATATTCAATATCACTAGGAATGAAAATCTTGCAGCCCATGAAAGGGAGTGGGGGTGGCTGAATCACAGGGCCATCAATACCAACAAAATAATTTGAAACACTGTTCAACAATACTTGCTACTAAACTTTGCGCTTCTGCAACACTTCAAGATCACAGGACAGACCAATAATTGCCAGATCTGTTTGGAAATATACATATCTTGGTTGAAACAGTTACTGCTAACTTTTCTAAATTTACATCAGTCTGAACTTTTGGCATATTTCTTACAAAAAGATGTGTGATACAAAAACAAACAAGCTAAAATTACAACTCCGAGAACATTCAACAAAACAGAAAGATCATTATTACCATACAAGTAGATTTTCACAACAAACTAAGAATTTACATGCAAAAACTTTTTTTTTTCTAAAAAATGTGAGCCAACATTCACAGACTAAAGACAATTCCTATAACTTTACATATTAAAAATTGTACATCAGGTTTTGCTGTCTATAAAAAAAATCATACATCAACATGCATTTTTCAAAAAATATTCATTCAATTCACACTGCTATAGCAGACATATGTACAAAGTTATAAATCTGAAGTAGTCAGAAGTGATAGTGATCACTGTGGAATACTTTTAAGTCAGAAATAATAAAGGACTGTGTTCATTTCAGTTTCGCCCAGTACTGAACCCTAGCGATGAACAGAAAGTTAAAAGTGTAGGTTTGCTCAGTAATTCACTGACTTGATCAGGCTGGGATGAACAAAAGTGAACAGTGTACATGTTAATTTACTGACTAAATAAGATTGCTACTTTCATTCCACCCTCCTCTTAGAACACTTCAAATCATTCAAGAGATGCAAAGAGAAAAACTGCAAGTGTGTGATTGTGTGTGTGTGTGTGAGAGAGAGAGAGAGAGAGAGAGAAGAGAGAGAGAGAGAGAGAGAGAGAGAGAGAGAGAGAGAGGGGAGAAGAGAGAGAGGAGAGACAGAAAGGGGACAGAGAGAGAAAGAGTGAGAGAGAGAGTAAGAGTGTGTGTGTGTGTGTTGGCGAGTGAGGGTAACAGGAGAGAGAGAAGAGAGAGACAGACAGACAGAGAGAGAGAGAGAAAATGTATGTGTGCATGAGAGAGGAAGGAGAAGGGGAGAGAAAACAGAGAGAGAGAGAGAGAGAGAGAGAGAGAGAGACAGACAGACAGAGAGAGAGACAGAAAGAGAGACAGAGAGAGTTATTCAGTTTAGGCCACAGGGGCTATGACTGAACCCAAAAGGGAAATGATAATATGTAACAGCACATTGTACGTAAGTAGTGATGACATGTATGTGCAAATAAATGAGGAGTGGAAGACAGATGGATAGACACAGACTGAGTACTTTTATTTGTTGTTTACAAGTCATTTGTTTTGCTGTTTGTGTTTGCCAGTGTGTGTGTGTGTGTGTGTGTGTGTGTGTGTGTGTGTGTGTGTGTGTGTGTGTGTTGTGTGTGTGTGTGTGTGTGTGTGTGTGTGTGTGCAGTGTGTTGTGTGTATGTGTGTTGTGTGTGTGTGTGTGTGGTTTGTGTTGTGTGTGTTGTGTGTGTTGTGTGTGTGTGTGTGTGTGTGTGGTGTGTGTGTGTGTGTTTGTGGTGTGTGTGTGTGTGTGTGTGTGTTGTGTGTGTGTGTGTGTGTGTGTGTGTGGTGCATATGCGCGTGTGTGAGTGTGTGTGTGTGTTGTGTGTGTGTGTGTGTGTGTGTGTGTGTGTGTGTGTGTGTGTGTGTGTGTGTGAGCATGCGTGTGTGTGAGTGTGCAAGCTTGCATAAAATTAGTGCCTAGATACTTTATGTCAATTTGTATACAAAAAGAGTAGACAAGTTGGCAAGATATTTTCCTTTCATGTAGGCAGGAAAGATGTACCCAGAAAGCATGACAGAAAACATTTTTCATGCACGAAAAACAAAACTGATTTAACAGCTCAAAACATCTATCCAAAACAACACATTCACACACATACACACACACTGCAGTGACAGGTCTAGCAAAAGGCTCAATTAAGCAATGCCCATATTTTCTGTTCTAAAACTGAAAGCAAAGAACACCACCACCACTTTCATTTAATATTACCACAAAAAGCAATTGCTGAACAAATTAATACTGGTCAAATCATACCGATAATCAGGTACTGGTTCCATAGTATGACAGTACATGTACAATATTTGAGTTCAATTTTGATTTAGTGTGATTTTTATTGTGTCACACTCATCAATGAATGATATATCAATGTTATCATTGAATTAGTTTACCTTCTTTTCTATACTACACTTCCAGGTTTTTTCTTTTTTAAGGATCATTGCACCCAGGGAGGTTATCTTTGTGCTCACCTTTTTTTTTTTTTTTTGTCCCATTTTCTATGCCCCCTTAATGGCCACAGACGCTGGCATAGTATTTACAATGCAATCATGATGATATTGATGAGGATGATAATTATGATGCTATGGAGTTCCATCTAGGATTGAGACTGCGTGACAGGGCTGAGGTCTATGCTTACTATCATAATACATTTCTAGTTCAGTCTTTGTTGATTTGTTTGCACATTTGCCTGTTTAGCACCAATGCATATTTGTTACTGAAAGAAAGATTTTCATGTTCTCGAACCTCTGCCTTAATCTTCTCAATCCTATCCTATCTGTCAGTTTCCGCTTATCGGCCATGATAGCAAAGCAAAAGCTGAGCCCTTCACTTCTTCACCCTTTCACCATAAAGCTGGTGGGCAGGGCGAGGGAGTGAAAGGGTTCAGTTTTTGCAGCTGGTGGAGGGGTGAGGAGTCCAAAGGTTTCTATGATTACTTTTAACATTTAAAGCCCAGCTGACTGTGCTGAAACGTATCAGAGCTATAACTATCTCAAAACACACAATATCTTGCTGACTTAAGGAGAAAAGAGAAAGAAATTAAAAACAGGAAAACAAAAAACAAAACAAGGAAAGGAAAATTAAGTACACACATCAATGCATTCGCGGTTAAAATACTGTCTTGATTATTCTGGCAATAAGAAATATACCAGCTTATGATGTCTTCACTCTTGTTAGACAAGCCTTTGTACAATACTGATCAACCTCACAGACCAGATACTGGCAGACATGGTGGATTACAATGGGAGTGAATTTTGCAAGACAGGAGATGGATCACAATGGAGTGAATTTAGCAAGACAGGAGTGGATTATAATGGAGTGAATTTAGCAAGACATGAGTGGATTAAATGGAGTGAATTTAGCAAGACAGGAGTGGATTATAATGGAATGAATTTAACAGACAGGAGTGGATTATAATGGAGTGAATTTAGCAAGACATGAGTGAATCACAATGGAATGAATTTAACAAGACAGGAGTGGATAACAATGGAGTGAATTTAACAAGACATGAGTGGATCACAATGGAATGAATTTAGCAAGACAGGAGTGGATTATAATGGAGTGAATTTAGCAAGACATGGTGGATTACAATGGAATGAATTTAGCAAGACAGGAGTGGATTATAATGGAGTGAATTTAGCAAGACAGGAGTGGATTATAATGGAGTGAATTTAGCAAGACAGGAGTGGATTATAATGGAGTGAATTTAGCAAGACAGGAGTGGATTATAATGGAGTGAATTTAGCAAGACAGGAGTGGATTATAATGGAGTGAATTTAGCAAGACAGAGTGGATTATCATGGAGTGAATTTAGCAAGACATGAGTGGATCACAATGGAGTGAATTTAGCAAGACAGAGTGGATCACATTGGAGTGAATTTAGCAAGACAGGAGTGGATCACAATGGAGTGAATTTAGCAAGACATGAGTGGATCACAATGGAGTGAATTTAGCAAGACAGGAGTGGATCACAATGGAGTGAATTTAGCAAGACAGGAGTGGATCACAATGGAGTGAATTTAGCAAGACATGAGTGGATCACAATGGAGTGAATTTAGCAAGACATGAGTGGATCACAATGGAGTGAATTTAGCAAGACAGGAGTGGATCACAATGGAGTGAATTTAGCAAGACAGGAGTGGATCACAATGGAGTGAATTTAGCAAGACAGGAGTGGATCACAATGGAGTGAATTTAGCAAGACAGGAGTGGATCACAATGGAGTGAATTTAGCAAGACAGGAGTGGATCACAATGGAGTGAATTTAGCAAGACAGGAGCGGATTATAATGGAGTGAATTTAGCAAGACAGGAGTGGATTATAATGGAGTGAATTTAGCAAGACAGGAGTGGATTATAATGGAGTGAATTTAGCAAGACAGGAGTGGATTATAATGGAGTGAATTTAGCAAGACAGGAGTGGATTATAATGGAACAGATTACAACAGAGTGGACTACAGTGGAGCATGTGGCCTGGCTGTTAAAGAGCCTGCCTAGGACATAAGAAACCCGGACTTGAATCATGGATTGGACATGGATTTTTCTTCCTGTCTACAAAATCGATCCCAATCCACAGTGGAGCATGCTGTCAGTGTACATTAAAGATCCCACAGTAAGAAAGGAACTGTTTCTGGCAAAATCCTGCAGAAAAATCCACATTTGTAGATACAGGCATACAGAATAGGAATGAAAAAAACAGGGTGGTGCTGCAGTGTGGCAACATCCTCTCCCCAGGGAAAGCAGTCTGAATTTCACAGGCACTGTGACCAAAAAATGAATACATAATCAAATGTGACCTGTTCTGACAAAATCATCTATAAGTCACATTGGCAGAGTTGTGATAGAGGCCCCAAAAGGTTAAAAGGGGTCACATGGTGAACATTGGAATTTTTGCAGCTTGAGGTGCACAAATGTTCATTCCTTTATTTCCCAATAATGTTTTGAAAAGAACAAATTTAAACATAACAGAAGATGATTATTGTACTGATTTCACTGTTTTCAATGTCTGCAGTCATATTATTTGCCAGATAAAAATAAATCAAGACACAAAGTTGATTGAATGCAAAAAAAAATTGCAAATTACATTGTATTTTTTCTAATCAAATTTTTTTTTTTAGTAAATTTCATAGACTTCTTAAACTGGCCAATCCCACACTGATGGGCTTTACACATTTCTGTCAATTTTCACAGTAAAGAAAGACAACTGGTATCATTATGAACTGTAGTCTGTATTTTTTCTGGTACACAGAACTAAAAATGTGCAATAAACAACTTCTGAGCGATTTTGTGAGAACGGGTCACACATATAAATAAATAACGGGAAATAACACAGAGCTGTCAGCACCAAGTTAAGCACAATGCAATATCATGAATGTTTCATGAATCAAAACTCAGGGCTGCTAGATGACTTGGTTTTGTAGTTGATGGCCAAGATGTAGTCGTCCATGGGAAGGAGCTCTTGCTTACTGATGCAATCTGAAAATAATCAGTGTTGACATTTTAACTGTGTCCTATTTCACACTAGACAAAGCAGCAGGGAAGTTTCAGTCATTTTCTCCTAATTTTTTATTTGGTGTTTGTTTGTTTGTGATCTTACGCTTGACAAAGGCCAGTTGGCCAAAAATTTGCCTATCTCGTCTGGTTGTATTAATAGCGTTCTGATTCTTGTTTCGTGTTTTTTTTCTAAAACCAATTATGTTCTGTTCCCTCCACAATTCTTTTCTCTGAAAATAATTTTTCACATACAATACAAAATATAGCACAACCAAACAGATGGGAGCCACCAATTAAAAAGGTGTCAGGGTAAATTAGTTTAAAGAGCTCTACAACTGCTGTAGCTGTAGGCCAGAAGAAGGGAAGTTTTATCTCTTGGCTGCTTAAGTGGTTGGTAGGAATAACAACAACATCAGTTTCACTACCTGCTGCAGAGGTTTGCCGAACTGAAAGGATTAAGACAACAAACCTGACTACAAGTGTATCAACACACCTTAAGTACACTAAATCATATGTTAAAGAAGATGGCCCTGAATTACCCAAAATTGCTTCTGATTATCACATTTCCTTGGAGTCAAAAATGCAATTAAAATATGTACCCCAATTATCAATCTTAACACACAGAAAATGTGTAAGGCTATACAAAACACATACAGGTCAACGGACCAGCAAGGCAGAAAATGACAGGAAGAGATGACAGAAAGAAAAGAAGGCAGAAACAAAGAAAGTGAAAAAAAAAAAAAAAAAAATATTTATACTCAAAAAGTTCCTGACATCCCATCAAGGGGATACAGGTATCTACATAAAAAAAATCAGAGGTAAAACTTAGACTTACCTAAGACCCAGACAGGTTTGATGCTGTTCTTATCATCATGAGTGTTGTCTCCAATGTAAAAGTCAGCACGCTGTATAGTGTCTGTCACCTGGTGCACCAAATATAAAACACATGGCATGATGATGCGTTTCAAAGACTTTTTTTTTTATTTGTTGACACTTTATTAAGAATAGAAAAGAATGACTGATTTAAATTATATTTGTATGTGTGTGGGTGCGAATGTGAGAGCAGGAGCTTGTGTGTGTGAAAGAGAGAGAGAGAGAGAGAGAGAAGAGAAAGAGCGTGTGTGTGCTGGCGTGTGTGCGTGTTGTGTGTGTGTGTGTGTTGGTGTTTTTGGTTTGTTTGTGGGTTGTGTGGGTTGTGTGTGTGTGTGTGTGTGTGTGCGCGTGCGTGCATGTGTGTGAGTGGCATGTGTGAGGGGTGCGTGTGCATGTGAAAGAGTATTTGCACATTGACATAGCTTACTTTCATCATCAGATTTAAACCAACCAACCAAGCAATCAACAAACCACAATTTAGTCCATGGTGCTAGAACATGTCTTTTGACACATAAATGTCACTTTTTTAGTTCACCACTGGCAACAAGAATAGACAGTCCTCTATAAGCACGAACTCATTGGTGTTTGAACACGGAATTGAGATCTCCAGGGAATTTCCCAGGATTAGATTGACAATCACAGCTCTTCTGTTGCTTCATCATCATCATCATTATCATAAACTTGGTTGCTTTGTCCAATCTTCACCAATGAAGCAACCATCCCAGAATTCTACAGGAAACAGAGAAATCCCTACCTTTGCACCACAAAGCTGAAGCAACTTGATCAGGTCACTTCTTGGTGGAGTACAAGAATTGGAAACAAAAAAGGAACCTGCTGCCTCAAAAATGCGACAGCTGTAGGTTTCTGGTTCTTCTGCTTCTCGTGCTAGACGTGTTTCCTGTTCAGCAGAAAGCAATAGAATATGTAAGCAAACAAACAAACAAATACTAAATAAATGAAGGAATAAAATAATACATACACAAACAGATTTTAAAAATGCTTGAGGTTATTTTTGCATACAAGCACTAACACATTTCTTTGTGCAATTTTCCTCTTAGATACTATCTTTTACTCATTCATGATTAAACTTAAAGTTCCTACTAGCACTCTATGCTCATATGTTTCCTGACTTTTGGTCACTTAATTCATGGCAGTGTGTTCAAACTCACAGATTCTTTACAACTTCTGCATTTGAGCTTGGTCACGCCTCAACGATGGTCAGTTCATCCATCTAAGGCATATTCATACCCACTCAGATGGCTATTATCCTGTATGCAAGTTACTTATGTGGATTGACCTACACCATTAAGTGCAGTCTGCATACTGGGACTTCAACTTGGGAAAATAAACAAAAAATATGCTCAGTTTTCTTAACAAATACAGGTGAATAGACCACAGACAGAGAGGAATGAGAGGCGACAAAGAGATAAGAAAAAGGCAAAAACAAAGAGAGTGACAGGAAGAAGAATAGCATAGCAGAGATTTTCCAGTGGTTGGCAATACTACTTCTGAAAAAATCCTTGCTATCACCATGGAGACCAGGTGGGGAGAGGATGTCAATGATTAAACAGCCTGTATGAGGAGTAGGGTAGTGATTTTTCAGACAAAGATTTGTGTTGCTTCTGTACATGCTATGAATTTCATAATGAATAGATTAACTCCAGATTACTATCTAACCTTGCTCATCGGAACACCCTCAACCATTTCGTAGTCTTCCTCATCAAGCCAGCGTCCATTATCCAGGAATGTGTGACCTGCAAGCAGTTAATCATGTCAATAAGAGACTGCTGAGGAAACAAGTCAATCAAATCAACTATTCTTTCTTTAACTTTACTATTGTTTTAGTTTTTCAAGTTCATAAATGAAAAAGTAGCAAATCTGATGAGTTGGTGTATGGGTCCTCATCGTCCGGTAAGGATCTTCACATGGGATGCAAGACCGATCCTGGAGACACAGTAAACTTTTGCCAGCAGTATACACAAGGCACAATCACATTTGAACAATGCAGAACTGCTATTCAACAGAAGATGGACTGACAAAAGTAGACCTCATGGCTGCAAGACTCCTCCCCAGGTAGCACCTGCCAAAGAATAAGACCGATCCTGAAGACACATATTCTTCCGCAGGCACTGCATGAGAAGGAGTCCCATGGCTATGAGTTCTACTTTTACCAGTCTGTCTTCCGTTGAATAGCAGCAGTGCTGCATTGTTCAAATGTGCTTGTGCTCTGTACGCACTGTCGATGAAAGTTTACTGTGTTGCAGGCAATGTCTTCCCAATAAGCGGTATGCTGACTGAATGCCTTGTTGTTGTTGTAGCTTTCCTGTACACTTGACCAACACAGGGAAATTTAAAAGCAATATTCTTATTACAGGTGGGAGCTGCTGAAAAGAAGAAAGGGAGGAAATCTAGAGGTCCTGGACATGCTCACCCTGAATTTTGTAATTAAAGTCTGTGTGATCTGGCGCATTTTCAGGCATCAAATCAGACATCCAGAGTGCTTAAAAAAAAGTTATTTCCTGCACTATTTAATTTTAATACGTCCACATGTTAAATCACAAATAATACTCATTAAAGTCTGTCTCCTTTGGAAAAAGAAAAGAACTGGATATGGAAGTCTGGATAGTTTGCTTTGATTTGTTGCAGAATGCTCCAGTCTGTCCTCTTACCTGAACTTTCTGTGCTGTCTTTACAATATCATGTTGTGTAGCCAGCCATGTTTGCTGTTGACAATGTCCATCAATGCATTGCGTGGCAGAGGTTGCCTGAGTGGAACGTGCCAAATGAGAATCAGCACAATTTCGGAATGGAGAGATGCAAAGTTGATAGTTTAAGAACTTGACACAAGTTTTTTTCCCCCAAAGAAAGCGGCCATGTTATCTGAAGAAACTGATTCTTAGGGGCCATGTAAATCTGAAGAAACTGATTCTTTCTGCCATGGAAAAATGCAGATCTGAAGAGAATTTCCACCCCTGTCTTATATAATCATACAGGGTTATTGAGCACAACAAAGGTGTTCGCAGCCTGTACCACTACAAGCTGTCAGACATCAGATGATCATCTGCACATCAACTATCAACCATCCTGTAAACAAAAAAACAACTTAAGAACAAAATAGAAGTATCTAAGACTCATAGCGTAATCCTTTGACTCCCGCATCCTATCTACCAACTGCAAAAACTTAACCCTTTGATTCCCTCACTCTATGGGGTGAGGGAATCAAAGGGTTAAGTTTTTGCTTTGCTAGCACAACTGGCAATGCAGGACACTGGTGGACACGGTGCAAGAGTCAGAGGGTTAAACAAGCAAATAAACAGATCAATTTAATAAGCAAAATAAAATGAACTACAAATACAAAAGACTAAAAGGAAAACGCTGAACGGGTCTTCAAAGAAAGGAAGATGATTTCAAATCTGCTCACCCATTCCTTACAAACAATCCAACAGCCACGGGCCAGACTGTGAAGAATATTCAGAGTACGCCTGGGTTCCCCACACACAACATGCGTCGTGTGTTTGGACACATTGTCCTCAATCCTGAAGGCACCCAGTCGTTTGACAGCAGAAACCACAAGATCCTGCTCTCTGCACAAATCATATGTAATAAAATAACAGCTAAAAACTACTACTGCCCCTAGTTTTGCAGCTGTGTCTGATAAAGTACAAAGGTAAGCCTGCCAAAGGTCACTGTCTTTTTTAACATGTAAAATAATGTTAACTTATTTACTTGTTCCTACAGTGACTTCTGGACAAAGGTGAGCATGCCAAAGGTCATTTATCTTCTTTTAATATGCAATATAATGTTTACAGATCTATTTTTTCATATCTTTGTACTGTGACTTTTGGGCAAAGGTGAGCATGCCAAAGGTCATTTATCTTCTTTTAATATGCAATATAATATTAACACATCTATTTTTTCTTATCTTTGTAAAGTGACTTTTGGGCAAAGGTGAGCATGCCAAAGGTCATTTAACTTCTTCTAACATGCAATATAATGTTAACACATCTATTTTTTCTTATCTTTGTAAAGTGACTTTTGGGCAAAGGTGAGCATGCCAAAGGTCATTTAACTTCTTCTAACATGCAATATAATGTTAACACATCTATTTTTTCTTATCTTTGTAAAGTGACTTTTGGGCAAAGGTGAGCATGCCAAAGGTCATTTAACTTCTTCTAACATGCAACAAAATGTTATGCATCTATTTTTTCATGATATCTTTGTACAGTGACTTTTGGACAAAGGTGAGCATGCCAAAGGTCACTTATCTCTTTTTAACATGCAATATAATGTTTATGGATCTATTTTTTCATATCAACTGATGTTGGTCATATGATCAAACTTTCATAACAGAAATCCATCTATAGACAGAGAAAGTTGATGAAAGTCAATAATAATATCATTTTAATATATACTTTCTCCGTAGCTAAAAAACTAAACTAGACAAAAAACAAAAACAAAGAAAAACATCAACATCTACACAAGCGTCTTTACTCAATTTCATAATGGGGACAGACTTACATCTTTAACTTGCTATGCCTCCATCTGTATATTAATCTAATACCAACAACCATGCTGGTCAAGAACCTGAAGAACCACAATGAAAAAAAGAAGAAAAAGCTGTAAGCCAACTCACTGACGATGGAGACTGGTCATCACCAGGGAGGGCATGCCAGTTGACCGGAACTTCGGAAGATTTTTGGCTTTCTGATCTATGTTCCTTTCTTGGCTGTTTCTACCTTGACTGGTCAGTCTCTTGCTCTGGTGCTGGGTCTTTTTCACTTTAAATTCTGCCAGGCTATTCCTTGGTGGTGCAAACTTGCTTAGTGAAGGTCTGGCGGAATTATTGAAGACCATTGACATAGATGAGCCTAGAACACTGGATGTTTGAGATGTGGAGCACAGGGTGGAGACACTCTCATCATTCTGAGCCTTGTGCTGCGTCTTCCTCCTGTTCACTGTGGCTTTTTTCCTGCCTTTTAAAGAGGTCTTGGATGAAGACTGTTTGCTGCTGCTGGGGTCAGCCTGAGTGGATGATATCCTCTTTAACTGATTCTCTTTCATTCGTGATGACTCACGCCCTCTTTTTGGTGTAGGAAGAGAACTGGGGAACACAGCGTCCACATCACAAGACCTCCTTTTTCGACCCCTCTTTATCTGTACATCACTTTCACATGCCGGTATGGACAAATGAAGGTTTTCTGTCGGGGAGGAAGAAAGAATATGCATTTCCTGGCTGGGATTTAAGAGTTTCCTTTTCCTCCTCACAGGTTTCCAACTTGCCGCATTTATTCCTGCAGTTATTATGTTTTCAGTGTGATCAGTGTTTTTCTGCGATGTTGAGTCTTGTGTATCGTGTTCACTATTACACTCTGACTCTCCTTTCTTATTTGTACGTCTCCTCGGAGGGTTCTTGCTTTGAATGTTTTGACTACTGGCACAACCAGCCTGTTTACGTGTCTGTTCAGTAGGATTACTGCTACTATTTTCACAACCATCTCTTGGAAATCCTTGTGAACGAGTTCTTCTACATGTATTTTTACCTATAGTGGAATGTGCATGTGCTGTGCTGCTAGCTTGTATAGTATTAAGATTTTGTTGCACAGTTTTGTCTGAATGAGAAGAACTCTGAGCCTGAGCTGTCTGTGACAAACTGCAGGGCAAACTATGTCGTGTCGCATTTTTCTTACGCCTTACTTGTGTTTTACTGACAGGTTGAATTTGAGGGGACATACTTGTGTTTGCTTTATTCACTTTTCTGGAAGGCTTATTCTGTGACTGCACTTGTGACACTATAGCTGTTTCTGATCCTGAATGTATGTTGGTGTGATCAGTGCTGTGTGAACCTGTCTGTATTTCAGAGGGATCAGCTGGCAAACTTTCACTGTTGGCACAGCCTGGTAATGGAGCACCTTTCTGGTAATGATGCACCATCATTAAGGTTTTCTTCTGAAGATGCTGGGTTTCCTGAAACAGATGAAAAGGAATGACTGCCATTGTAAATCTAAGCAATATAAACCAGAAAAAAACACAAACGAATTAGAAACATGTTAAAGCAAACAGAACCAAACAAAATATAAAAAAGAATTAGAACGCTATTTAATACAACCAGACAAGACAGGCACAAATTTTCGGCCAACCCGGCCTTTGTCAAGGAGATGTAAGACCACAAATGAACAAACACCAAACACAAAAATCAGGAGAGAAAAGACTGAAACTTCCGCTTGAAAGGCCAGTTGGCCGAAATTTGCGCCTGTCTTGTTGGTTGTGTTAAATATGCCTTTAATCTTTTTTCATGTTTTTTTCTTGGTTCCTGTTTGCTTGAACACGGACATCACACTTGTTTTGGATTTACTAAAGCAAGTATATTTCAGTTTCAGTTTTCTTAAGACAGCATTTCTGCACTTGGAAAAATCCATATGAACTAGCACCACACAGATGCCATGTGATGGAAAAGCATCTAAAATTAACACAGCAAAAGCCATAAATCTGCACATGAAACCCATGCGCTGGCAAGAATTTTGAGAAAAGTCATATGTACATATGCAAACATGCATGTGTACCATAAAATGCTTGTCAAATTCAGGACTCAATACCAAACACTAAGAAATCTCACGTTTTGACTTGCGTTACCAATGAAAACAACATAGTACAGAATGACGAAAATGTACAGCACAATCTTCAAGAATTTAACAAAAATCAGATGAATACAACCAAAAGTAATATCAGGTCTTTCACTCGCTTTTCAAAATAATCACAAAACGTTCAAAATAAGTCACATTTATAAAAAAAATTAAAAGACCATAGTGCCAAACATGAACAATATCTTGCAAAAAAAAATGAAGAAATAAAATCCTAAACATTATTAATTTATTACTTTGTGACCTTGATTAAAAAAAGAAAATAAAAACAAAGAAATAAAACCCCAAACATTAATCATTAATTTTGTGACCTTAAAAATATTATAAATAAATAAAATGAAATAAATAATAATACACATAATACACAGAAAAGAAAGAATGTGATAGTTGAGTGGCAAGATTTTAAATGAAAGGCCTAGGTTCGGATCAGTCCTGCTTAGATATAACTAAAACAGTATAGGATGGACATTTTCTGAGCCTTCCACATCAATGTGCATGCAGACATGCCTACACCTGACTCCCCTTCAACGTACACAATGCAGAACATCAAATACGCATAGTAATGATCTTGTAAGACTTGTCAGACGTGTTTCATGGAAATATGAAAACACTCCACATGTGCACCAACCGAAGGAGGAGTAAGTAGTGTGCAGCAACAAAGACTTGCACAGTGTGGACCAAGCAACATTCATGCACACATCTGAGAAAGAGAATACACAACTGCCTGGAATAAATACACACCACACACACACACACACACACACACCACACCACACCACACCACACCACACCACACACACACACACACTCTCTCTCTTTCAGTTTCTCAAGATGACGTCTCCACCCTCGGAACAAATTCAATATGCACTAACGTCACAGGTGCCATGTGTATGGTGATTATGGCACAAGCCTTAAGCCTGCACATAAACCCATGAGCTGGCCAGTCCTGAGGCCCTACCTAGACTAACTCGCCTCACACACGCACGCACACACACACAGACACACACACACACACACACACAGTAAAAAAAAAATGATGAGCAAATCTTGCCCTCAAAACATGTTATGTAAAACCACTTACGGAACAAAGCTTTTTGCAAAGGTCCCAAGTCCAGGTTATGATCACTGCTGTATAATGATGACCCCTCTGATTCACATCTTCTTGCTGGAATAAGCAAAAAAAAACAGATAACAGCAGACCTTTAGTGAATGATCCGTTACTGGATACATTTAATATTTACTGGTTTTTTTTCTTAATTTTTTATGAACTCTGGAGAGTCTATGTACAAAATCAGACAATAAGTATTGCACAGTTCAACATCAGTCAGAAATTTTGATATCAATTTAACCCTTTGACTCCCGAACCTTGTCCACCAGCATTCTGCACTGCCAACCATCCTAGGAAAGCAAAAACTTAACCTTTTGATTTCCTCACCCTATCCACCAGCGTCCTGCAGGACAGGAAGCTGGTGGATAAGGCGAGGGAATCCAAAGGTTAAGTTTTTGCAATTGGTGGATAGGGTGCGGGAGTCAAAGGGTTAACAAGCTATCATATGTCAAAAAACATAATTCTACATATCAAATGTAAGAAGAAAGACACAATAACTTCCAGTAAGCTGGGTCAGAGCACACACTGCTGAACTCTACAAAGTGTTTTGGCAGTGGAACAGTCTCCTCTAGTGGGTGGTTTCACGACAGCTTGATGTCTCTGGTTCCCATGGGTTTACTGGTACTTTGACCAAATCATTATGGAGTTGATGGTGAGTTGAGGTGCCAGAATGAGTGTGTAAGATCAATGTCACTAAAGTGGGGTAGAATACAGGGCAGCAAAAAAGCAAACATAAACAAAAGCGAAATACAAGCATGTACACACACACACACACATACACACAAACACACACACACACACACAAACACACACACACACACACACACACAAATATTCCAGAAACCTAAACACCTCCAGGATTAGACAAAAGAAATAATCGTTTAATATCACTCAAAGTGAAATGACGTTACATCAAAGAATGAACAAACAAAAGAAATAGCAGTCAGTGTAAAAGGTAGAGGAGCGAAATCTCTGCACATGTGCATATATACAAACCTAAACATGCAGAACCAGTATACATGCAAACGTACACGCTATTCAAACAACTTAACTCTCCTCCCCATCTCTTTCATATTTTCTCCCTTGCACACACACACACACACACACAAACATAAACACACATGCCACACCACACACATGCACGTACACACACACAAACATGCACACACAAACACACACACACATGCACGTACACACACAAACACACACACAAACACACACACACACACGTATTCACACCTTCCTTCTCCTGAATCAAGCGCTCCAGCCTGGCCTGCATGGACGGTGGAGTGTTGGGAACGACTACAGGGTTCTGAAGGTCAAGGGAGGAGAGTAACTGTCAAATACAATAAACAAATATCAAATATATCATTTGTGAGATATGAACGATCTTGACAATTTTTCCATATCATACAACTCCTTAGCTTTAATGATAAACAGCTGTCAAATATATCATTTGTGAGATATGAATGATCTGACAATTTTTCCATATCATACAACTCCTTAGCTTTAATGATAAACAGCTGTCAAATATATCATTTGTGAGATATGAATGATCTGACAATTTTTCCATATCATACAACTCCTTAGCTTTAATGATAAACAGCTGTCAAATATATCATTTGTGAGATATGAATGATCTGACAATTTTTCTATATCATACAACTCCTTAGCTTTAATGATAAACAGCTGTCAAATATATCATTTGTGAGATATGAATGATCTGACAATTTTTCCATATCATACAACTCCTTAGCTTTAATGATAAACAGCTGTCAAATATATCATTTGTGAGATATGAACGATCTGACAATTTTTCTATATCACACGACCCCTTAGCTTTAATGATAAACAGTTGTCAAATATATCATTTGTGAGATATGAATGATCTGACAATTTTCTATATCACACGACCCCTTAGCTTTAATGATAAACAGTTGTCAAATATATCATTTGTGAGATATGAATGATCTTGATAATTTTTCCATATCACACAACTCCTTAGCTTTAATGCAAACCACACAGATAAAAGCTTAAAGAAGGAAATAAAAAAAAAGAAAAACAGCTAAATATCAAGAAAGAAAGCACATCCCCCTCCCTAAGTTCTGTCAGTTATTCAAAACACCTCCCCCTATATTCTGTAAGTTATTCAAAGTACCATAAAACTATAACATCAACACAAGTTCAAAAACTATCAAACAATCCAACAAATTAACCAGAATCAAGACAAAACAAACCAAAAACTCTGGTAAATGAGTTTTGAACAGAATCATACATAACAACAAAAATAACAGCAATGATAACAATAACACCAACAATAACACCAATAATAACAATACCATCAACAACAACAACAATAACAACAACAATAATAATAATAATAATAACAACAATACTATAATCGATAATGATAGTTACAAGGTCCAAAATCTTGATGCATAAATCAAACCAAAACGTATCATCAAATCATTAACTGAAAAACATATTACTTAATAAATATAATAAAACAAAAGCTATGAAAGGCATGATAACCCACTAGTCGTTTCAAGGCTCTGCAGATTTGGAAACTGTAAAACTAACAATCTACCAGTAGTACAATGTGTGGCCACTCTGCACACAATCTCAATCTGCACCATTGCAGATACTGCTCAAGAAAGAAATCCATTTACTTATCTATTCATCCACAAGTCCATTTATTTATTCAAATACAAACTTTTTTTGTCACGGGGAGACACAAAGGTACACAGAACATTTTGTAGAACAGAAATAACCACAGTGAAAAGTAACATGGTAAGAAATATAAGACACCATGGACAGACAGTTATAGAAATCCAAAACAGTGTGGCCGCCCACTTTCAAGGAAACAGGAACCAGAAAAATACAAAAATGGAATTAGAACACATATTTAATATAACATGACATGACAGGTACAACAGGCCTTTGTCAAATGTAAACATAAGAAAACAAATACAAATACAAACAACAAATACAACAATTGGGGGGGGAAAAAACAACAAAACTTCCTGTCATTTCACTGCGCAGGAGAAAATGATCGCCAGCAAAACTTTCCTCTTGTTTCATCAAGTGGGGCAAACTAATTGGCACTCACTGTAATTTTTTTTTATGTTTGTTATTTTTTCTTTTTCTTACGTTTTTACATTGAAAGGAAGTTGGCTGAAACATTTATGCCTTCTGTCTTGTTATATCAATATGTCTTCTGATTGATTTTTCATGTTTCATGGTTCAAGTGCATTTCATGTTAAGTATGGTTTATCCAAGTAAGCATAGACTGAGATTTGCTGTTTTTATTTGAAATCACACTGTTCCCCCAGCATGCTATTAATAATGAAAAAACACCACAGACACATACATACATAAACCACACACAACAAAAACCCAAAAAAGGATCTGATGCCTTCTAAGCCTTCTCTGAGCTACTATCTGAGGGCAAAATGTATCAATTACTGGTGAGCGTGGTTGTGTATCCACCACAAGGACATGACCAGTGGAGTGAAAGGGAGTGGATCTCCCTTCCCTGAAGCAGCTGTTTGTAGATGTCCTTCCGTCGTTGTCGCTTCTGACACCGATCTGCACTTCGGGCCAGCTCGTCTTCAAAGTCTCTTGGCTGCATTGACTTGTACTTCTGTCCAAGACAATATGTATCCGTAAAGAGACTATATTTTCTCAACTGATTGATTGACAGACTATTTAGACTAATTTTTACACAAAAAAAAGACTATTTAGACTAATTTTGTAAAAAATGGATGAATAAGTAAGCAAACAAGCAAATAAATTCATAAACTGCTTTTTATGCATTTTTCTCTAAAATTTGACTTACTCGCGCAGACATATAAATCAAACTTTGTAGTGGAGCACGGAGAACTCAAGCTGTAAAGAAAGCTGATTGCATCCAGTGTGCTGGTGAACAAGCACAGTCTTTATCTTTGATGGGAGTAAATGATAGGTGTTTTCATGTTTTCATAGGCCAGCCATTGACATGACGTACAGGATCTTTAATGCAATAACGACTTACAGGATCTTTCACGTGCATGTTTGATGTTCTATATGCGTATAAACACGGAGGGGGATTGACACTGGCAGGTTTGCACACATGTTGCGTGGGAGACTGGAAACATCTCCATTTTACCCATCATATGGATCTTTTGACTGAAAGTCCAACTTACCCTTTTCACTACCATGCCCATCGTCACATGAATACGCCTGCTGCCAAAATCATCTAACCAGCTGACTTGGACTTTACTTTCAAACACTTCTTCAATTCCAATAATTACTTCATCAAAATATGATCTCTGCATGCAGCAAAGTGTAAGTCACTAACATGTGTGTATGTGGTGTGTGTGTGTGTGTGTGTGTGTGTGTGTGTGTGTGTGTGTGTGTGTGTGTGTGTGGTGTGTGTGTGTGTGTGTGTGTGTGTGTGTGGGGTATGTGCATGTGTGTGTGTGTGTGTGTATGTGTAAGTGTGTGTGTAAGTGTGTGTGTGTTTGCATGAGTGTACACTTTTCATGATTTCAGTTTATGTATATTCAAGCAAGACTGAATGGAGAGCTAGAGGCAGCATACCTTCCATCGAACTCCAGGTGGAGGTGTGTCACAGCGCTCTGTGTTAGCAGAAAACTGATGCTCAGGTACTCTCTGTTGCTTCTGTCTACAGCTGCTCAAAACAAGAAAAAAAAAGAACATAAATGTTCTATGCATGATATCTTATTACCAGACCAAGTTGCTCCATGCTAACAAAATATGAAATACTAAAGAGTGAAAGCAAAAAAAACAACAACAAATAAACAAACCCCACATATACACCTATATTATATGCAACACACACATACAACACACACACACACACACACACAAACATACACACACACACATACACAACTCGCAACTGTGGTTGTAGCAGCCATTCAGGGGTTGTTGTATAATTAACAGTCAAACTGGTCACATGACTACATCCATTTCCTAGGAGAAGGCAACTGCTTTGCAGAGTATTTAAAGTTATTTTTCAGCAAGTTTTGGCAGAATATAGCAACAACGAAAATGTCATGCTGTTGATGAACCTGACAATGACTCAAGTGATGATTGTCCTGATACAGACACTGAAGATGACAATTTCATTATAATTCATTTTCATTGCTTCTTTTAACACTTGTAATATATTTGAAACTTAAAGTTTGTCTCTTTTCATCACAGCACTAGGAGCTGGCATGCGTTATGAGTGTCTGCTTCGGTCACTCATGATTTTGTGAAACACTTAGGGATCTTGTGAGATGAGGAGATACAGTACAAGTAGGCTTCATCATTATTATTACTATTAACCTGCACCAAATTACATATTTGCAATCACTGTTTTTCAGAAAGCAAGAAAGCTCATTGTTCAACATTATTCAACAATATCCAGATTAACTTACAACTGGATCAGGCACAGATGGTTCAAAAGTTTCCATACTCTTAAAATATGAAAATTCAAACAGTAGCTGATTAAGTAACCAAACTCTATGTTTTTTACAAAATTTTGAAGTAAATCCACAAAAATACAGGGGAAAAAGAGGGACCCTATAGCCATTCCAACAAAACAAAAATTGTTGCTTCTTCCCATTAAAAATTTTTTTTTTCTTTTTGCATGAAGTCGTTTATGGAGGCAGAAGAACTCTCAACAGTGAAATGATGAGTAACTATTCAGAACAAATCTTGGTAAAACAGTAAAGCAGAATAAAAGGCTGGTCAAGAATACGCACTAACTTACCTGTCAACCCACAGAACAGATACCAAATGAACTCCCAGTTTCTTGGCTTTGTCTCGTGTACGCTTCTTTCCTTCTTTAAAAATCACATGCGTCACATCGTCAGAGAATTTATCTTCCACTTTCGCACCCATCCGCTCCAAAACTCGTTTCACTGCTGCACTGCGGTTGTCATTTGCTGTTCGTACTTCAACGTATGCCACAACACCTGTATGTGTCAGAGATCAGTCAGTGCCATACTGTAGTTTGATATGAACATGTATTACTTTAAAATAAAAAAGCCCATTTGATGGAAAGTTGTACTTTCTATGTGCCTAAAGAATCACTCAATCAGCCCTACAATTTTATCTCTCAAAAAACAAACACATCAAACCCCACTCTTCTCCTCCAGAGAACAAACTTTTATTTTTATATGAAAAAAAAAATGCATATGATAAGACAATACAGTGAGCACAATGAATTTTGCACAATACAGCCTACACCGAGAATCATCATAACCTACACAATTATGACTGACACTATTTTAAAAATATTTTCTGGTTGGGATTAAACTAATGCAATTCATTTTATATTTAGTATGGAAAATGAATAGATCTGCATTTACTCTTCATGAAAAATATGTGAAAAAGCATGGTATGATTGAAATGCACAATATTTTGATTAAATAAATAAATAAAATTCATTTTCACATTATATCTTTCCTCTGTAGATTTTGTACACACAATACATATAGTACACACACATACACACACACACACACACACACACATGTATCATATATATATATCAGTAAACAAGTACAGTGATGGTATTTGTAACATTCAAATTCTTCACATGTTAATATAAACACCTTTCAAGATATCCGATGGCACTGGAGACATAAATCCTATATCGCCGAAAGAGGTGTTGGCTGATGGTGAGATACTTTGTTCCGCCATAACTGTGCTGTCTACTTGGTCTCCAAGACTGGGTCAGAATTTCACTTGATAAAAAAGTAAAGTTGGCAAGCACTCAGAATCCCTGATGCTCACAATGTTCCATTCTCTGAAAGAGAATAAAATAACAATTGATGTATACAGTCACAGCATAGTGCCAATGTTATCACTTGATATCAGTCTAAACTCATCCATATCAGCTTGTGTGTGTGTGTGTGTGTGTGTGTGTGTGTGTGTGTGTGTGTGTGTGTGTGTGTGTGTGCTGTGTGTGTAGGTGGTGTGCGTGTGAGTGTGCATGTGTGAGTATGAGGGAGTGTGTGTGTGTGGCATGTGAGTGCGTGAGTGCATGTGAGAGTATGTGTGTGTGTGTGTGTGCGCATGTGTGTGTGTGAGAGGGAGTGTGTGCATGTGTGTGAGTGCGTGTAAACTTGTGTGCACATGTTTGCATGTGTGTGAATTTACTCATTTATAAACTACCTCTTCCGTTTTGTATGCGAGTGTTTTTCTCAGGAAAGCTTTAAATTAAAATCACTGATCTTGTCAAGCATGACGGGAAAAACAATCAAATATAATTTCAGTGACTTATTTCATGAGTTGGTGACAATTAGTCACAAAGCAGTCACAACCATTGAATCAGTAAGACTTCCAAGGCCTCACAATAACACTGTGATTCTCCATGAACATATGACCTGTAAACCTTATTAACTTAGCCTATTACTATGTCAGAAAAACTGGTAAACCTGTCTTCTCAAAGTTAGATGGCTAGTTAGTTAGTTAGGTGTGTGTGTGTGGTTCGTTCTTTGATTTAACGTCTTTTCACTATAAGTGATATTAGACGATGGTGTTGTGTGTGTGTGTGTGTGTGTGTGTGTGTGTGTGTGTGTGTGTGTGTGTGTGTGTGTGTGTGTGTGTGTGTGTGTGTGTGAGTTTGTCTCTCTCTCTCTCTCTTTCTGTCAAGTGGATATTTACAAAAATGTTCAAGTGTGTTTCTTGTTTAATGAACACTGTCCTGCACTGCAATCAAAATGAAAAACATGACTAACTCACTGAAATTACAAACATGAAGAATATCAACACACACACACACACACACACACACACACACACACACATTCCTTAATTCAAAATCTAGCACAGGCTAACTGACACATCTATGAAATGAACTTCATTAACAAGACTGCATGTGACACACATGTACTGTAGGCATGCTTGTCACCTCCTAAAGTTCTAGGCCTATCAGTCACTATGACAATCAGTGTTGAATGTAAGTTATAGTAGGCCTATTATGCCCTAGTATTATAGTATATCATCATGATCATCGCCATATCATCATTGTATTATATATTAATAGCCTATAAGCCTATGTCAGTCATGATATGTGATATAATACACAAAACGGTGACAGGCGAGATCTGCTAATCGCGCTGAAGAACGTACAGACGCTTTGACTGTTCTACACTGGCCGATCGTTAGATCGTCGACTGAAGTCTGTACCCGCTGCAGACCGCGATCTACAGCAGAGAAATTTTCGTTTCCAGTTGCTCGTCTCTCAGTGGACGATCGGCAACGTTCCGGTACCGGACTTACTTTCAGACAACCCAAATGAATCAATATGCTCTGGAGACATCTCTAGAACTGCACAAGTCTACTTTTCTTAATACTGTTTTTAAGACGAACGACGATCGGCAATTCTATCGATCATGCATGGGAAAACAACAAGGCCTACACGGCTACAGTTTTATATCCTTACCATGTTGTCATCAAGTCTATTTTTATTCAAAAATGGCGGCGAAACACACGATATAAGAGTTACACCCCTTGCATTAATGATCCCCACTCCCCAATTTGCTTAAATTAATTAAACCAAAGACGACACAACTTTCACACTTCTCAGTACGAAAGACATTGCACCAAAAAGGTAAAGTTTTCAACTCACAAACTTGATTAACGATATGACATAAAACTCAAGTCACTTTCATCACTTTTGATGTGGTATTTTCGAAAACAGATTTAGGAGTGGGGGGGGGGGGGGGGGGGAATTTGGAGGAAATGGGAAGCAACTATTCACCTCTTCAAATCATTTGCACCATAAAGAGTTCGTTCCCGTTGACCGTGTACCTACCTTCAACTTCCGATAGCTGTCGACTGCTGCTGCACTTTCCCAAGATAGTCGATTGTGAAGCAATACTACTCTCAAAGCATTCAAAGTGCAATGATAGTCTAGTGGATGACAGACCCACCAATGATGCGAGAGGTCCTTTGTTCCACTATTCCCGATCAGACAGGGATTTTTTCCCTACGTGACCACAGCAGATCACCTTCCCACCAAAAGCTTTTATGCCAGTTTCACTTGTACAGTAGGAAACAATGTAGGCCTACATATTTTAAAGTGAAGACAGAGGTAAGACATGAATGTGTAATGTCAGCACTGCTCTTCAGTATAAAATCATAGTAGGCCTCCTTCGGTCATGACTGACCATGGACAAAGTACATCCGTTCTAATGTCTAGATGGGCTGTCTGCTTGGTCCAAGCAGCGTCGCCTGTGACTGTACAGACCAATGCGAGAGAGGCAGTCTCTGTCGCAGCGGTCGCATGTGTATGCTGATGCTGGTCTGTTGGCTGTCATCCTTTTTCTGCGAACTCGATGCTGGTCTGTTGGCTGTCATCCCTTTTCTGCGAACTCGCTTTTCTGCTGCAGCAGCTGACAGTTTGTCCTCACCAATCCGCAGCTGTTTCTTGAGAGTAGTTCTCCAGCTGTTGCGGTCGTCTGCGAGGTCCTCCCAGGACTCAGTGTTGATCTCAAGCGCCTTCATGTCACGCTTGCATACGTCTTTGTATCTCAGCTGCGGGCGGCCAATGTTTTTCTGCCTTGTGGCAAGCTCACCATAAAGGATGTCTTTTGGGATGCGACCATCTTCCATGCGGCGAACGTGGCCCAACCAGTGCAGCCGACGCTGTCTCAGCATGGTATGCATGGTTGGGAGGCCAGCGCAGGTTAGGACTTCGGTGTTGGTCACCTTGTCTTGCCAGGAAATGCCAAGTATGCGCCATACAGCAAGGTGCTGAGGACACAGGCGTTGTATACAGCCATCTTTGTCTTAGTGGTCAGCTTGGGATTTGTCCACACCCTTTGTGTGAGGCGGGCTAGTGTTGTGGCTGCTTTCCCGATCCTCTTGTCGACCTCTGTGTCAAGGGAGAGGTTATCGGGGATGGTGGACCCAAGATATGTGAATTGATGGATGGCTTCAAGCTCGTAGTCATCAATGGTGATGGCTGGTGGAGATGGCGTGTCTTGGCCCAGGACGTTTGTCTTCTTAAGACTGATGGTCAGACCAAAATCTTTGCAGGCCTGGGAGAAGTGGTCCATTAGTGACTGCAAGTCCCGCTGAGTATGGGTCACAACTGCGGCATCGTCGGCAAATAGCATGTCTCTGATGAGGGCTTCACAGACTTTTGTCCTTGCTCTGAGGCGGGCGAGGTTGAAGAGCCTGCCATCTGATCTGGTCCGCAGGTGGATCCCTTCTTGCGCTGTGCTGAACGCATGCCTCAGGAGGAGAGCAAAGAAGATTCCAAAGAGGGTTGGGGCCAGGACGCAGCCTTGTTTCACACCGCTGCGCACGTCGAAGGGCTTGGAGAGGTTCCCGTTGAACTGCACCATCCCTTTCATGTTTGAGTGGAAGGACTCAATTAA
The DNA here is from genome assembly GCA_030674185.1 of Monoplex corrugatus. Lineage (NCBI taxonomy): Eukaryota > Metazoa > Mollusca > Gastropoda > Littorinimorpha > Ranellidae > Monoplex > Monoplex corrugatus. The sequence goes on along the minus strand of CM060315.1, from coordinate 22,550,392 downwards.
GCTGTGCAGTTTGGGGGGGCAGCCAATTTTTCGGAGAGCCCTGAAAAGGCCATCTCTGCTGACTAGGTCAAAGGCCTTGGTGAGGTCAATGAATGCCACATACAGGGGCATCCGTTGCTCTCTGCACTTCTCCTGGATTTGGCTAAGGGAGAAGACCATGTCTACCGTGGATCTCTCTGCTCGAAAACCACACTGTGATTCCGGGTAGACGCGTTCAGCCAGTTTCTGCAGGCGGATTAGGAGGACCCGAGCATAGACTTTGCCAACAATGCTGAGGAGCGAGATACCTCTGTAGTTGTTGCAGTCGCTCCTTTCGCCCTTGTTTTTATACAGGGTGACGATCTTGACGTCCCTCATGTCCTGTGGTACAGCTCCCTCATTCCAACACTGACAGAGAACTGCGTGCAAAGGGTGCAGAAGAGAAGTCTTGCAGTGCTTGATGAGGTCTGGGGGAATTCCGTCGTTGCCAGGCGCCTTCCTTGATGCCAGGCTATCAATGGCCTTGCTGAGTTCGTCCACAGTTGGCTCTGCGTCAAGTTCTTCCATTACCGGCATGCACTTGATGGCATCGAGGGCTAAGGGGGACACCATGTTCTGTGTGGAGTAGAGGTCGGAGTAGTGTTCCGCCCATCTTTCCATCTGTTGGCTAGGATTGCTGATTACTTCCCCAGTGGAGGATTTGAGGGGGGCGATCTTGCTCTGTGTTGGTCCCAGTGCCTTCTTGATGCCATCATACATTCCTCGGATGTTGCCTCTTTCAGCAGCACTCTGTATCTCTTCGCTGAGCTCTGTCCAGTACTCGTTTGCGCAGCGCCTGGCGTTAAGCTGAACCTTACTTCTGGCAGCCCTGAGGATTTGCAGGTTCTTCTCACTGGGTGACCGCTTATACTTGGTGAGTGCGGCACGCTTGGCCTCAACAGTGGGAGTCATCTCTGATGATTTGGCCTCAAACCAGTCGTGGGACTTCACAGTTTTCTTCCCAAAGGTGGCCATAGCAATGCGGTGCATGGTGTCTCGTAGCGTTTCCCATCTCTCAGTGGCAGAGTCTCTGGGCTGCAATGCATCCGTATTCTCTCTGAAAGGCCTCTGCGAACTGTTCTACAAGATCTGGCTGAGACAGAGGTAAGACATGAATGTGTAATGTCAGCACTGCTCTTCAGTATAAAATATAGACTAGGTAAAACATAGTCTAAGTAGGGCCTCAGGACCTGGCCAGCTCATGGGTTTATGTGCAGGCTAGAGGCTTGTGCCATGATCACCATACACATGGCACCTGTGACGTTAGTGCATATGGAATTAGTTCCGAGCGCGGAGAAACTGAAACTGAAACTTCAACGTGGCCATAGACTGGGTGATGAGATAGCGACTGAAGACCAACCAAGAGACATCAGATAGAATCTTTTTTCAACAGTGGATAATCTTGACTGTAGAGACCACTTGGCACTAATCTCCCACATTCACCAACATCATCATCATCATCATCATCAGGTGCCCTGCCGCATGGCGTTGGCGACCATGGACTTCCAACCATCTCTATCTCTCGTTGCCCCCAGCATCTCCCCCACCCTCCTCATCCCCAGCCACTCTGCAAGTCCGTCCAGCATTCTCTCCCTGGGTCTACCTGGTGCTCTCTTTCCCTCCAGCTTTCCAATTGTGACCAGGTGCTCCAAATCCCCCTTCCTCATAAAATGGCCTATAAATGTTGCTTGTCTTTTCCTAATCTTCCCTACGAGTGATCTACTTCTGTCTGCCTCCATCAAGACTGTCTCGTTTGTTTTCTTTGCTGTCCATGGAACTCTCAACATTCTTCTGAGAAACCACATCCCGGCTGCCTCGATCCTGCTCTGGCTTTGCTTGCTGACTGTCCATGTCTCGCATCCGTAAAACAGTATTGGTTCTATATAACATTCAAGGACTCTCTTTCTGATGTTAATTGAAAGGCATTTGTTGGTAAGAATGCTTGTCATCTTCTTGAATGCTGTTTTGGCTTGGCCGATTCTGCCAGCTATTTCCGATGTGCATCTGCCGTCTGATGAAATGACCGTTCCCAGGTATTTGAAATTATTAACATGTGTCAAGGTTGTGCCATTTGCTGTTATTTTGCAGGAGGGGATTTCATGTTTTTTACTGATCACCATGACTTCAGTCTTCCTGCTGTTTAGTTCCAACCCTTTACCTTTGCTTTCTGTTTCTAGTATATTCACAAGGTTTTGTAGGTCCCTTTCATTTTCTGCAATTAGCACGGTGTCGTCTGCGTACCGAATGTTGTTTATCATTTTCCCTCCAACCTTTAATCCAGGGTCTTCTTCTAGGTTTCTCATGATGTTTTCGCTATATAGTGAAAACAGATCTGGTGACAAAACACAACCCTGTCTTTTTCCTGCATGTGTTGGTGAATGTCTCTTGATTCTATCTGATGTCAGATAGAATCAAGAGACATTCACCAACACATGCAGGAAAAAAAAATCCCGTCTGAACTTCTTCGTATGACAATTAAGCACAATTAGCCAGAAGAAAACAGCTGATGACGATGAACACCCAGACTCCTCACCAATCCAAGTAGATGGAACAGACCTAACAACAACTGAGGAGGTCACCTACCTAGTCAGCACTGTCAGACTCGACGGAGGAGCGGATAGTCACATCAAGAGCCTTGCCAGCAAAGCCAGAAATACCATCAAAATATTTAACAACATGTGGATGGAGATACCCCCACCCCCCATTCCTGTCCCTTCAATATAGCAAGAGACTAATAGAGTTGTATCATTTCTACCCTATTTTACAGTTCAGAATGCTCGAGAATGACGGAAAGCGAGCTTACCAGCTCTCTCTCTCTCTCTCTCTCTCTCTCTCTCTCTCTCTCTCTCTCTCTCTCTCTCTCTCTCTCTCTCTCTCTCTCGCTCTCTCTCTCATCGTCGTTGTCGTCATCATTCACCACCATCACCACCACCACCAACACCACCTTCACCACCACCACCACCGTCATCATCATCATCATCATCGTCATGCTACTACTACTACCTACCACTCTTTCATCTTTCAGGCCTATCCTGTTACTCATAGCGCTATTGAAATGATTTTGTGTTCACATATGTGTGTGTTGGGGAGGGGAGGGGGCGTAGGTGCATGCGTGCGCGCGTGCGCGTATAATACCACCACAGATTTCTTGAGGACAGACAAGTTAAAAAAAAAAATCGAAATAAGAAGACATACGAGAAAGAAGCCAGACTGATAAATAAAAAAACACTACAAAGTGGGCAAATATTGCCTATTTTAAGATTTACAAACTCGTTACCTGGTTGTCAGATTACAGCAGGACTGTCAAGAACTATATAATACGTAACACATGAACAAGTCGATTGGTGGGAAACGGGGAAGGGGACGCTTGGAATGGAATGGGAGATCACCGCTCCGTGATTTGTTTACAAAAAGTGTCTTGTCTGGTGTTATATAATTATGATGATTGTTTCCCTTGGGATGCGAGATGCGGTCTATGCATTTTGGAATTATCTTCAAATAAACGAGTTTCTTCAAATCTTTCTCCTCCTCAGTTCTCTCTCTCTCTCTCTCTCTCTCTCCTCTCTCTCTCTCTCTCTCTCTGTCTATCTGTCTGTCTGTCTCTCTCTCTCTCTGTCTGTCTGTCTGTCTGTCTGTCTCTGTCTCTGTCTGTCTGTCTGTCTCTCTCTCTTTCTCTCCCTCCCTCCCTCCCCTCTCTGTGTCTGTTTCTTTCTGTCTCTGTTCTATCTCTCTGTCTCTTTCTGTCTGTCTCTCTGTCTGTCTGTCTGTCTCTCTTTCTGTCTGTCTCTGTGTCTGTCTGTCTCTCTGCCTGTCTGTCTCTGTCTCTGTCTGTCTGTCTCTGTCTCTCTCTCTCTCTGTCTCTCTCTGTGGCCTTTTCAAATCATTTGTTTATTGTGAAGACATTTCTTGAATGTCACTACAAACATTCAAAAATTTAAGTTATGGTGAGACAAAATAGATGTAGACAGATACCCGATATGCTTGCTCTCTAATGTCAGGTGTACGCTATTCGATATTGAAATGAGTCCAATGAGAACACACGACTGTCTATAAAACTGATAAATGTCGCGGTATTTGAACAGTATGCCAGAGGTTTAGAAAACTGGGTAACCATGATAAGACTGAAGAAAAACAAAGACAAGTTTGGTTTTACACGGAAAGACCAGAATCCTCATGCAAAACATTTTAAGTATATTTGACGTATTTAAAAGATTCTAATATGTTCAATTTTCATGGATGAATAATCATCTGTATTGTATTTATAATCCTATTTATTTCTTTATGCATACTGATAGGTAATCAAAGCCCATATCCTATTGCAACAAGACTTACATCTGATATAATCAAAGCCCATATTGTATTGCAACAAGACTTACATTTGATAATCAAAGCCCATATTGTATTGTAACAAGCCTTATATTTGATATAATCAAAGCCCATATTGTATTGTAACGAGACTTACATTTCATATTTTTGCTATATGTGGAAATTATTATCGTTACCGACGATCGCGCGTGCGTAATTTACTAAGCCCGTTATGCCATGAACCAACAACCTGGATTTCATTTCGGGTTTTTTTTTTTTTTTTTTGGTTGTTGTTGCTTGCTCAAGAACATCAGAGAGCAGTTTAGAAAATCAGAAAACAGTTTCTGCCATGACAGTATTTAATCCTCTGTCCACCAGCATTCTGCATTGTCAACCATGCTAGCAAAGCAAAATCTTAACCTTTTGACTTCTTCATCATATCTACCAGCTTCCTGCATGTTATTCAGTGTTGTACACGACACAATCTAATTAAGATGACGACAATGACACGGAGATGACGACGATGATACACAAATGACGACGACGACACTTGCATGATGACGACAAAAAAGCCAGCTCTCAGTTTGGAGAAATAGTCTGAGCTGAGTAGTCTTAGAGATCACAGGGCAATGGCCTAGCTTGCCTCATGTGGACAATTGTGCACATAGGAAATATTCCTGGAGCGTCGGATCTTGTCCATGCTGTTGTTTCAGTGGTGTCGGTCCAAAACCCAATTACTGGGACCGGAGGATACTGGGCTCAACTGCACCCATCGTACGCACCTTTAAACAGACAGAAAAATTATGGTCATATAACAAAACCCCAATGCATAAACCGTAACGTTTAATAATAGCATTCAAGAGAGACAACCCCATCGACTCACAACAAGTTACTTTGAAAGATTTAGTCCCCTGCAACAACATTTTCTCAAGGATGCATTTCACTCTTTCCTGCACAAATCATAAATTAACTTATCCCAAACAGAAACCTCTTCTTCTGTAACTAAACGCTGAAAAGGCTGCTATCCTTCTCCTTACCCCCCCTTCCCACCCTAATCTGCAACCATTATCCCTTCCTCAACTGCATCCTAACCCTTATGTAGAATAATTACCTGTCAATACTGTAAACGACTCAAACTTTAAGTTAAATTCAGTATTTCAAGATACAATTACAAAATGTATCTACCGCACGACTGGACAGTTCTTCAGCAGGTCTTTGAGACGGTGTGGGTCTGTTGCAGTGCGGGTTCCGTCTAGCAGCTGAAGCCAGTTCGCAACAACGATTCCATAACTGACAGAAACACTACCAATACCCTCAGACGACACGCGTGGGATAACGTCCCATAAGAAAACGTTTCCATTGCAGACGAATGCGACCTGTCATCTCAAAGCAAACAACCAGGAAAATCAAAACAAAACAAAACAAAACAAAACAAAAAACCAAACCAAAACCAAAACAAAAAACAAAACCACCACCACCACAACAACCACAACAACAACAATTACAACAACAACAACAACGACAACAACTATTAAATGAAGACGGAGATCACTTAACGCTTTGACTCTCGCACCCTGTCCACCAGCATCCTGTATTGTTAACCATCTTAGCAAAGCAAAAACTTAATCCTTTGACTCCCTGACCCTATCCACCAGCGTCCTTGCAACCTGACCTTATCCACCAGCTTCCTGAGAGAGAGAGAACTCAGAACTCAGAAATTGAATGATTTGTTTGTCTGATAGCCAATTATTGTAAAATTGACAGTTGGATGAATGATAGAGATGCTGTTAATGACAAATATTCTTAGCTGGCCAGTTAAGATGGACTAGAATA
>CM060315.1:22534236-22541736 GCA_030674185.1 Monoplex corrugatus | reverse complement strand
GCTTGTTGCGATGGTTGAATAATTCTTTGATATTTTTAAGTCTAAGAGTCGACAAAGGGTTGGTCAGTCTTAACAGCCAGATCCTCCACGTCTCTGAGGTATCGTGTGATTTAAAACTGGTGTTGTTTGGATGGAGGGGATGCAGAAATGTGGTCAAGGTGTTCAAATGTTGTAATACTAATAGATATAAAAAAAAACATCAACAACAACAAATAAACAAACGGCCAAGTCACAAGTCAAAGTTAACAAGAAACTGTTGTCTTGTTTACAGACCGAACGGGAAGGTAGGGAGATGACACACGGCATTATGATATGTGAAAGAAGGAATGGCTTATTCATAGGGCTTGACCCCCGTTTTTGTAATGACGATTTTGGTTCGGTTGTGTGCATGCATTGACACTGCAATATCAAACCGCTCAGATTACAAACGGTTGAGAAAATCGATTTCAAAACCAATTTGCTCATCAGAAACTCAAGACTTGTGCTTCTCCAGGTCACTGTGATCTAAAGAAAGGTTCGATTAATGTAACATTGAGAACTGCCAGGAAACTGGTAGAAACTGGTAGATTCTTTTAGATGTGGATCATCATCATCATCATTAGCATCAGCATCATGTGCCCTGCCGCATGGCATCAGCGACCATGGCCCTCCACATGAATCTACCCCTTGTCCCTGCAAGTACATCCTCCACCCTCTCTGTCTTAAGCCACCCTGCAAGTCCGTCCAATATTTTCTCCCTGGGTCTACCTGGTGTCTCTTTCCCTCCAGCTGTCCTGTTGTGACCAGGTGCTCCAGTTCCCCATTCTTCATAAAATGTCCTATGAATGTTGTTTGTTTTTTCCTAATCTTCTTTATCAATGATCTTCTTGTGTCTGCATCCATCAAGACTGTTTCGTTTGTTTTCTTTACTGTCCATGGAACTCTGAACATTCTTAGAAACCACATTTCAGATACACAACGGAAATATTTTGTCAAGTTTCTGAGAAAGTGATGATCACCCTTTTGTCCCCAGATATAATAATCTGTTCTTGTTCTCCCCCACCCCCTCTTTTGTTTGTCATTCTTGTTCTCTGTTGCACATCACTTTTAAATCTTCTTTTTGTTTATTTTTTAAGAAAAAAGTCCTCTTCGTTTTGATTTCTGTATTGTACTGAATCACTTTCATACTATTCATGTTTGTTTGTTTATATGTTGTGCATACTTTGTTTGGGCGAGGGTTTGATATGGGAAAGCTTGCATTGGTTTATTCTGTTTTCTTTCCAAACTACTGTTATAAACAAAGTTTTGTTCTCCATGTTTGTCTGTCTGCGTGTGTCTGTCCTAGTAAATAATTGAATTCTCTCTCACTCTGTCTCTCTGTCTCTGTCTGTCTGTCTCTGTGTCTCTTTCTCTCTCTCTCTCTGTCTCTCTTTCTCAATACACACGCACGCACACACACACACACACACACACACACACACACACACACACACACACACACACACACACACACACACACACACACATATATATATATATATATATATATATATATATATATATATATATACACATGCATATACATACATGCAAATTCTTTGCGCTCTCTGTATGTCTGTCTGTATGTCTCTCTCTGTCTCTGTCTCTCTCTCAGTTTGTATCATTGTCTTCACAGTTTGAAAACACAGATATTAGGAATAAAAATCTCACCAGCTTTCTTCCATGCTCGTAACTGACATATTCCTTACCTTTAAATTGAAATAATAAATGAGTGTGTGTGTGTGCATGCGTGCGTGCGCCTGCGCGCGAGAGAGAGACAGTGTGTGTGTGTGTTTATGTGTATGTGTGTGTGTGTGTGTGTGTGTGTGTGTGTGTGTGTGTGTGTGTGTGTGTGTGTGTGTGTGTGTGTGTGCGTGCGTGCGTGTGTTTAGCTCTTAAAAGCTGATTGCTTTCAGCTTGCTGGCGTGTGACATTTCATTCATAGAGAAGATCGTTGGACTGCGCTACAGAATTGAGAATTGAAATGTTTTTAGGAATCAAGAAAAAATAAACCCACGAAAAAAATATTCAGAACGCGTATATATAACAACCAGACTAGCAGTCAGAAGTTTCCAACGTTGCTTTTCTGTAACCACAATGGATGTTCGATATGCACGCGGGCAGCCACACTTGTTTTGGATTAAATGTTTTTAGTGAAGTCATTTAGAAGACTTTTGCTGAGTTGAAAAAAAAACAAAAAACAAAACAAAACAAAAACAAGAAAACGTTCTTCAGTTATGGATGTGACAAGCTTGCACTGCTGCATGGGCATCAAGCTGTTTGTAGTTACGTACATTTAAAAAGAAGTTGAACGTACGATAGAGAAAATAGGGATTCACAAGTGTTTCCATTGATAAACTGATTCTCTGACACGTGAAACACTGATTCTTTATCACATGAAACCTGTTTTCGTTTGAAATACGGTTAAGAAACTTCTGTGTTCATTAAAAAAAAAAATTTAAACTCTTGCTTGATACTTTAAGCTTGTCTTTTTATTATTTTACATGGGCAAAATAAATGGGCTGTGTCTAGAGCATCATGCCTGGCCACTTTCGCGGCATATTGAACATCCCTTGTGGTTGTAGAAAAGCAACGTTGGGAACTTCTGACTGCTAGCTATCGAGACTATAGTAAAGGGAAAAGAGCTGGCAGTTATGCCAGCTGGTGGCTTGGTAGGCTGCCCAATTGAGACAGATAAAGGCCCAGGTTGCTGGGCTGGACCTGGTTGGTGCGAGTTGTGTGTGGCTATGTCCCAGGGTTTGTCATCTCCCCACCTTACCATTCGGTTTGTAAACAAAGTAATTGACGACTTGGTCCGAATGGGGCATGCAGCGCACGGATAGCCCTCCTTTGCTTGATGAAATTGCTATCGTGTGGCGTTGGGAACTTGGGAGGTGATTGTCTGAAGAGTGGTGAGGCATTGGTGCACTTGTCCCATGCAGTACTCTTGGGTGTTTCTTGTTAACTATAAAGGTCGTGCATGGCTTTTATTGCACTTTTGTTATTTATTGATTTATTAAAGAACAGCGTACAACAACATAGTGGAGTATGGTCAGATCGCCTAACAGCTTGGGTTCTCCATGCGCTAGTAAAAGTCTTGTGCAATGCGTGCTGAGTCCATATGAATTTGGCGAATAACGCTATAGAAGAGTGATTTAGACTAAAACTTTTCTTTTTTTTTTTAATTTATGAAAAGATGTCAATTTATCTAGGAATTTAAATCGTCGGACTGAAGTTAGAATATAACTGACATTTCGATGCCCGAAGTAACACCGTAGAAATTTGTTTTAGAATTGCTTGAAGATATGTAACTGTTTCATTATTGTCAGATTACGTCGTTTTTGACGTTTGGAAAAGACTCATAACAAAAGTTTAATTGAGGTGAAAGTCATGATTAAAAAAAAAAAGAAAGAAAAAAAGTCTAGTACCAATCTGATAAAATCTGACAAAATTCAAGTAAGATTAAATCAGAACTGAGGAAGCAAAACGGGGGCAAGAGGAAGCAATCGTCTTAACATCGTTTCAGCAATTATGATGTAATGTGACAATCGTTTTCTTTTATGACATTTGTCAGGGGAGAGGGGGAGAACCAAAACCAAACCAAACCAAACCAAACCAAACCAAACCAAACCAAACCAGACAAACAAACAAAATCCAGACCATGTTATTTTGTTTTATAACATTTGTCAGGGGCGAGGGTAACCAAAACCAAACCAAACCAAAACCAAACCAAATCAAAACAAACAGAAAAAAGTAACCCAGACCACATCGTTTTGTTAATTTATAGCATTTGTCAGGGGGAGGGGGGAACCAAACTAAAACAAACAAACAAACAAACAAACAAAAAACACCCCAGACCATGTCATTCTGTATTATAACATTTATCAGGGGCCAAGGGGAACTAAAACCAAACCAAACCAAACCAAACCAAAACAAAACAACAACAAAAAGTAACCCAGACCTTGTCATTTTGTTTTATAGCATTTGTCAGGGGCGAGGGGAACCAAAATCAAACCAAACCAAACCAAACCAAACAGAGAAAAGTAACCCAGACCATGTCATTTTGTTATATAGCATTTGTCAGGGGAGGCGGGAGAACCAAAACCAAACCAAACCAAACCAAACCAAACCAAACCAAACCAAACCAAACCAAACCAAATCAAATCAAACCAAACTAAAACAACAAAAAAAGTACCCCAGATCATGTCATTCTGTATTATAACATTTGTCAGGGGGCAAGGGGAACCAAAACCAAATCATAGCAAACCAAAACAAAACAAACAAAAAAGTAATCCAAACCAGGTCATTTTGTTTCATAACATTTATCAGGGGGCGAGAACAAAAACCAAATCAAGCCAAAACAAAACGAACAAAAAAGTGATCCAGACCATGCCATTTTCTTTTATAACATTTATCAGGGGGGATGGGGAATTAAAACCAAATAAAAACAAACCAAACCAAAAGAAAAGTAATCCAAGCCATGTAATGAAGAGTAGTGTAGACTATTGTCATTTTCTCCAACCTCAGGCAAACATCATGGAAAATTTTTACGCTTGACAGAGACCAGTTGGCCGAAAATTTGCAACTGTGTGTGTTTTTTTCTTTTTCTTTTTCTGTTTCTTTGGTTGTTGTTTTTTCAAATAGTGTTTTTATGTTATCTTCGTGTGTTTCTTGTTTCCTTTTACACAGATGGTTCTAATAAAATGCAGAACATACTGTGTTGTGGACGGTTTAGTGAAATGCTAACTGTGTCTTAGAAGTTTCTAGTAAAATGTATGATGAATAGTGTCACGGATGTGTTCTGGCAAAATTCAATGGATACAGTGTCACAGAGGTTTGTAGTAAAATGCAAAGTATATATTGTCACGGATGTTTTTGGCAAAATTCAGTATATACATTGTCACGGACGTTTCTAGTAAAATGCAAAGTATACAGTGTCATGGATGTTTCTAGTAAAATGCAAAGTATACAGTGTCACGGATGTTTCTAGAAAAATGCAGAGTATACAGTGTCACGGATGTTTCTAGAAAAATGCAGAGTATACAGTGTCACGAATGTTTCTAGTAAAATCCAAAGTCCACAGTGTCACGGATGTTTCTAGTAAAACCCAAAGTCTACAGTGTCACGGATGTTTCTAGTAAAATCCAAAGTCCACAGTGTCACTGATGTTTCTAGTAAAACTCAAAGCCAACGTTGTTACAGGTGTTTCTAGTAAAATGCAAAATAAACAGTTTTAGGTGTTTCTAGTAAAATGCAATGCAAACATTGTCATGGATGTTTGTAGTGAAATGCAGAATAAACAGTGACGACAGATGTTTGTAGTAAAGAGAAAACCGTGTCACAGATATTTCTAGTAAAATGGAGATGAAAAAAAAAAAAAGAAGAAAAGAATAGAGAAAAAGGAGCAGACAGAGGGAAGCAAGAAGTGTGTGTGCGTGTGTGGTGCGTGCGTGTATGTGTGTGTGTGTGTGCGTGCGTGTGTGTGTGTGTGTGTGTGTGTTGTGTGTGTGTGTCTGTGTGTGTCTGTGTGTGTCTGTGTGTGTCTGTGGTGTGTGTGTGTTGTGTGTGTAGGGGGATAGCGGGGGTTGGTAGTGAGAAACGTACAGTTTTTATTTGGCCATTTGACCTTTACAAATGTTAACAATGCGATTATTTATTTCATGCCAATTTATCGGTTGAGTATCAGGTGACAATATTCACTGCGTATTTTCTAACTGGAAATAAATGTTTCGGTTTTTTGTTTTGTTTTTGTTGTTCCTTTGACTGCCAATAATTATAGGAATTTTGATATTTGAGTATATATCAAGAGGGCAAATAGAAATATATTTGACGTTTTATTACTTCTATTATTTTTCGTTGTAAGAGTGTGGTAGAGATGTTTTAGGGTTTAACAAAAACAAAACAAAAACACAAACAAACAAAAAATAAAGAAAAGAGAGAGAGAGAGAGAGATTCATTTAGCTATGCGATTACTTAGTGATACGTTTAATAATTTTCGATGTTTGTTTTGGAACACATTTCTTTTTCTATTATGTAATTCTTGTTATCAATGACAAGATAATGTTCTTATGTGCTTTTTGCTGGGTGTAGTTTGTCAACGCAGCTTACTGTGAAAATTCTGTACCTTCCAAATCTGTCACTTAAATTAATATGGTTATTGCTAGATTTATATGTTAACGGTTACGTGTATTGTTGAGTGTAATTTGTCATTGTTGTTGTTGTTGTTGTTGTTGTTGTTTGCAACGAAGCTCATTATGAAAATGATGTATCTTCGAATTTTGTCACTTAAATTAATATGATTACTGCAGTATTGTCAACAACAACAAACCAGTTTGCGCTAACACTGTTATAGCATACATATATTATTGACAAATTATTGCAATCCTTTGGTTTTCTCTCATCAAACCCCAAAATTATGAAAATGATGTATCTTCGAATTTTGTCACTTAAATTGATATGATTACTGCAGTATTGTCAACAACAACAAACCAGTTTGCGCTAACACTGTTATAGCATACATATATTATTGACAAATTATTGCAATCCTTTGGTTTTTCTCTCATCAAACCTCTTGAAATGGAGTCGAAGGAACGTACGAATCGATTTTTTTCTTAATATAATTGAAACATATAACATGGACAGTAAGAGAGAGAGGAGAGAGAGAGAGAGAGAGAGAGAGAGAGAGAGAGAGAGAGAGAGAGAGAGAGAGAGAGAGAGAGAGAGAGATGAGTATGTAACTCAGGTTCAAGCTCAGGCTCAGACTCAGAACAGTTTACTGTCTTTGGCCACAATACATCCAATGCCCGTGACATTGGAGTACGGAGATAGGTGCCCGCTAGGCTCAGTGGTTAGAGCACAGTACTTCTAACGCAGGGTTTGTGGGTTCAATCTTCCAGCGGGCCATTTTTTTTTTGAAGATATGAAATTTATATAGAGCCGAAGAGCTAGGAAGGCCTCAGGACCGTGCCAGCTCATGAGGGTTAATTGCCGACTTAAGGCATGTGCCATAATCATTTTGGATTTTTTCCATCAGTGATGTCAGTGCATATGGAGTTCGTTTCGAGCACGGAGATGTCATCTTGAGAAACTGAAATTCAAACTGACAAGGCTCGAATCTACATTTTCTTTGGTATCATACTATTTTCTGATGTAAACCATACTCGAGAGATACACAATCTGTCGTGTTATTCGGTAAATTTAAAACCTTTTGACTCACCTGCATCCTATCCACCAACCGCAAAAAACTTAACCCTTTGACTCTCTCACCGTATCCACCAGCTTCCTGCAGGAAGCTGAGGGATAGGGTGAGGGAGTCAAAGGATTAAGTTTTTGCTTTGATAACATGGTCGACAATGCAGGGTGCGAGAGTCAAAGGGTTAAGTTTTTGCTTTGCTAGCATGGTTGATAATGCAGGATGCTATTGGACATGGTGCAGCAGTCAAAGGAGGCATATTCAGAGGGATCTATGACGTGGATGACACT
>CM060315.1:22514236-22529236 GCA_030674185.1 Monoplex corrugatus | reverse complement strand
AATCTGTAAATATGAGTTTCTGAAATCTTTACTGACGGATTTATACTAAATCATTGTCAAAGATGTGGACTGTTAAGGAGTCTCGAAAGCTGAAGTTTTAAAGGTTAGGCACTGTGTTCCGTGTCAAGAAAAAATTAAGTACCTAGTCACAACAGGAAAACTAGAGGGAAAAAGAGCACCAGGTAGACTCAGAGAGAAAATATTAGCTTTTCTGAGTGCATGGGGACGAAAAAGTTAAGAGATATATTTGCTCGGATAAAAGATAGATTCATATGGAGGGCTGTGATCGCCAACGCCCTACCGCATGGCACATAATGATGACAATATAGGAAAACGCTTTTTCAATTTGTTATAAGTTTATTCCATACTCAGTAACAAATTGTCATCGATTTTCGCTCTGTGTGTGACGTAAAAAAATGATTATTACGTGTATGAAAACATGGCAGCTGTCTTGTGTCTTCATTTCGAGACACGAATTACGAAGTGATCTGTTTTGAGGATTCATTGCTCTCTTTGAAGTGGTGTAAGATCACGAACTTCTTTTTCAATCAAAAGTTTACATTTAAGGAAACACTGCTTTCTTGTCTTCCCTGAAGAGACGGAAGACGATCTTACTTCGACAAATTGAGGCAATGTGATTCTCTTCTTGCAGCAGATAGATGTAGGCATGTTTCTTAAGTTTAGATCAGGAGAAACCTAGTTTTGTTTTACCTGTTTGATCGTATCAAAACTTGATTGAAATTTTGTTACAACTGCTTGGACACACACGCGCGCGCGCGCGAGCACACACGCACATACACACACACACCCTATCTAACACACACACACACACACACACACACACACACACACACACACACACACACACACACACACACACACACACACACACACACACACACACACACATATATATATATATATACTATATTATCTAATGTATATATATATATATATATGTACATATACATCTATGTATATGTACATATATATATATACATTATATATATATATATATATATATATATATGTGTGTGTGTGTGTGTGTGTGTGTGTGTGTGTGTGTGTGTGTGTGTGTGTGTGTGTGTGTGTGTGTGTTTATTTCTCTCCTTTCTTCCCTTCAATCAGTCATCATTATCTTGTTTTGTTTGTTTGTTGTTGTTTTTCTATTTAACAAACGAAAAAAAAAATACTTAGGGTTAGTATAAAGGGTTTTTGCGTCGTACTTATTTCTTGGATTGTATTTTTTATCATGTCAGACAGAACTAACAAGCAAACATAAAACTCATATGGCGTGCATTACATAACAGCAAGCTTACCGCTGAGTTTTTGTCGTGGAATACAACCTTAATTGCTCATTCAGCTCAGAGAGAGAGAGAGAGAGAGAGAGAGAGAGAGAGAGAGAGAGAGAGAGAGAGAGAGAGAGAGAGCAAGGCGTTGCTTCCTTTCACTTTTATTTTCCGGACTTTACGAGACTTGATATAGATGTATTTTTTTTTGGTAGTCTCACGAATAACACATTACAGCAGACGTCAGTACTTTAGCACGTAACACTAAGAACTTGCAGCAGCAATAACCTTACCTTGTACTTATATAAACAACACCCAGCAACAAACATTTACCATCACCAGTGTTTTCCTTTTGTTTTTACACAAAGAGCACTCAACGACAAAAACTTTTACCAACACCATTACTACCTTATACTTTAATGAACAGTATATAGCTGCAAACATTACCAGTGCATAGATCATTGTTAACTGGGCCACAGCTCGCTCTCACCAAGTTATGCTTATTGATTTACAAAAATTAAAATGAATTAAATAAAACAAAAAGTAAATCGATGAATGACAAAATAAATGAAAAAGGTGCTTAGTTCAATCAAGAATCACATGTACATTTACAGTCGTTCCAGGTTTCTATTTACCTGATTCTTGGTAGAAAATAGACTGGTTGATTCCAGTACTTTTTTCCCATAGGGGGAAATAGTGGTGAAAAGGAATAACCCTTGAACAAAGTTATAATACTCTTGGGGAAAAGAAAACAACAACGCAAAATTTTTAGAATTGTAGATGATACAGGACTATGTGTATGTAAATATCTTTTGATAAAACTGAAACAGGACATTGAAACAATATACGATTCGTAAATTGTTGTTTGAACTTTCTTCTTCTAAGCGAAAAGAAAAAGTATTCGTATGGTAAAATTTACTGTTGAAGAAAAATCACCATCATAGAGTTTCACACGAAATAAATAATTTATTTGCCTGATTTGTAAACAAATGTAATAGACAGTGGAAGAATCAAATGTAAAGCACGCAGTTTTTCAAACGGCCCAAATTTTACATTTTTCCTGCTCCTGTCTTCACACATTGACATGAAAAAAAAAAAGGTTAGATAATAAAGCGCGCCCATTGAAGGTTTACTGACATTGACAGAGCAAACATTCGTTTGACAAACGGAGTATCTATCAGACCCTGTGGAGTTGATTGTTTTATTTCAGATCAAAATTTACGTACTGATTTATTTGATTATTTTTTGCAGTTGCAAATTTCAACGGTCAGATTCAGTAAGGAACACTCAGGGACTTTAAACATGCGGAGACAGAGATACATATAGACTAGTGTAAATAAAAACTTGTAGACATACAGCCTGACATATGGCCTCAGCATACATAGAGGCACGGAAACACAGGCATGCACAGAAATATAGAGA
Organism: Monoplex corrugatus; assembly: GCA_030674185.1. Taxonomy (NCBI): domain Eukaryota; kingdom Metazoa; phylum Mollusca; class Gastropoda; order Littorinimorpha; family Ranellidae; genus Monoplex; species Monoplex corrugatus. Next base: position 22,526,525 of record CM060315.1, on the reverse strand, counting down.
CAGGAATACACATACTGGCACGCGCACAGATACATGAATATATAGACACGAAGACGCAGACACAATGGCACATAGAAATTGGGAGTCATAAAGGGGCGGCATGTAATGGTTGGTTGTCTGCTGAAAAAGTGACTGTTGATGTGAGGAGTGCTATTTCTTTAGAAAAGTATTTTAAAGAATTGCCGACTAGAAGTATCTTAACAGATGAGAGAATGGATGTAAGAAGACAGAACGAAGAAAGTAGTGAATAGAAAAGAGGAACACCTAAACCATACTCTTCAGATCCAATTATATAAGATATAATTAATTGTGCAACGTATATTCACATCAAGTCATTGGGACACAGAGGTAAGAATCTATGGACACTGACACAGAGAGGAACAAACACAAGTGTTTAAAAGCACCCCAAGGTGTGTGAGATTCAATGTTGCCCCTGTGTGCCATCAAGTTGTGCACCAGACATTAATTTTGTGGTCAATGAGGCAGCCAGACATGAAGGATTGGTCAGTGCTTCGACCAGGGATTGACGGTCATTTTGTCATAGGCCTCTGTCAACCGTCCTGCTTGTTGGATGTTGGTTCTATCAGGGAAATATTTGTTTGTCAATTATCTGGCCTTGGAAGCTACGAACATAATTGCTGGGGATATGGGCTATACTTAATCACCAGAACAGTTTTCGATTACAGGCATTACGTAAGACACACACAGATAGTAGCTAACGTCGCCGGTGAAGACATAGAACACAGAGAGACAGGAAACACACAGACACAAAGACAATGAAGACATAGAACACAGAGAGACAGGAAACATACAGACAGACACAAAGACAATGAAGACATAGAACACAGAGAGACAGGAAACATAAGACACACAAAGACAATGAAGACATAGAACACAGAGAGACAGGAAACATACAGACAGACACAAAGACAGGGAGATTGAGTTGGTGGAGACAGTGGGACAGAGAGACAGGAAACATGCAGACAAACACAGACATAACAAGTAAGTGGAAGCACTGGGAATTGGGGCACAGAAAGGCGGGAAACATACAGACATGAGACACATGCAGGGAGAGTTAAGTTAGTGGAGACAATGGGACAGAGAGACAGGAAACATGTAGACAAACACAGACAGAAACAAACAGATAAGTGGAACACTGGGGTTTAGGATACAGAAAGGCGGGAAACATACAGACAGACACAGGGACAGATAAGTTAGTGGAGACTGTGGGACACGGAGAGACAGGAAACATACAGACAGACACAGACAGGGACAGACAAGTTAGTGGAGACGGACACAAGACAGTGAAACATAAGACAGAAGACAGAACAAGGACACACAAAGTAAATGTAGACTTGGAACACGAGAGACAGGAAACATACAGACAGACACAAGACAGGGAGAAGAGTTGTGGAGACAGTGGGACAGGAGAGACAGGAAACATACAGACAAACACAGACAGGACACAAGTAAGTGGAAGCACTGTTGGGCACAGGAAAGGGCAGGAAACATACAGACAGAGACACAGACAGGGAAGAAAGTTAGTGGAGACTGGGACAGAGAGACAGGAAACATAGACAACACAGACAGAAACAAACAATATAGTGGAAACTGTGGGTAGGATACAGAAAGGCAGGAAATACAGACAGACACAGACAAGGGACAGAAAGTTAGTGGAGACTGTGGGACACGGAGAGACAGGAAACATACAGACACAGACAGGGACAGACAAGTTAGTGGAGACTGTGGGACACGGAGAGACAGGAAACATACAGACAGACACAGACAGGGACAGACAAGTTAGTGGAGACTGTGGGACACGGAGAGACAGGAAACATACAGACAGACACAGACAGGACAGACAAGTTAGTGTAGACTGTGGGACACGGAGAGACAGGAAAATACAGACAGACAGACAGGGACAGACAAGTTAGTGGAGACTGTGGGACACGGAGAGACAGGAAACATACAGACAGACACAGACAGGGACAGACAAGTTAGTGGAGACTGTGGGACACGGAGAGACAGGAAACATACAGACAGACACAGACAGGGACAGACAAGTTAGTGTAGACTGTGGGACACGGAGAGACAGGAAATATACAGACAGATCAGAAGGACAGACAAGTTAGTGGAGACTGTGGGACACGGAGAGACAGGAAACATACAGACAGACACAGACAGGGACAGACAAGTTAGTGGAGACTGTGGGACACGGAGAGACAGAAATATACAGACAGACACAGACAGGGACAGACAAGTTAGTGTAGACTGTGGGACACGGAGAGACAGAAAATACAGACAGACACAGACAGGGACAGACAAGTTAGTGGAGACTGTGGGACACGGAGAGACAGGAAACATACAGACAGACACAGACAGGGACAGACAAGTTAGTGGAGACTGTGGGACACGGAGAGACAAGAAATATACAGACAGACAGGGACAGACAAGTTAGTGGAGACTGTGGGACACGGAGAGACAGGAAACATACAGACAGACACAGACAGGGACAGATAAGTTAGTGGAGACTGTGGGACACGGAGAGACAGGAAACATACAGACAGACACAGACAGGGACAGACAAGTTAATGGAGACTGTGGGACACGGAGAGACAGGAAACGTACAGAGATGAGCCACATAGACAGGGACAAATAATTTAGTGAAAACACAGTGACACGCAGAGAGATGGAAACGTACAGACACGAGGCAAATATGGAAATATTAACTTGGACACAGACAGGAAACATACAGAGGGGGAAAAGTACAGGCATGTGGCCAACACGGATAGGTAAACTTGGACACAGACAGGAAACATACATACAGACAGACAAGAACAAACATGTGAGTGGAGACATGGTCATGGTCACTGGGATACACAGAATTGGGTAATATACACATAAGACACACAAAGTAACTAACACCCTTTATGGATACATAACTGTAGTTATTGGGAGATACAGGGATGGCGGCATACAGACATTTCATGAGCTGTAACAAAGAAACAAGGAACACATAAATATTATAACGACACTCAGAGACTGGAACAAAACATAACATTTTTGCCTTTAAGCTTTTACCGAAGTCCTATCAACCATATAACCCAAACGAAATCAAACCTTATACAAAGACTTACATACGATAGTTCGCCAGAGCTGTGTGTTTTTCAGCTCATCGGCGTTAAAGTGTCCAGCGTTTTTGAAGCGTCTTTGTAGATGTGTAAGCTGCAAGTGTTGTCCCTGTGTGCCATCAAGTTGTGCACCAGACATAGTCAATGAGGCAGCCAGACATGAAGGATGTGGTCAATGTTTCCACTAGGACTGACGGTCATTTTGTCATTGGCTTCTGTCAACCGTCTTTTTTGCTGGATATCGGTTCTGTCAGGGGAAATATTTGTTTGTCGATGGTCCCTCACTGTGGAAAGGATCCTTTGAAGCAAGCATGTAGTAGAAGGAAAGAGGCAAGCCAGCCAACATACAAGCAAGCAGGCTGATAGACAACGCACGTGTAAATGTGCCACCTCCACCACACGCACGAACACTCATCTATACAAGCATAGAAAACTACCAATTCTTCCCCCCTCTCTCTCTCTCTCTCTCTCTCACACACACACACCACGTACGTACACACACGCACGTACACACACACACACACATACACACCACACACACACGTGCACACACACACACACACGCACACAACACACACGCACGCACGCACGCACGACACACACACACACACACGCACGTACACACACACACACACACACACACACACACACGCACAAACACACACACATATATATGTATACATACATGCACATCTAATATATATAGGAAGAGAGAGAATGGGGTGGGAGAGAGAGAGAGAGAGAGAGAGAGAGAGAGAGAGAGAGAGAGAGAGAGAGAGAGAGACGTACACACAGACAGATATTTATGTATACATAAATGTACATCTATATCTATCTATCTATCTACCTATCTATCTGTCTATCTATCTATCTATCTATCTATCTAGTATCTATCTATCTATCTATGTATCTTATCTATCTATCTATCTATCTATCTATCTATCTATCTATCTATTATCTATCTATCTATCTATCTATCTACTATCTATCTGTCTATCTATTTATCTATTGTCTATTATCTATCTATCTATCTATCTACCTATCTATCTGTCTATCTATTTATCTATGTGTCTATGTATCTATCTATCTATCTACCTACCTATCTATCTGTCTATCTCATCTATCTATCTATATACATTATACATGTATACATCTATGGAAGAGAGATAATGGAGAGGGAGAGAGATAGGGGAGAGAGAGAGAGACTCGCGCGCGAGCGCGTGCACACACACTTGCACGCGCACACAGACACACAGACACACAACACACACACACACACACACACACACACACACACACACACACACACACACACACACACACACACACACACACACACACACACACACACACTCTGTAGTTTGAGATTTGGAAGTAGATTTTTTTTTTGGTAGAATTCTCCTTCATCATCATCATCATATTCTTCTTCTTTCTTTTTTTTTGTTTGTTTTGTTTTGTATTTTTGCCTGAAACTTTCTCTTTTCTGCACTTTTTTTTAGGTCTCCAACCTACTGCTTTTTCGACGTTTTTCTTCCCACCCCACCCCCTTTTTTTAAACTTTCTTTTCAATGGACACACTTTAAAACAGTATATCGACAGTCATTTAAATATACTTGTCACGCACATAATACGGTAACAATTCAAAAACGTTTTTAAAATTTACATCTAATTACTGTAGACACATATTTCAAAAAACAAATATGCATAATTTGAACATACATATCTCTGGTACATAAATAATTGTTTTATAAATGGATAAAGTTTGAAATATATTCACATGTGGAGTCTTCACTAATAAAGAACAGTAACAAAGATAAATGAAGAAAACTCTGTAATTTAAAGTTGTTTTTTCAAGAAACATAGGTTTATCATCACACTTGACAGAAAACTACGTAAGATGAAGTTTATTTTCTTTTTCATTATACTGTTCTACTAGGTAGCTGCTTCTTAAAAGCATTTACATTTCGCTGATAATGTTTTGTCTTTCATGCGTACAAATAATGCTTAGAAAGAAAGTATTCAATAATTCATATTTGGCTGGTAATGTTTTATCTTGCATGTATGTTGATAGTGCTTAGAAAAAAAAGTGTGATAAAGTCAAAGACACCAATGTGAATATTTTTTTCAGTGCAAAAAAAAAACAAAACAAAAAAAACTATATCCTGGGTAATCCTTACTGTTTCACTCTCACCGTTAAATTTTATCATCTGCCAAAAATTGTGGCTGGTTTCACATGTCCAGAAATATGGTCAATGCTTTCCTTTACAAGATTACAGAAAGCACATGCATTGGTTTTTATTAATACCATTTCTTGAAGAATGGCATTTGTTCCTTAATTCAGTGTATGACTCTAATTTGAAGCCATTTGAAGAGTTGTCTTACTTTAGATCCGATATTTGTCTCTGTTGCTATCCGTCACGTTGCCACTTCTTATTGTTGGCTTCCTATGGGTCAATAGTGATGCCTCTATATATGTCAATATAAATGGCAAACGTTTGTTAGAAAAAGAATAATATTTCTGTCTGGTTCATGACATGTGTGTTATGACGTTAAACAAACCTGTACTTGCTACATAAAAATAGATAGAATAAATGGAAAAAAAATTCACCCACGAACGGTTGTTTATTGTTGTGATGTGAACTAAATAAATATATACACTAGATTATGCTGCTGCTGCTGTTCCTCTGCTGCGGCTGCTGCTGCTCCTGCTGCTACTACTACTACTACTACTACTACTATTATTACTACTACTACAACTATTATTGCTGCTACTACTACTCTACCTCTGCTTCTACTATCGCTACTATTTGTACTATTACTTCTACTGATATGATGATGATGGTGATTAGGATGATTTAATGATATTACTGTTAACGATGATAACAATGCTATTAATAAATATCTTGACAATATTGATAATGATGATTATGACGATAATAGTAATAATACTGGTAATAAAACACAATAATTATGATAATAGATGATAATGATGATGACGACAGCGAAGACGACAGCAACGTCGACGACGATAATGATGGTGGTGACGACGACAACGACGATGATGATAATTATTAATAGTCATAGGAATAATAATGATAATAATAAGAAGGAGAAGCAGAAGAAGAAAAGGAAGAAGAAGGAGGAGGAGGGGGAGGAGGAGGGAAAAACTCAGTATATTACGTTAAAAAGCTGTCTCCACACCATAGTTAATTTAAGAGTGGAAACAGTTCTCCAAAGATAAGAGCACAATATACGTTCGTAAGTAATATGAATTTGTCTCAAACATGCGCACATAGACAAAAAGACACAGGCACATATTGAGAACACGAATTTTGTAGTCAGCAAAATGAATAATCATTTCAATATCAGCAAAATCATTCAATCCCTTTACATGTGTAGATGGAAGCTCGAATCATTCAAAGCAAAATACGTCAGGGACATTGTGTCTTTGTGGACAGAAAATAACATCTAGTCTCCTTCTTTCTTGGATTAGGATAAAACGACATATTCCTTTACTTGTTATAAGACAATTCCCGACATATTTAAATCAACATCATTAACATACCATTTCTTTTTTTCAGCCTGTCAAAAAGTCCAAAAGTTAAATATGTATAATTCATTTCAGTTTGTGTTCATTGTTACGTTTATCTGATTTACTGTTTAAATAGTTAGTTATGGTAAGTTAGTTCTTTTCTTAGCTCCCCCTTCTTCACCGTCTTACAGTTGCTCTATCCTTCCTTCTTTCTGAACGTATGAATAATGACTACACATAAGTATCTTCACTTGCCGTTCCTCTTTTTACCCGCCCCCCGCACGCCTCTCTCTCTCTCTCCCTCTCCCCCCATGCCTTTCTCTCTTTCTCTTTTTGTTACATTGTTATTTCTAAACAGATGTATGTGGCATGAGTAGATACTAAACCAAGGACAAACACCACCTCAGACAGGGATAGCCACACGTCGACACACACAGCTACAGAACAATCAAGCCATTCAACAAACTCTTTTTCTATATAATGAAAACAACAGACACCCCCCCCCCCCACACACACACAACACACACATATACACACTTTATCTAAAAGCACGTACGTCAAAAGACGTTAAAAGAAAGAAAAACATAAACAACAACGAACGAAGGAACACACACACAACCACACACACACACACACACATACACACACACACACACACACACACACACACACACACACACACACACACACACACTTGCATACACACACACACATACATACACACACACACACACGCACACACACACACACACACACTTGCATACACACACACACACACACACACACACACACACACACACACACACACACACACACACACACACACACACACACACACACACACACACACAACCTCTCTCCGATGTCGATGTGTAGTAATCTTTTAGTAAGAAAAGAAAAAGAACAAAAAACAAACAAACAAACAAACAAGAAAAGGAGATTAATGACATTGTACAGGATCGGGTGCACCCGGTGGGGAGTGGGATGTATGTGAAGGGAACAGGGTCAGGGTTAGTTGACAGATGTTAGACTGCACGTGCATAGTGTGGGTTATACGTGTTAACCCTTTGACTCCCGCACCCTGTCCAACAGCATCCTGCATCGTCGGCCATGCCAGCCAAGCAAAAACATAACTCCTGCAGGAAGCTGGTGGGTAGGTTGAGGGAGCTGGAGTCAAAGGGTGAAGTTTTTGCAGTTGGTAGATAGAATGTAGGAGTGAAAGGGTTAATAGTTGCATCGAAATTTAACTCCATTTATAAAAAAAAGGGTATGATGAAAGGAAGAGACTAAGTCGAATGGAGGCTGATGGGGATGGGGGAGAGGGCGGGAGGCGGAAGATCTTGTTACTTGCAGGTGTGTCCATTTTTTTTACTACGTGTTGTGAGTGCACTTGATGCTGAAGTTCAATGCCGTTCACGAAAGACCCAGCGAGGCCATGGATGGGATGAAAGGAAGGGAGTGGGGGCGGTAAAATTGTGTTAATTATGAATATAAAAGTGCTCTGTGTGTGCACGCGCGCGCGCGCGCGTGTGTGTGTGTGTGTTTGTGTGTGTGAGTGAGTGTGTTTGTGTGTGTGTGTGAGCGAGTGTATGTGCGTGCGTGCATGTGTGTATGTGTGTGTTCATGTGTGTGTGTGTGTGTGTGTTCATGTGTGTGTGTGTGTGTGTGCGCGCGCGCGCTCGAGTGTGTGTGTGTGCTCGTGTGCTCGTATGAATGTTGGAGAGAGGATTCATTCCTGCCTTCGTCTGGACACGCGCTTGTAAGCTTCGATCGAGGCGTACTTTTATCTAAAACAAACAAACAAACAAACAAATCAATAAACAAACAAAAAATCATATGATGCCAGCACTACGGAGATCTCCCACTCAGACAAGTCAGCATAAAGTGTGATCCCCCCCCCCCCCCCCCCCCCCACGTAACAAGCTGAGAAATTCAATCTGCCTATTGGAGTGTTCGTCAGTGTGCGTGGGAGGAAAAGAATGAATGGAAGGGCAAGTGTCAAGTTCTCTGGAAAGGTTAAATACATTCTGAGACGCGGACACACACACACACACACACACACACACACACACACACACACACACACACACACACACACACAACACACACACACACACACACACACAGAGAGAGAGAGAGAGAGAGAGAGGATTGCGAAATGTCCATTCTCACCGAAAAACAAGATAGATTAACAAAAGCAGTGAGGTGCATGCTGTGTTTGTCATGAGCTCTGGAGTCTGTTAAAAAATGAGATGAGGTGGTGTGGGGTGAGGGAAAACACATCACGTCGTTCTTTCATCTGAAAATGTGTGTAATTTTATCACATGTTTGCCAGACGTGTGATCTAACTTCAGTAACGAGTTTGGAGTTTGGGTTCGTTCAAGAGGAATTCATCACGCTCGGAAAATCCCATATGCGCTCCACCGAAATCTGCCGGCAATTATCTGGCAGAATTCCCAAGCCTGCGCAAAACCCTATTCCTTGCGAGGTCATAAACTTCAGTAACAAAGTTTCAGTTTTCAGTTTCAGTTTCTCAAGGTGACATATCCGCGCTCGGAACGAATTCCATACGCACTAACGTCACAGCTGCCACGTGTATGGTGACCGTGGCACATGCCTTAAGCCTGCTCTTAAACCCATGAGCTGGCCAGACCTAGACTACGTTTTACCTAGTCTATATTATATACTGGTATTTTATCAGCCTACCACTGGAATAATCTTCGTTACATGTAAACAGAGAATCTAGTTTAAAACAAATTAAGCCGTACATAATTCAAAGGGCACGCTGTCTTTAAAAATATATCAGGTTATTATGAATAGTCCTAACCACTGTGCATGTAGTCTTTTGCATAATGTATTAATATTTAGTGTAAAATTAATTGCACGTCCCCGTGAGGATACCGGGGCATTTTCAGTATAAATGGTGTCCCAACATTCTAGAAGTTCTGTGCTTTAAATTTCCTCTTTTCTGTCACTCTCTTTGTTTCTTCCTTGTTCCTTTGCTATCGCCGTTTTCCTTGTCATTTTCTGCCTTGCTGGTCCATTCATCTGTATGCGTTCGACAAAGTCTTGCTCACTTTCTCTTAGGATCGGTGATTGGATGCGTGTGTTGGGTGAATTTTTTTGGCTCTGGGGAGATGTGATGAGCGGAAGCATTTTACATAGTTTGGGCCCGTTTTTGTGTATGTTTTGGTGTCCTTAGTTATGTTTGGGTTTGTGTTCAATGTGTGTGTGTGTGTTTTTTTTGTGTGTGTTTTTTTTTTTTTTGGGGGGGGGGATTCCCTGTGTGATGGGTTGGACGAGGTGGTCAGCGTCTCCTTTGATTATGTACGCTCGAGCACTGATATGTAAACTTAATTTTCTTTTCCTTTTTTTTCCCCTGTTGAAGTATTGTTTATGTTTTGAAACGGTTATATGCCTGATATGGCTCTATGCAGTCGGCTGGGCTTGATACAAAACTAACAATAACAAATAACAATTAATTACACGTGATGATTTTATTCCTTGCTTGTTTCTTTGCTTGCATACTTGCTATTGTTTGTAACCAAGGAGAGTGCAGCTGTTGGAAATAAGAATAAGAAAAACACAAAAATGGAATCAGAACGCGTATTTAAAATAACGAAAAAAGAAAGACGAAAAAACAGTAGAAAATTCCTGAACGCGGCGTTGACCAGAAGAAAATAGATCTGCTAAAGGTTGCTAATTTATTCTTTGTGTCTTTTGTATATACGGTTGACAAAGGCCAGTTCCCCGAAATTTTCATCTGTCTTGTTTTGTTACAGAAGATACGTGTTCTGATTCTGTTTTTGTTTTTTATGATTCATGTTTGCTTGAATGCTGGCAGTCATTTTGATTCAGAGTTCATACTGAAAGTAAGGTAATCGAGACCAAGCTCACCTCCGCCTTGAAGACTGGTATTAAAACTGTTCGATACTTTTCGGAAACTTGTTTTAATGTCACCAAAATGCTCGTTTTCAGGTGAACTGGAGAAATCCTACACAAGTTTCTTTCAACACACACGGCCATGGACGTTCATCTGTAAGGAACAACAGCACAGTGGTCTTATTCATTGTAATGGGTTGTCAGCTGAAGTGAAAGGAAAGTGTAGAACACGAACTGTTAAACAGACTGAAAACTAAGCAAAACTAACGATATGTTGCCAGACGTTGAATGAAATACAAGACTTGGCCGCAAATGAAGACTGGACAACCATGGAATCATGTCTATAATTCTTGATGCTGGTTACCGCAGCATTGGTTGAATTCGCTTTGGGAGGCTAATCTTCAATCTGATGATAACCATTTGATAAACATGCTTGTGATAACAACAGCAATTTGTTCACCGCCACATCCCAGAAGGGACGACTTGAATGTCCTTCACCATTGAAGGGAAAGTACTATGAAAATGGAGCAATCCCTGAAATAATCCGCCACGAAAGGCTCGCCATTTTGTCCAAGTATACTCAAATGAACTACGTTGAGCCAGGCTTACCGAAAGGTGAAAGAAAAATCGGTAGACTTTTGTCAGAGAAGTGGACTTCAGTTAGTCACGATTTATTGTTGTGGTCGAAGTACTCGTTCACCCATTTACTTGTCAATATTCAGCTGATGTTTCTGGAGGGTTGGTTTTGTGCAGTGTTACCTGTTTTCTGAAAGAATTGAATTGTATATTGAAGTCACGGCGGGAAACTGATATATTACAAGCATCTTCTGCTGTGACCGCCAGTAAAAAAAGGTAATTTAAGAGAACAGTACATACATGTTTTTTTAAAAATTATCTCTTTAATGCAAATACCTCAAAACTTTAATGGTCACCGGTGAAATGACATCAACCAGTCTAAAGTAACTATCAAACACTGTCATTAAAAAAAAGAATGTTTAATTTGCAAATACAAACAACATAACGACCACAGTGAATGTTCCGGTTCAGCTAAACTTCTGCTAAAAATCTTTTTTATCCCCATCTGTCAAAAATTGAAACAAGGATACAAGGATTTGCAGATCCGTACGCTTTTCAGAACAGCTCGAAAACAAACAGCTGTTAACATTCGTTCATCGGGACTGTACAAAGTGAATACATAATTAATAGGTCTTTGGTCAACAGTAAACAGTTATAATTGTCAGAAAAAAAATCGTGTCAATGTATTTATTACTTATTTTCTCACTCTACATCCTAGGTTCATCCGGTGCATCTTAAACATCTTAATCTTTTGACTACCAATGGTTTTCCGTAGTTTCGTTTTGGATATCAATTTACATTTCGGTTAAATGTGACTGTGTGGAAGTTCCGGCTCACTACTTGGCTTGTCTCACTACTTGGCTTTTGAACACTAAGTCCACTTTTTCGACTTATCGATTTGCAAATTACAACAACAACACAACAACACAACAACAACAGCAACAACAACAACAACAAAAGCGACTACTTCCCGGTAGCTTTCACAATTAGAGAATCAAACAACATCACCATTGTTTGTTGTAATCAGGCTGAGTGTGCGTCTATTGTGTCAAACCATTATTAGTCTCTTGTCTGAGTGAATGGGAGTTCTTCGTCCAAGTCCACGTTGGCACTGAGCTCACACACAGTTTATTCTCATGGATCTGAAGTTGTCTGAAAGCTCGGTCTG
>CM060315.1:22501736-22509236 GCA_030674185.1 Monoplex corrugatus | reverse complement strand
GTTGCTTCAAACTGATAGAAAATTAACAATGATTTGAATTTTGTAGATTGTACAGAAATGAGAAGCTCAGACTGCAGTAAAATGCACAGTTTTTTGTGAAAGTGTTATATAAACCATACACAATTTGTGCTCCAAGTTATGCTACTCGCATCAAAAATTCTGGTCTAACTGATATAAACTGCACGTAGCTGTTATTCCAACTGAAAAAAAATGTACACAAATATAATTTGTTGATTGGTGTGCATTTGACAGAAGATTTGCTCCGAATGTACAAATTACGACTTATGTCCGAAGTATCGAAATTGCATATTCTTCAGTATATTTATTCGAATTTTATTCCGATTCCAACATTTGCATAACCATTTGCTGTACAATATGCAGTTGTCACAGATTTTTCATGTGTAAATTATGATGTAAATTTTATAAACCTTTCCTTGCACATCATAGAAACAGCACAAACCTTTGCTTTGTGTTATATAGATGTGTGTTACATATTTGTGTTATGTACCACACACGCACAATTATGTATTCGCGTTATATATCACACAGTTTTTTTTTTTGTCTGATTATAGAATTTTCACACGGTTTTACTCCATATTGCTATGTTGTACACAACTTCAATTGTATGGGCTTAATAAATGTGGAATAGCTGCCCACAGTTATGGTGAGACAAACAGTGTATACATACTAAAGGGCCTGTGTGCAGGCAAATAATGGTTACAGAGTACTGGACCATGTGGACAGTCTACACGCAAACTCAGAACAAGACTGAGGCAGCTGAAATGTTAAGAATGTTAAGAGCTCTATGGAAAGCAAAGAAAACGAATGAGACAGTCTTCAAAGAGACAAACACAAAAAGAACATTAATGAAGAAGATTAGGAAAAGACAAGCAACATTTATAAGACATTTTATGAGGCAAGAAAAATCTAAATCCTTATCACAGTAGGAAAGCTGGAGGGAAAAAGAGAACACCAGATAGATCCAGGGAGAAAATATTGGATGGACTTGCAGAGCGGATGAAGACAGAGAGGGTAGGAGATTTACTTACAGCGACAAAAGATAAATTCGTATGGATCGCCGAGGACACGCGACAGGGCACATGATGATGACGATGGTTTTTCTTCTGTCTCATGATTTGTACGCATAACCTGCATTCTAATATGAGCAAATGACATCAGGCATTTTTTAAATCTTTTTTGTTGTTGTTGCTGCTGATTCTTATTTCATATTTTAATTCATTTTTTTTTTGGTATTTGTTTATCTGTTTGTTTCGTTGGTATTGTTGCTCAGGGTCTCATTCAACGCATTCGGGTATTTCTTTTTCATTTATCCCTAATAGCTTTCTGCTTTAAAATTTCGTCTTTTTCATTTTAACCCATTATGTTTTATTTCATTTATTTTACTATATTTATTTAATTTTATTTTATTCTTATATTTATATTACTTTGTTTGTTTGAAATCCCCTTATGCAAAATAACACCAACGGCACAACCTTGAGACAGGTTGATAAGTTTAAATACCTGGGAACAACCATTTCACCAGACGGCAGATGCACATCAGAAATAGCCAGCAGAATCAGCCAATCCAAAACAGCATTCAAGAAGATGAAAAGCATTCTTACAACAAATGCCTATCAATTAACATCAGGAAGAGAGTTCTTGAATGTTATATAGAACGGATACTGTTGTACGGTTGCGAGGCGTGGACAGTCAACAAGCAAAGCCAGAGCAAGATCGAGGCAACCGAGATGTGGTTTGTAAGAAAATGTTGAGAGTTCCATGGACAGCAAAGAAAACAAATGAGACAGTCTTGATGGAGGCAGACACAAGTAGATCATTCATAAGGAAAATTAGAGAAAAGACAGGCAACTTTACAGGCCATTTTATGAGGAAAGGGGAATTGGAGCACCTGGTCAAACGGGAAAGTTGGAGGGAAAGAGAGCACCGGGTAGACCAGGGAGAAGATACTAGACGGACTTGCAGAGTGGCTGGGGAAAAAGGGAGTGTGGAAGAGATGCTTGAGGCAACAAGTGATAGAGACAGATGGAAGTCCATAATCGCCAACGCCGTGCGGCAAGGCACCTGATGATGATGATTTGTTTGATCTTATTCTATTTCATTTTTTTTATTCTATTTTTGTCATTCTATTTTATTTTCATTTCATTTTATTTCATTTACTTTTTATTTTATTCTGTTTTATCTTATTTTATTTTATTCTATTTTGTTTTATTTTATTCTTATTTCATTTAATTTTCTTTGTTTGATTTCATTTTATTTTATTTTGTTTTGTTTTATTTATTTTATTTTGTTTTGTTTTATCTTATTTTATTTTATTTCATTCTAATGCAAAGCTTAAACACATCAACGGCGAAAATACTCTCGACATGAGTAGATTGATTATGAGTTGGGATTTTCTCTCGTTCGGGTTTCGTGCCAGCGATAATTTGCGGTCAATCTTACTTTCGGTGCAAGCCAGTCAAGGCCGCGAACAGATCGTAAAATAAAAATATGCCCAATACATTATACAGACTTACTGTCACGCTGTAAGCATGGTTGAATCATTTAGCGCTCTTTTTGTTGATGCTGCTGTTAATGGCTACGCTGGTGGCCGTAGTGGTGAAGGAGGTTGTGCGTGGCTTCTGTCGTGCTTTTATGCTACTTTGGAAAATAGGGAAGGATTAATTTAGATTGTCATGTGGTGCCATAATGGTAAGGTCTGTCTGTGAAATTGGGGGATAGGATCACCAAGGCTGCTTATTAAATGGACTCTGATTCTGAAAAAGTGTGGGTGTCTGTCTCTTTATAAAATGAACTGATTCTGAACAAGTGTGGATGTCTTATCTCTTTATAGAATGGACTGTGAGTCTGAACAAGTTGGGTGTCTATCTCTTTGTAAAATGGACTCTGATTCTGAGCAAGTGTGGGTATCTCTTTATAAAATGGACTCTGATTCTGAACAAGTGTGGGTGTCTATCTCTTTATAAAATGGACTGTGAGTGTGAACAGGTGTGGGTGTCTATCTCTTTATAAAATGGGCTTCTGATTGTGACAAGTGTGGGTGTCTCTCTCTTTATCAAATGGACTCTGAATCTGAACATGTGTGGGTGGCTGTCTCTTTATAAAATGGACTGATTCTGAACTGACTCTGATTCTGAACAAGTTTGGATGTCTGTCTTTTTATAAAACTTGACTCTGGTCTGAACAAGTGTGGGTGTCTGTCTCTTTATAGAATTGACTCTGATTTGAACATGTTTGGGTGTCTATCTTTTTATAAAATGACTTCGGTCTGAAGAAGATGTGGGTGTCTATCTCTTTATAAAATGGGCTCTGATTGTGAACAAGTGTGGGTGTCTATCTCTTTATAAAATGGATTCTGAGTCTGAACAAGAGTGGGTATCTATCTCTTTATAAAATGGATTCTGAGTCTGAACAAGTGTGGGTGTCTATCTCTTTTGAAATGGACTCTGATTCTGAACAAGTGTGGGTGTCTGTTTCTATCTTTTTCGTATGTTTTTTTGTGGAAAAAAACATGATGAGTTAGGCTGGTTATGAATGGATTTTGGAGTCTGTTCGTCAGGGATTCATGGCACTCGGGCAGTTCTATACGCGCTCACCCCAATTCTATCAACAATTATCTGGCAGATTCCATAAGCCTGCGCAAAGCCTCATGCGCTGGCAAGGTCTTGAAATGGGGAGCAGGGGGAAGGGAAGGGGAGGGGCACAGCAAACATCATTAAAATGATTAGAGAATTATGACGGACAGTCTGTATGTTATAGGCTGGGATTGAACTCAAGACATCAAATCTTGAAGACATGCCTTGCAAATGAACCGGCCAACGTTGGTTAAGAGTAAACCTTTTTTTCCCCCTGCTGTTTCCTGTGTGTATCTGGGCAAATTCTATCGGCCTCTAGACAAACTGGGTGTCCTTTTCTTAAGACCACATTCTAATGCGTTTGTCCGTTCTTTTTTTCTAATTATTTGTAAGAGAAAAATTGTAAAGATCTCTAGTCTGTTTTGAATTGATTCTGTTTCTGAACAGATTATCGGTGTATTTTGTTCTTATGACATGATTACAATTACGCTTTGCTCATTTGTCTTCATTTGTTTTTGTATTGCTTGTTTATAATGAATGAAAAGAAGTTTGAAAGGGAAAAAAACACACCATTTATCCAAATATCTTCTTCTAATGCCTTTGTGTATACTCGGTGACCAAAGATCATCCACTGTATATGGTCAGCTGGGAGTTGGTAGTGTTGGTCCAGAAAGTGGACCTGTCGATTTCCCATGGGTGCTTGTATTCACACTGACCAGTCTGGCCGAGACAAGTGTGTGTGTTCATCAATACGGTCACCACACGTAAGTTTTGTCTCTGGCGTTTTTTTCCATCCCTCGCTTCACGCTATTTTTGGTGAAGCTTTGGAAATCTTGTGTGTGCGTGCGTTGTCTATGTTCTTACTGACTCACAGATAGTTCTTGTAATAAGGACTGCACATTTTGTGTGCGCGTGCGTTCTAAAACAGAGAGTTCTTGTAATAAGGACTGCACAGTTTAGTGTGCACGTGCGTTCAAAAAACGAGAGTTCTTGTATAAGGTACTGCACAGTTTAGTGTGCACGTGCGTTCAGTTTGTTCTGCTTTACACGCAAATAGAGGATCAGGCAGACAGTAATGGAGTCTTCAGTTTTGCTGTTTAGTGTTTGGGTTTCTTTTTTCCAATAAACATAATAACGAGTTTGCAACTTTCACCAGTATGCCGTAAGCATACGCACTCAGATATATATCATGCATGTGTACACATGCCCCTAACCCTTTTTCTCCTACTTACACACGCACGGGCACATACCCACAGAAGCGCTCGCGCGCGCGCGCACACACGCACACACACACACACACACACACACACACACACACACACACACACACACACACATACAACACAGTGACACACACACAGAGTCACGTACACATACATTCACACACAGAGAGAACAACAGATACTATATAGGTAGACAGACAGACAGACAAACACACACACATACACACACGCACGCACGCACACACCACGCACGCACCACACGCACACACACACACACACACACACACACCGTAGAGAGTAAAGAGAGGGGTGGAGTAAAATACTGTCTCCAATGTAGAACACGAATATGAAACTTCCTGAGCGTACGGTTTACCACAAGTCACGTGTCCACCACTTAGCGTGATCAGAACAAGACTCAGCGTGCAGTAAGGATCACTTTTACCTGAGACCCACACGGACAATTTGAGACAACAAAAACGAAAAACTAAACGAAGAAGAAAGGTGAGGATAGAAAACAAACAAACAAACAAACAAAAAAAACGAATGAAAAAAATCACGCGAAACAACACTTTGTAATAATTGTACACCAGGAGATCTGAGTATTAGCTGGATAAGCTGAATTAGATCAATATTCTTTGTTAGAGAGGAAAAATGCATTGGCAATTCACGATGTTAAAAAATCGAAATTGCTATTCCAGTAAACCGTAAATAAGATACGTCATTCAGAGAATTAGTAACGGATAAAACATTGCATTTAGACATATGCCATCATCATCATCATCATTTCATCATCATCATCATCATCATCATATATCATTCATAGCGTTGACGATCATGGCCCTCGATACGAATCTATCCTTTGTTGCTGCAAGTGCATCTCCCACCCTCTCTGTCTTCTTCCACTCGCAAATCCGTCCAATACACGCAAACGCGTGTATTTTGTTTTCAAAGAGTTAAACCTTAATTTGTACGTCATAAAAGCTATGTGACCTGACTAAAGAATTCCTTTCATGGAACTGATAGGTCTAGAGTATTGTATGCTGTGGAATTTTCATCGTTTGATTCACTTTTTTTTTTTTTTTTCTTTTTTTTAAATATTTTATCAGAAACGTCGTTTCAGTAAACCCCACAATGCGAGGGAGCCCAGCAAATATTAACTCCGCTCGAAATAAAATTGAAGTAAAATAGATTAATATTTGATTAAACAAAATTGAATGTTTGATCTAAACAAAATCCACCCGGACAATATTAGCCATCGCTTATTTTAAGGGACTGTGCAGTTTAACCTATACCTGAAGTGTCCAAATTTATTTATAATACCCAGGGCCATTATTTCGGTCCAAGCTGAAAGTTCCGGGAGGAGTGTCTGGGGTGGGTACTCTGTTTTTCTTTGTTGCCTATGTACACTACTTATTGCTTGTGCGACTACAAGACTGTAGCGAGGAGAAAATTAAGGATTTATTGCACACGGTCCGCTGTCTTCGCTCCTACTGTGCGTTCAGTGGCGACGACCCAATAAATAGATTATGAGGCCGAGTTGGGATTCATCTCTACGAGTGATTAAGACCCGCCGCTTGCTGTCTGTCCCGGCTGAAAGAAAATCGACAATGTTTTTACATCTTCTTTGGGGAGAAACGGAAGAGGGTGGTGGTGGGGTGGGTGAGCGGGGTGGAGGTTTGCTATTCCGTTCATAGTGAACTGTGGCGGATGTTTGTTGTGTGGTGTGTGTGTGCGCGCGCCCCCGCACGCACGCGCTCGCGCATGCGTGTGTGTGTGTGTGTTTGTGTTGTGTGTGTGTGTGTATGTGTATGAGATATGTAGAAAAAAAAGAAGAAGAGAGAGAGAGAGAGAATTATAACCTGACCTAATCCTGTGGTACATATTTGATACAAGTTCTAATGTGGAAATGAATTCTAATTTCATAGTTTTGCATTCTTAGACATTTTACACCAACCGCTGAGAATATCATGGACTGTCCTCTCAAATTATATAACTCAAGCATTTATCTTCCATTTACTTTTCATAGTATGTTTCATCCTAAGTTTTGTATTTTTCAAACTCTTTACACTTCTCTCATGAGCCACTTTGTATTAAGTATGTTGTTCGTACAATTTGTCCCCCCCCCCCCTTCTCCGCACACCCCCGGCCCGGCTCGGCTCCCACCCCCGAACAAAAAGCCAGTTCGTAGTTTGTATTTCCTACATTTTACACACACATAAATGTTCACAAAGCATTATTTATGATTTATTTCTGTACCTTGTTTGTTTGTTTTCAGAGTAATTTCTGAGAGTACATAGAAATTTCATACAAAGTTTTTCACGTTAACCTTGTTTTTCTGGAAGTTGTCTGAAAGGCATCAATTTATCAGAAAGCGTGTAAAGAGAAGGGGAGGATGGGAAGATCGTGTACCGTTGAGCAAGCCTTTCAGATTTTATTTATTTATTTATTTATTCATTTTTATATTTGTTTGTTTTATTTAAATTTATTTACGAATTGCTTTTTACACATTTTACATAAAGACATCTTTTCGTGCATTTTATGAGTGCCGATGCCCCCTGAGTAGTTCTAGAGTTTATATTATATCTCCACAAATCACCATAACAAGAAACACTTTACTACGTTAAACAGCAACAACAACAACATCAGCAGCAGCAGCAGCAACAACAACAACAACAACGACGGCG
>CM060315.1:22486736-22494236 GCA_030674185.1 Monoplex corrugatus | reverse complement strand
TTTCGATTTTAGTTATTTTTGTTGTCCTTAGAAGGCAGATTTTTTCGTTTCAGAGGTTATTGTGTTCCTGTCTGTGTGCGTGCGTGCTTGTTTGTTTTTCTGTTTTTGTGCGTTTGTCTGTCTGTTGTTTGTTTGTGTTACATAATAATCTGGAACTTGATTTTGCGAAACCACGGGAAAACAGATCCCAGCAAAACAATAATGTCAAAGAAACAAGAACAAAACAAAACAACGAAGAACACAGAAAAAAAGAAGAAATTATGTATCACGTAAATCTAACAGCAGAAGTCTGGAACCAACGTGGTAATAAGGCAGCTGTGTCTTTAATAGGTTTAACATTTACACAACACCTGCATTGGGGCACAGGTGATGATAACTTGATGATGAGACAATACTCGCGGACGAAGCTCTCCACCTGGATCGATGACGGGTATTTTCGTTTGGCCAGAAAAGGGTACTGATCGATCTGCTTTTACGCAAAGTTTTGTTGGTCTTAGAAATACGAGTGCGTGAAATGAATGTCGAGTTTTCCGTTCTTCTTGGTATGGGGTCAGATAATTAGTCTTCCTTTTGTTTTGCTTTGTGGCAGCTGAAAATAGATCTTCTAGTCTAGGAAAAACAAATTAAAAGAAGAAAGAGGAGACAGAAAAATAAACAGGAAAGAAAAAGAGAAGAAGCAGAAGAAGAGAAACAAAAGCAACGAGAGACAACTGAACGAATAAGTATTAAAAAAAATAATAAAAATAAAAAATAAAAAAAACCAGACATGTAGTGAAGTACACCTGTAGCATTATTCAACAGATGAAGTTTACCACAAAATGTACCTGAAACAGATTTTTTAACTTGATAGTTTAAGAATGGTAGAAAGCTGCTTTCCCTGTTATTTTGTCCCAGTTGGCAGCATTAAGAAATGACCTGTTGGCTGCCCATCTTAATGTTTCCATCATTCTGGGGGTGTCAGCCTAGTGTTTCATAAGTCTCTTCCCCCCTTCACAATTTCAAGACCTTGTCAGTGCATATGATTTTGCTTATGGACGCTGCCAGTCATTTGCTGTTACATTTTAGTGGAAAGGAAGTGGAGTTATCCGAGTGCAAGGAATTGTTCTTGAACAGACTTCAACTCCAAGTTCTGTTATTTTGGATTTTTCCTGTTTCTTTCAAATTTTTAATGTTTCAGAATGAAATGATGTACATGTAAATACATAACCGAAATAGTTTGGTGTGTTTCACCATTCGGTGTGTTTCACGCTGATCCATATCTTTTGGTAAATTTCCAGAAAGATGTTACATTAATACTCGTTCTTTAGTTCAGTGATGTCCATGCTGAGCTCAGTTTTTCTGTGAGATCCTAGAATTATATGACGTACTCGTAAATACACGCTACTCACCAGTGACAGTTGATTCAGCGCGTTCTCTTCTGTGCTTTGTTCTTTTCTAAGGTTCCAGAATAAATTTTTATGAATACATGATGTTCTTTGTGTTTTATGAACTTCTAGAAAATTCTGTTGGCTGATATGATTGTAAAGGGCAGGTTGAATCCCAGAACCAGAGAGATAAGGAAAGCATTAGAGACAGGATCAGCACGTTGGGCCTAGTGTTTCATATCCAGTTCTGCAGGACAGTCTTTCTGTTTGAGAACACTTTGAAGATTGTATATATGACTTTGATGCTGTTCCTGCTGATAAATAAATTTGATCTTTAGTTCCTGGTATCTCCATGACCTGGTTTGGATGTGAGTTGTATGCAGAGAAAACAAAGGAACTTGCTCATCAGCTCTACGGCATGCATTGAACGAAAGACTTGTGACATTTTGGGGCAAAGTCAGGATTTCCTGATCAACAGACATCGAAGTCACTAAAGGTTATTACAGTAACAAGAAGATCCATATCACCTTCATCATAGATTTGATGTCGTCGTATAAAACAAAGCCAAGGGGGGCTATGTCAAGCTAGGAAAAGAATTTGGCATAGAGGGGAAAAGATTGATGGAATTCGCCATAGATATGATGAAAAGGGAAGAGAAGAAAGAAAAGATGAGAAGGGAAGAAGAGAAAGAAAAGGAAGAAGATCAAGAAAAGAAACAAAAAGGGACAAGGAAAGGTAAGAAGGGAAAAACAAAAAAGAGATGGGATGAAGAGAAAGAAAAGGTTGACATTGAGAGAGAAGAAAGAGCATCAGTACGGTAGCAATATATACTAGTCACAACAAGTTAAGCACAGTTTACATGTACCCGCATATTTTCAACAAATATCAAAGCCATGACTTTCCAATTGGGAACAGATTTATTTCATAATCTTGTTCAAACGTACATTGAATTTCATTGTGATCGCACAAACGGTTTGGGATATACAGACAATTAAACAGAGGAGGGGTCGAAATCAAAGTTTGCCAAATCTGTTCAGTTCACCAAATCATTTCAATAATGGGTGTGACCCCCCCGATTGGCGAGACATTCCATGCAGCGTCTCCTCATCGAGTAGACCAGTGTTCTGATGACCCTCTGTGGGATTCCCTGCCATTCCAGTTGCAGCATTCGGAAGAGATCCTGACGGTCCCTGGGAGGTGGATGGTTCTCCTTTACACGTCTCCCCAACTCATCCCAAAGATGCTCGATGGGATTGAGGTCGGGACTATACGCCGGGAAGATCATCCTGTTGATACCGGCCTGCACAAGGAATTCTAAGGCCACCCGGGCTCTATGTGGCCGAGCATTGTCGTCTTGGAAGACTGCCATGGGTCCGATTCGTTGCATGGTCGGAACAACGAAAGGCGCCAGTATTTCATCCCGATAACGGAGGCCTGTGAGGTTTCCGTCAATGTGGTAGAGTGGTGTCTTGTGGTGGAGGCTGATGGCACCCCATACCATAACAGATCCTCCCCTGAAGGCCCGGGTCTCACGAACAGCTGCATCAATGTAACGTTCACCAACACGCCTCCAAACTCTAGTTCGGCCATCATTGTGTTCAAGACAAAACCGCGACTCATCCGAAAAGAGGACCTGAGACCACTGTTGTTGGTTCCATCTCGCATGACGTTGGCAGAAAGCTCGGCGAGCCAGCTTATGGGCTGTAGCAGTCGTGGTCGCACAGCTGGACGACGTGATCTGAGGCCAAAGTGGTGAAGACGGTTTCGTATGGCTTGACGGCTGAGGATGGTGTTAGTTGCCCTACGAAGCTGCCGTTGGATGCTGGTTGAGGTGGCATCCCGCTGCAGTAGGATCTGCCTCTCGATGAACCGATCTTCTCTTGGAGTCGTCTGCCTAGGCCGACCTGACCGTGGCCTCTCTTCAACGCTGTTGGTCGCCCTAAAACGCTGGTTCAGTCTAACAATAACTGAATGATGCACATCAAGTCGTCGCGCCACTTCAGCCTTGGCAATGCCATCTTGCATCCACGCAATCGCCCTGGTTTTGTCAAAGGTGCTAAGTTTTCTTCTTGGTGGCATGGTGAGAAACGGGCTGACAGTAACCAAGCCCGCGCTTATAAAGCATAAGGAAGGGGCATAAAACTCACTCGAAAGACTGCTCTTGCACGGGTATAACGAATTTTTCATTTTACACATCTTGTGTCGCCAGCAAGCTCACTGCAAAACAGGCACATTTACCGCAACTTTGCACTTTTTATCCCGCGCGGCAACGAGGTCACCAAGACCCCCATGCGCACTACAAGTTGCCACAGGCTCGCCCAAACACTGCTGTTTGAGATTCCATCACTGGTTGCCGCATAACAAAAAGAAAATAATGTTTTCTGAAGGAATGGATCAGCCCCCTGTGTCCAAGGACCTGTGCTTAACTTGTTGTGACTAGTATAGATTGTTAGTGGTTTAGTGGTTCAGGAATTTAAAAGTTCAGCGCTGACATGAACTTGCAATGAGACGTCTGGGGCTTGAAGCAGAAGGAGGAGGACCAAGAGTGAACAATAACGAGAGTGCTAAATCTCCAAAATTGTTTATGGATGAAAATGACCATATTAATAGTTATCTAGCATGCTTAACCCTTTCACTCCCGCACCCTATCAGCCAGCTACAAAAACTTAACCCTTTCACTCCCGCACCCTATCAGCCAGCTGCAAAAACATAACCCTTTCACTCCCTCACCCTATCCACTAGTGCAGGAGGCTGGTGGATAGGGTGAGGGAATGAAAGGGTTATGTTTTTGCTTTGCTATCATGGGTGACAGTGCGGGATGCTGGTGGATAGGGTGAGGGAGTTAAAGGGTTATATGGTCTGCTGAAATGGCAGGATAGCAAAGATACACTCGGGCGTCCAAACTGAGCGCTCTGTTACCTGACAGAGCGTTGGCTACGTACTCAAGACTTGTCACATAACAAGGCTTTGGGTACCAGTCAGGTACAGGGGCTTTACTCCAACGCTTTCACTTCACAGACTGAAGAAGGTTATCGTCATTTCCTAGACTGCAGACCTGAAGCTGGAAAGACCCAAAAGTCGTTTGTGGTCAGACTCCAGATAGGTACAATTGTCAGGCAGCGAGAGAGACTTTTATTGAGTGTAGAATTTGTTATTGTAAGCAGTTGCCTTGCTGATCCATTCACCTGTATGTCAGTAAAGTCTTACATGCTTTCTCTTAGGTTTGATAATTGGGTACAATTATTAACTACATTTTTGGCTGTAGGGAAATGAGGCATGCGGAAAGCAATTTTAGGTGATTTAGGCCTGTTAAATGTTTTGTGTCCTTAGTTATGCTTATACTGGTACTCAAGTATGTTTTTTTAATCCTCTGTGCGATAAATTGGACGAGTGATCAACACCAGGTTCATCTCCTCGATTATGTGCACAAATGCCTTGATATGTGTATTTAGTTTTCTTTTCCTTTTATTCCTGTTGAAGTATTGTGTATGTTTTGAGATGTTTGTGTGCTCTGGTGTGGTTCTGCACAGTCGGCTTGGCTTTGGAAGTAATGTATCTTTTTTGATATGGCTCAAACGCAGTCGGCTGGGCTTTAAGCAAAATAAGTGTAAAGAGTTCATCCACTCTAGTCCCAAAACTGTGGCAGCACACCACGTGAACAAGAGTCCCAGGGACTAGTAAACATTGCCGGCGCTGCTGAACGATTCTCAGAGCTCATGACAAACCGTTCGCACTGACCAACTTGATTAAAGGTCTCCCTGCTTCTATTGACAGGATAAGCAGCACTGTCAAACCGGAGACATAGTTGATAGATGCTTCAAATGTGCAGGTCAAGACCATAAATCATTTAATTGTCCGACGCCAGTGAAAGGGACAAAAAGTTCCCAGAATCGTGCAGTGCATGTGAAGGCAATGATATTCGCTCCTGGACAACCTGTAACAACAAATTCTGTAAATGTCAATTCAGGAAGGAGAACAAATCTACACAGAGTGGACTAGTAATACCGCCACATATTCTGACATAGCTACCCCTGCTGAAGTAGAATAGTGCAATGAAAACGGAGAGATTAAATTTTGCCTGTGGGAAGAATACTTGCCAGTCTCAATAGGGCTGCTGCTGAACCTGTCACTAAAAATGTGATAAGTATGCCAGTGTTAAATAGACGCATTGCAAATTAGACTCTTGAGGGTGTTTGAGTCACTGGGTGTAATAGATGTGAGAAAAGATTTCCTCAAAGATGCATAGGTTACTGGACACTGTAGTTTCATATTCTCAGCGGATAGTGAAGTGAGAAAGGTTTTCTACCGCCATGATGAATATAGACACTCCCTACTTCTGTAGAAAGGTGGAAGCATTCTGGAAGCATTGTACCAATCGTTCCTAGGACCTCTCGTTGGCAACTTCGATCACTAACATGCAACTGGCGACACTGATTCTGACTGGGGAAAAAGTTACGAGCGATCACAACCAGGAACCAGCCAAAAAACAGTGATGAAATGTCACCTTTGAGAGTGACAGATAATGAAAAACAACAGCAACAACAACAACGAAACAAAACAAAAAACTCGTAAAACAAAAACAAACAAGAAAAACCCTGTCTTGGACAGAAAGCGACTTTGAATTTCAAAAAAGCAGACCCCTGTCTAGGTATTTTACAGACGTAAATTTATTGTCACGAACGAGAGAGAGACGCTTGAGAAGCCATTGTAAGATTGTACAGGGCTTTCAGAAACCCAGTTTGAATATTTAGAAAGTCTTCGAGACAAATCCTGGCTCCCACTAACTACATCCTCCTGTAAAAAGAGGTAGATTGCAACTCTCATCATGAGAGGCTACAGGGGAGCAAAGAAGGCTGCAGACAAGCTTCTGGACACATTCTTTTGGCCAGGTATCCATCGTGTATCCTTGAGATGTTTTCAGAAGACCATACACAAAGCAGAGTAGCTGCCTTCCACACAAAAGTCAGTAGTAACAAGCAAGTGTTTTGGCCCTTAACTTCTGACACTCTAAGGGGGCCGGGCCGCATCCAGGTCATGCTGTGTAATACAATATAATATACACATTTGCGCAGATACATTACACCATGGCGTTTATGTATGCATATGGCTTATTACCATACCAAAGCATGTGCCAGTATACAAGGTGCTTGTGTTTCATCGTATACCCACGAACAAACACACATGTACACACGCATACATTTACAAACACACACAAGCGCACGCACGCACACACACGCAAACACACACACACACACAACACACACACAACGCACGCGTGCATACATTCACAAGCACACACACACACACACACCACACCACACACACACACACACACACCACACACACACACACCACGCACACACACACACTCACATTCACACACATACACACACACACATACACACACACACAAACACCACACACACACACACACTACACAACACACACACACTACACACACACACACACACTACACACAGCCACACACACACACACACATCGCACACACACACACACACTCACACACACATACCACACCACACTCACACACACACACATAAACACACACGCACACACACACACACACACAACAACACACACACACACACACACACACACACACACACACACACACACCACTAAAGAAAATTGACCAGTGACGGTCGCTGAGCCTCTGCTGGCCATGTTCAGCCGGCTTGGAATCCCTGAGGAGATCCTCTTGATTGACCTGGGCACGGAACTTGTATCTGTCTGAGTGACCAGACTGGCTACTAACCACCTGATTACTACATCCTATCATCCATGGGCCTCGTAGAAAGATTTAATGGCCATTGAAAGTTGTGCTGAAGAGACAGAGCAGTGAACAGTGGCACCATTTCATTAATGCTCTGCTCTTTGCCTGTCAAGAGATACCACGAGTCTCAAGCTTCTCCTGTGTTGAATTAGGCCTACCGTGTTCTCCCTTGAATATAAAAATATGCTTTTATGTTTTGACGAAATGTAAACTGCAGTAGATTTCTGATATGTATTAAAACAAAAAGTCCAGCTATTTTTGTGTCTCTGAAATGCATTTCTCAGTTATTATGAGTTCAGTGAGATTTTATCCATAGAAAATTGACGTACAAAATTGCTTTTC
>CM060315.1:22469236-22481736 GCA_030674185.1 Monoplex corrugatus | reverse complement strand
ACAGCAATAACAACAACTACAAAAGACGCACACGCACACACGTGCGAGCATTCACAAACATTTACCCCACTGCTGACGAACTGTGTTTCTTTGTCTCTTTCTGTTGCTATTGTCGTGTCTGTCAGTCTGCTTTCCTCCCCCCCCCCCCTCCACTCTTCTCTTTCTCCTCTTCCCCCTCTTTCCCTCTTTCAGGTTTTGTCACATACGCAAACAAGGTAAGAAGTCGACAAGACAGACAAAATGGTCAAGCCATTTCAACATTATTACGTTCTGGTGTAGCTGGATAGCTGGACATCTTTTGCGAATGCATCCGAGTTTGATTAAGTCATGAAAGATCATTAACACTACGGTTTACAACAAACGCTCCGGACAATCATCTTCCAAGCTCGATTGCCATTTCATCAAGGAAAAGGGGGCTGTCCTGCGCTGCATGACCCATTCGGACCCAGTCATCAGTTATCTTGTTTACAAACCGAATGACAAGTTGGAGAGATGACAAACTCGGGGACATTTTCGTCTTACTTGACATAACCTCTGTCTTGCTGGTGCTAATATACTACAGTTTTCCCAGTTGTTGTTTAATTTATTCGTATGTTTTTGCAACTGTGTTCTGTCATAGTTCATGGTCACTTGGTTATTAGCAAATAATAGTTCATTGAGAGTTTCTGGATCAGGGTTTGCATTTTGAGTAATTCTATTCATGTAGATGAATGATGTGTAGGGGTGGAGATAGAACATATCCTTGTCGGACTCCAGGTATTATTTGGAACCGGTTGGAATGTCACTTGGAAAGTCTTCCTGATGTTTTTCCAACAATCTCAATAGTTACATCATTTGAGATTAAGTTGTCGAGGAGTTGGCCCTTATTTCCATATTACTATAAAACTTTCCAGCGTTTCATGGTGGTTATATGGTCAAATACCTTTTCCTGATCCACAGAGATAAGGTGAAGTGTTTTTTTGAGTATTCACTTGCTCTCTATCAATGTTAGTAAAGTGCGAATACAGCATCTCTGCATCTTGTTACTTTTCTGAATCCAAATTGCACTTCGTTTAAAACCCTTTGACTCCTGCACCTGTCCACGACCGCAAAAACTTAATCCTTTGACTCCCTCACCCTATCCACCAGTCTGCAACGAGCTTCCTGCAGGAGCCAAAGGGTTAAGCTTTTGCGTTGCTCGCATGGCTGGAAATGCAGGATGCTGATGGACAAGATGCGGGAGTCAAAGAGTTAAGAGTGGTTCCACTATGGTCCTCATACGTTGTTACGTTGTTTTATATATTATATATATATATTATTTTTTTTTGGTGCGTATGTCTTGCCTAAAGCGGTGCACTTGTACGCAACCCTTACACGGCACAATCTGATTTTCAACACTACAGAACAGCTGCTATTCTACGGGACAAAAAACCGGTGGAATAGAACTTAGAACCGCAAGCCTCCTTCCCATGCAGTCATGCAGAAGAACATGTGCCTCCATGTCTGGTCCGTCTCCGTTCCCTCGAGAAGACCCCGCACCAGACGCTGTAGCTCAGTATGCCTCCTTATCCGTCAGATCAACGGGAGGATCCACAACCACCACCATTACCTCTGATAGCGATAGAGGGAGGGAGGGAGGAAGGCAAGAAGGGAGAGAGAGGGGGGATGACAAAAATGCGGGGGCGTTTGGAGTAGGGAGGAAAACAAGAAGGAGGGAGGACAGAGCTAATGGATTGAAATGGGCTGTGTGTGTGTGTGTGTGTGTGTGTGTGTGTGTGTGTGTGTGTGTGTGTTGTGTTGTGTTGTGTTGTGTTGTGTTGTGTTGTGTTGTGTGTGTGTGTGTGTGTGTGTGTGTGTGTGTGTGTGTGTGTGTGTGTGTGTGTTGTGTGTGTTGTGTGTGTGTGTGTGTGTGTGTTGTGTTGTGTGTGTGTGTGTGTGTGTGTGTGTGTGTGTGTGTGTGTGTGTGTTGTGTGTATGTGTGTGTGTTGTGTGTGTGTGTTTGTGTGTGTGTTGTGTGTGTGTGTGTGTGTTGTGTTGTGTGTGGTGTGTGTGTAGTGTGGTGTGTGTGTGTGTGTGTGTGTGTGTGTGTTGTGGTGTGTGTGTGTGTGTGTGTGGTGTGTGTGTTGTTGTGTGGTGTGTAGTGTGTGTGTTGTGTGTGTGTGTGTAATGTGTGTGTGTGTGTGTGTGGTATATACTATACGTGTGGTGGTGTGTGTGTGTGTGGTGTGTGTGTTGTGTGGTGTGTGTGTGACTGTGAGTATCCATGAAGGTTGTGTGTGTGAACCCGATCGATACCATAGGTGTGGAACTGTCGCGTGTCCGTTCCTTGGAAAGTAAAAAGATGAATGACCGCTACTGTTTTTCTCCTCCATGCAGCCAGGACACCCTCCCCCCCTTTCCCTCTCCCTCCCTGCCATTTCAGTCCTGCTTTCCTCTCACGTATCTGTCACTTCTGTTTCAAGTTTTCCGTACACAACTACTTACATACAAAGTATACACAGCTATGAGGTAATTCATGTCCCCATATTGGTCGGGATTCACATACTGGTGTTTAGTTTGTCATATGTTTCGTAGAACTCAAGTTGGTTTCCAGTCAAAGTATGAAACGAGTGTAAAATTGCCACACTACTTTCTGTGTCTATTACTAAATCTGAATATAATCCAAAAATATTCAAAATCCTCCTCCTCTACAAACCTTCAAAGTCTCTCATGTCTAAATGAATGATTTTCTGAACTATACTTTGGTCCTCTATAACTATAAAGTATGTAGAAAAAAACCACCTCGATTTTTTGGCCCAACAGTACGGAACCTACCCCCGAGTGTCTTTAAGACAAAACAGTTGTCTACTTATAGTCCCAAAATGCATAGATTACTGATTTTGTAGCTCTTACAGGTCCAGTTTAGTGCAGTTTGTCTGAACGTATGTATGTAACACACACACACACACACACACACACACACACACACACACACACACACACACACACACACACACACACACACACACACACACACACACACCACACACACAACACACACACACACACACACACACACTATACATTCTATACATTCACCCATTCGATTGCCATCCAGGGTGGATCGGAGAACCGAATAAAGCATCGGTTTCTCACAATACATTAAAAAAAAAATTTTTTTTTCGCTAGTCCTCATATACTCTAAGAGTGGTAGGACTTTAAAACTAACTCAACTCAACACACACACACACACACACACACACACACACACACACACACACACACACACACACACACACACACACACACACACACACACACACACACACATACACACACACACACACACATACACACACACACAAGGACATAGTACCTTGACACACACACATACATCACACATATATATATATGTATATGTATGTGTGTATATATATATGTATAACTATATATGTATGTATATATAGTATTATATATATATATATATATATATATATATATATATATATATATCAGTTGGTATGTTTTTGGTTGAATGTGACGAGGCGTTTTTGATTTGAAGAGGAGGCATATTAAAGGGTTCCAAAGAGAGGGAGAGAGAGTATGTTTTTGGTGTTTAACATGCGCATGTGTTCTTATTTGTTCATTGTCGGGGCCGATCAGGAAGTGTTGTTGAACTAGAGAAGAGCGTGGAAGAAGTGGGAAAGGCTGTTGAGGTGACAGAAAGGTTGGGTGGGAATTTAAAATTTTCGTGTGTTTGTGTGTTCGTTTATTATTTCTTTTAACGTCTATTCACATGTGTGCTTTTAGACGAATGTTAGTGTGTTCAGTGGTTAACATGTTTGTGAGCGCGCGCACGTGCGCACATGTGTGTGTGAGTGTGTGTGTGTGTGTGTGTGCGCGCGTTTATGTGTGTGCGTGCGTGGGTGTGTGTGTCTGTGTGTGTGCGTGTGTGTGTCCGTGTGTGTGTGCGTGCCTGCGTGTGTGGAGAGAGGGCGAGAGAACAGAGAGAGACAGACTGACAGACAGGCAGACAGAAAGACAGACAGACAGACAGACACACAGACAGACAGAGCACGAATACAATACGTTTACACACACACACACACACACACACACACACACACACACACACACACACACACACACACACACACACCACACACACACACACACACTCACACAACACACACCACACACACACATACACACACACACACACACACACAAACAAACAGACACACATACACTCTCAAACACACATATACACAGATTACAGATGAAATCAATTCCTGCGTCGTCCCTTCGTCTCCATCTATATTTTGAATAATGCCCGCTGGCGCGTGTGTGTAAACAAATTTTCAGGCTGGGATTTTTTGTGCCATAAACGTTGTCTGGCAGGTTTGAAAAAGCAATCACACACACACACACGCACACACACACACACACACACACACACACACACACACACACACACACACACACACACACACACACACACACACACACATTCTCTCTCTCTCTCTCTCTCTTTCTCTCTTTCTTTCACACACACACACACACACACACATGCACACACACACATACCAACGACACTAACACGCACAAAACACACACACACACACACACACACACACACACACACACACACACACACACACACACACCACACACACACACACACACACACACGCACACACACACACACACACACACAAACAGACACACCGCGCGCGCACCGCGACGTCATCTCAATCATCTTCATCAAACTTCTTTTCTTCTTCTTCTTCTTCTCTTCTTCTCTTCTTCTTCTTCTTCTTCTTCTCTTCTTCTTCTTCTTCTTCTTCTTCTTCTTCTTCTTCTTCTTCTTCTTCTTCTTCTTCTTCTTCTTCTTCTTCTTCTTCTTCTTCTTCTTCTTTCTTCTTCTTCTTCTTTCTTCTTCTTTCTTCTTCTTCTTCTTCTTCTCTTCTTCTTCTTCTTCTTCTTCTTCTTCTTCTTCTCTTCTTCTTCTTCTTCTTCTTCTTCTTCTTCTTCTTCTTCTTCTTCTTCTTCTTCTTCTTTCTTCTTTCTTCTCTCTCTTTTTTTTTTTCTTCATTCTCTCTATCTTCTTCGATTAATTGTCACATAACCGTATTGTTGATTTTTGTCATTGCGAGAGAATTTTTTGGTTAAACAATAAAACTGTGGCTTGATTGATTTTTGTAAGCAGTAAGTAATGTAATGATGAATAACAATAATAACAATAATAAATAATATAATAATATACAACAATAACAACAACAACAACAATAATAATAATAATAATAATAACAGTAGTATTAGTGGTAGTAGTGGCAGCAGCAGCTGCAGCAGCAGCAGCAGCAGTAGTAGTGCTCTTGGTGGGTGGTGGTGGTGGTGGTGGTTGGTGGTCATGGTGATAGTATCCTCCTCTTCATTATATCATATGAGAAAATTGTTTTGACTGATGAGACTTGATTTTTGTTTTTCTCCATCATCCAATCGTGCTGCGTAACGTGATCGTCACAGGAGGGTAATGATATCAAGTATGTGGGGACGATACAGCTGCAGCTGTTACCGTACGGGTGATATTGATGCTATCTATACCTTCAGTAACCTCGTTTATACATATTGATGCTATCTATACCTTCAGTAACCTCTTTTATACATATTGATGCTATCTATACCTTCAGTAACCTCGTTTATACATATTGATGCTATCTATACCTTCAGTAACCTCGTTTATACATATTGATGCTATTTATACCTTCAGTAACCTCGTTTATACATATTGATGCTATCTATACCTTCAGTAACCTCGTTTATACATATTGATGCTATCTATACCTTCAGTAACCTCGTTTATACATATTGATGCTATCTATACCTTCAGTAACCTCTTTATACATATTGATGCTATTTATACCTTCAGTAACCTCGTTTATACATATTGATGCTATCTATACCTTCAGTAACCTCGTTTATACATATTGATGCTATCTTACCTTCAGTAACCTCGTTATATACATATTGATGCTATCTATACCTTCAGTAACCTCGTTATACATATTGGTGCTATCTATACCTTCAGTAACCTCGTTTATACATATTGGTGCTATCTATACCTTCAGTAACCTCGTTTATACATATTGGTGCTATCTTTACCTTCAGTAACCTCGTTTATACATATTGATGCTATCTATACCTTCAGTAACCTCGTTTATACATATTGGTGCTATCTATACCTTCAATAATCTGTCATATACATATTGATGCTATCTATACCTTCAATAACCTCTTTTATACATATTGGTGCTGTACAGTACATACCTTTAGTAACCTCTTTTATACATATTGATGGTGTCTATACCTTCAGTAACCTCTTTTAGTGATTAACCCCTTCAGGAAGCTGTTGGATAGGATGAGGGAGTGAAAGGCTTGACTGTATTGTAGTATTGTGTTTTATGTGAGTGAGACACTTTATTGTTATTTATGGCTCACTTACGACAACATTCTGGTCTTAAAAAACGCTAAAAGTAAATAAATGAATAAATAAATAAATGAATAAATAAATAAGAAGTCCATGAACAGGTAATGGAACAGCAACGAGACGGCGACGGCACGAAATGCACATGGAATTCATTCCGAAGGCGGAGACGTCATCTTGAGAAACTGAGACTGAAACTGGCATGTACCGTAATCATTTTGGATCTTGTCCATTACATCACACATCAGTGCATGTTATGGAATTTATTCCGAGCGCGGAGAAGCTGTCTTGAGATACTGAAAACTGAAAACTGTTGTCACACTACGATCAGTTCTCGTCTTTCTAAAGAAAATAACTGATTACAAACCTGTCTAAAAGAGTTAAAGGAAAAAGCTTGATCTATCCACGTAAAATAGCTGTGAAGTGATCTGACTTAAACCTTAGTACACACTCATCAGCTTATCCCTTTGACTATCACATCCTGTCCATCTACATTCTGCATTGTCAAAAATGGTGGAAAAGCAAAAACTGAACCCTTGGACTCCCTCATCCTGTCCACCAGCATTGTGCCATGTCAACCACGGTGGCAAAAGCGAAAACTTTACTCTTGACTCCCATACCCTATCCACCAGCTTCCTTGAAGGAAGCTGGTGGATAGGGTGAGGGAGTCAAAGGGTTAATTTTTTTGCAGTTGGTGGACAGGGTGCGGGAAGTCAAAGAGTTAAGTGATCGTTACTGATATTTTAGTACTCTCTCATCAGCTTTAGGACGGCAGCTCTTATTTCTCTCCTGCGCTGTGTTTATGTTACTGAGCTAGATCAGGAATCCATTCACAGCTGGTGGAACTGAAGGCCAAACGTATTAAGTGTTCGTGACCTGATCTGGACCCCTCGACAAAGGACTGTCCAGTTGAATCAAATTCGGGGACTCGTGCTCAAGGCCACCATGCTATATAGATACAGTGAGTAATAGTACTAATACAAACGAAGGCAAATATTCACACAGACAGACAGATAGATAGACAGACAGACAGCAGCATGTTGTATAGTGAGTAATGCGAACGAAGGTAAATGTTCACACAGACAGGCAGACAGGCAGACAGACAGGCAGATAGATAGATAGATAGATAGATAGGTAGACAGATAGATATATAGATAGATAGGTAGACAGATAGATAGATAGACACAGACACGTACAGACAGACAGACAGACGAAGAGAGAGAGAGAGAGAGATTCGTCTCAAAGCACATTTGTGACCAGATGGAAAAAAAAAAGAATAAAGCAAAACAAAATAAAACTAACGAACACACACACACACACACACACACACACACACACACACACACACACACACACACACACACACACACACACACACACACACACACACACAACACAAAACACACACACAAGCATACACACAAACAAACACACACATGTACACACACACACACACGTACGCAGGTACCTACACACACACACACACACACAGGGTCCCCACCACGCACACACACACACACACTATCACACACACACACCACACACACCTCTCTCTCTCTCTCTCTCCCTCTCTCTCTCTTTCTGTCACACACACACATACACACACACACTCACACAAACACACACACACACACACACACACCACACACCACACACACACACACACACACACACACACACACACACACACACACACACACACACACACACACACACACACACACACACACACACACATACACACGTCAATACGTCAGATGCCTGTTGTCAAGAATGACGAAAAATCAATCATGACCCTATCACCTCTTGCAGTCTGCGTCATGGCGGTGGTCAGAGCTGTCATTTCTGATGTTCTGCTGACTGTTTCACACTGTGCTCTGTGTGACTGCTTCTTCTTCTTCTTCTTCTTCTTCTTCTTCTTCTCCTCCTGCTCTTTGTCTTTCTCCGTCTCT
Organism: Monoplex corrugatus; assembly: GCA_030674185.1. Classification (NCBI taxonomy): domain Eukaryota; kingdom Metazoa; phylum Mollusca; class Gastropoda; order Littorinimorpha; family Ranellidae; genus Monoplex; species Monoplex corrugatus. The sequence continues at coordinate 22,473,342 of CM060315.1, read as the reverse complement.
GTCTCTGTCTCGTCTCTCTCTCTCTCTCTTTGACTCTCTGTTTCTTCCTCTTTCTCTCCGTCTCTGTCTCTTTCTGTCTCTCTCTGTCTCTGTCTGTCTGTCTGTCTCTCTCTCTCTCTCTCGCTCTCGCTCTTTCTGTCTTTCTCTCTCTTTCTGTCTCTCAAAATGACGTCTCCGCGCTCGGAACGAATTCCATTTGCACCAACGTCACATGTGCCCTGTGTACAGTGATCGTGGCTTCAAGCCTTAAGCCTGCACATAAACCCATGACCTGGCCAGGTCCTGAGGCCCTACCTGGACTATGTTTTACCTGGTCTATATTTTATACTGGCATTGTATCAGCCTATCACTGGAATAATCCTGGTTACATGTAAGTGACATGTGTATTAATGTGTATCTTATCTTCAAAAAAGGGACATATATATAAAAGCAAATAAATAAATAGATAATTAATGGTCTGAATCACAACTAGCCGTAGACTCGCATCATTTGACAGAAAGGCCCCCCCCCCCCCCCCCCCCCGCCACCCAGTCAATGCACAAAGCCTCAGGTATTAACTAGGCAAAGACAGTATTTTCTCCGCTTGACAGAAGCGACACGGCTACAATGTTATGGACCTGTCTGCTAACTGTGACGGCGGGAGAAAGCGAGGAGGGGGGCGGATCGTGAAGGCGTCAGTTTAAAGTGTTTTTCATGAAAGCTATGAGCTGAGCTTTGACGGCGCAAACATACGAGCCTCATACGACCACTTCTTGCTGTCAAGACAGAAGATGGCCTCAGTCAGTCTACAGCATCACTCCTTGGAATGCTGGCTGCCCCACTGCTCTCCGGGTCCCTGTCCTCCACATCATGTCTTTTCTCAACCAGGTTGAAAATCTCTGAACTGTTACGGCCTGTCTTGCTGCAATATTGAATGTCCCACTGACCAAAGAATACGAATTGTTTTCCCATATGAGCACATATCGTCTCCATTTACTTTGGTCACAGTTTGCTTCAACCGGTGATATTCTTGCATGATAATCTCGCCCCATTCGTGTCTTAATTTCACCAATGATTAGAATTGTCTTTCACAGAGATGGATAATAGGATAGCTTCTTTGCCATTCCGTGTAGACTTTTGCATTCACCAGACGATTGGATAATTAGGATGGCTTCTTTGCGCTTTCACCAGAGATTGATAATTAGGATGGCTTCTTTGCCACTTTCACCAGATGATTGGATAATTAGGATAGCTTTTTTGCCCACTTTCACCAGATGATTGGATAATTAGGATAGCTTTTTTGCCCACTCTCACCAGATGATGGATAATTGGATAGCTTTTGCCCACTTTCACAATGATTGGATAATTAGATAGCTGTTTTTGCCCACTTCACCAGATCATTGGATAATTAGGATAGCTTCTTTGCCCACTTTCACCAGATGTTGATAATTAGGATAACTTCTTTACCCACTGTCACCAGATCATTGGATAATTAGGATAGCTTCTTTGCCCATTCTCACCAGATGATTGTATAATTAGATAGCTTCTTTGCCCACTTTCACCAGATTGTTGGCTAATTAGGACAAGTTCTTTGGCCATTTTCACCGTCTATCTAGTACAGTATATGTCAAGAATCTATGATACAAGGAATGACGGGAAAATTGCTAAACGTGAATTAGTACTCACAGTTTGTTTTACCCATCTCCAGCATAACATTTCAAGCATTCCACCGCGTTACAATTCCATGAAATTGTTGTGTAGGTAACCATTCTGTGTATGAACCCATTCTCAACATTTTATGAGAGATGTGTAATGTATTGTCATCATTTCATCCATTCGTAATTATTTAGAAAATCTCATGTACGTGTGTGTGTGTGTGTGTGTGTGTGTGTGTGTGTTTTGTTTGGGGTGTGTGGTGTGTGTGTGTGTGTGTGTGTGTGTGTGTGTGTTGTGTGTGGCGTGCGAGCGTGTGTGTGTGTTGTGTGTGTGTGTGTGTGTGTTGTGTATGTGGTGTGTGTGTGCGTGTGTACGTGCGCGTGAGTTTGAGTGTGCGTGTGTGCCCTCAAATGTGAATACGCGGGTAAGTGCATGCGCGTAGCTGTTATTTGCATCCATTTACAGTTACGAGAAAATAAATCCCTTTCGCGTTTATTTAGACCCCTTTATCGTTATTGAATGATGAATCTATGCCATTTTTCCTTTACCCATTCATAAACAGTGATGAGGCTGTAAATCTGGTTCATTTCTTGTATGAGCCATTCATCGCTTTACGAAGTGATAACATTTTATGTTTTCTGCTTTCCCTGAGGTTTATCGGTATGCCTTTGTGCTCGTTTGATGTGTTCCTATCGCCTGATTGTAGCATGAGGTAATAATTATGGTTTGTGTTTCTCTTGTTGGCGATCATTTTTTCGTATTCACTTATATTTTTTTTTTTTTTTCTCTCTTTCTTTTATTTTTTTCTTCTCTTTTCTTCTTTCTTTCTTTTTCTTTCTCTTTCTTCTTTCTTTCTTTCTTTTTGCTTTCTTTCTTTTTCTTTCTTTCTTTCTTTCTTTCATTCTTTCATTGTTTCCTCTTTTCTTTTCGTCTTTCTTTCCTTTCTTTCTTTGTTTTACCTATTGTCTGATTCTAGCATCAGATAAAGATTAGATTGTTTTCGTTCTGTCTGCGATCGTTTTAGTGTGTTTTCTCTTTCTTTCTTTCTTTACTTTCTTTCTTTTTTTCCTTCCTTTCTTCCTTTCTTCCTGCCTTTCTTTCGTTTACCTATTTCCTGACTTTAGCATTAGGTAATGATTGTGTTGTTTATTTGTACTGTCTGCGATCTTTCTATTGTTTCCATTTGCTTGTTTCACTCTTTCTTCTCTTTCTTTTCTGTTTCTTTCTTTTTTCTTTTTTTTCTTTTAGTTTTACATTTTGCGTGAGTGTAACATCAGATAATAACTATGTTGTTTGTTTCTTCTCCGTACCATCGATTTTACTTGTTTTTTTTTTTTTTCTTCTGTCTTTCTTTCGCTCCTTCTTGCTTTTCGCCCCTTCTTTCTTTCTTCTTTTTTACCTTCCACCTAATTTTAACATGAGATAATGATTATGTTGTTTGTTTGCCCTGCCTGCGATCGTTTTTATTGTGTTTGTTTTCCTGCTTTTTTCTTTCCTTGCTCCTTTCATTCGTTTTTTCTTTCCTTCTTTTCTACTTTTTTAACCTATCGCCTCACTGTCTTATCAGATAATGATTATGCTGTTTGACCTGTCTCTAACCGTTTTATTGTTTTTACTTGTTTGCTTCCCTCTGTCTGTCTATCTGTCTGTCTGTCTGTATGTCTCTCTCTCTCTCTCTCTCTCTCTCTCTCTCTCTCTTTCAATCTTTCTGTCTTTCTTACCTTCCTTCCTTCTTTCTGTCTTTATTTCCTTCTTTACTTTACCTGTTACATGTTTTAGGATCAGATAAAAATTATGCTATTTGGTTCTCCTCTCTGCAATGGATTTTAGTGTGTTTGTTCTTTTCCTTCTTTCTTTCTTTCCTTCCTTCTTTCTTTCCTTCGTTTGTCTGTCTGTCTTTCTTTTCTATCTATTAGCTTTTGCCTGATTATAGCATGAGATAATGATTTTGTTGTTTGATTGTCTTATCCACTATCGATTTTATTGAGTTTGTTTCTTTTTCTTTTTTCTTTCTTTTCTTTTTTGTTTGTTTGTTTGTCCTGTCTGCTATCGATTTGATTGTGTTTGTTTGTTTCTATTTTGTCTTTGTCCTGTCCACTATTGATTTTATTGTGCTTCTTTGTTTCTTTTTCTTTCTTTTTTTTTTTCTTTTGGTTTGTTTGTCCTGCCTGTATCTCTGAACTACTCCTTGCTTATTCTCCTCTTACTCTTCGCTCTTATTCTGATACTCGGCTTTTAAAAATCTCTCGATACAGACGCAAGACTAACGCTTTCCGATCCCTGGCCCATTTTTGACATTTTGTGTGGAATAATCTGCCCTTTGATCTGAGAAATTTGCCCAATCCTTCATCGAGTAAGACTCAGTTTAAAGCCCATCTTTTCCGTGAATCTTTCTGTTTAAATGAACGTTGTTATACTGATCTTAATTCCATCTTGTTTAAGCGCGTTCTTGTAGTGTCTTGTATGGGGAT
>CM060315.1:22461736-22464236 GCA_030674185.1 Monoplex corrugatus | reverse complement strand
ATGTCCACCATACCAACAAGCACAGATGATGTCTTGGAGAATCGAACCCGGGACCTTCCTACCGGAAGCCCGACGTTTATTCACTGAACGACCGTGGCCGTGGAGAAAATTCAGACTTCAGACTTCAGATTTCGGACGTCAGACTTCAGACTTAACGGACTTCAGACTTCGAGCGTCAGGCCTTGGACTTAACGAACTTCAGACTCAGATCGGACTTCAGACACAACGAGCCTCGGACCTCAGATTTCAGACTTAACGAACTTCAGTCTTCAGGCGTCAGATATCAGACGTCATACTTAATGAACTTCAGACCTCAGGCTTCAGACTTGACGAACTTTAGACTTCATACTGTAGACTTCAGACTTTGGACGTCAAGCTTCAGACTTCAACCTTCAGACTGAACGAACTTCAGACTGAACAAACTTCAGACTTCAGACATCAGGCTTCAGAATTTCATTACTCAAGGACGGTAGAATCAGGTTCCATGGATCTGTCTCACAGCTAGTCTGGCTACTTTACACACAATAATTACATGATGCTCAAATAATGCAATATTAAGCAAGTTATAGAAATGAATCATGATAAAATATTTGCTTTTATGTATATGTTAGAGAAATAGGTTGATTTCCCAGGCTCCTCCCCTTGAAGACCAATTAGCCTTCTTTCCTTTCTAAAGTCGTGGTAAAAAATTGGTGGCGCTGCATTGCGGCGACGTGCTCTCAAAGGGTAAATCTACCGTGACAAATGAACATGAATATGAATGAATACATACACACACTTACACACACACACACACACACACACACACACACACACACACACACACACACACACACACACACACACCACACAACGTTTTTTCAATGGACCATGCGCTTTACAAAAGCATAACAGAGAGAGAGATAGAGGGGGGGGGGGAGAGAGGGAGAGGAGAGAGCGAGAGAGAGAGAGAGAGAATTTAATATGTGCCTTCAGGATGTGTATCACACGAGAAATATAGAAACAGACACAGCACCTTGGCTAGTAACGGTCGAATTGATAATAATATGATCATGTCATCATTTCTAGCGCCTGTAACAGTGGCCAGGGGAAAAAGTGATGGTTTTTGTGGAAGAAGCCACACAGGTTTGTGAGGGAAACAGCAGCATTTGGATCCTGAAGGCTTCTGGAGAGTCCACAGAGATGGGCATTGTAAAGCCACAAATAATTCCAGTTATTGACCGGTCGATTTCTGACTGCTTTTTCAACTCCTCCTCCTTTCCTGTGAGAGAAAAGAAATAGGGGGGGGGGGGGAGATGGATGGAGGGGCGGGGGTAAGGAGAGATCCAGATCGACCCGTGTGGGGTGTGTTAGTGTGTATGCATGTACGTATGTGTATGTGTGTATTTTCGTATTTATTTGTTTAGTTTTATTGGATTTATGTTATTATTCATCTAGTCTTACTATAGGGAAAGAGGTAGAGAGCGAGGGGGGAGAGAGAGAGAGGGAAATAGAGGGAGGGAGAGAGAGGAAGGAAGAGAGAGGGAGGCAGTTTTCGTATTTATTTGTTTAGTTTTATTAGATTTATGTTATTATTCATTAAGTCTAACTATAGGGAGAGAGGGAGAGAGCGAGGGGTAGAGAGAGGGGGAAAGAGGGAGGGAGAGAGTGAGGAAGAGAGATGGAGGGAGAGAGAGGGAGAGGGAAAAAAGAGGGAGGGGAGAGAGAGGGAAGGAGAGAGAGGGAGAGAGAGAGAGAGAGACCTCGCACTTCGCATACACTGGTATGTATCCTGGACGTATATACATATTTTAACTGTTTATCGGTGGTTGTGTTAATATAAACAAATGTGTTCTGCATTTCTCGCCTGCAATTGGTTGTGTTTTTTCTTCCCTTAAGGAGTGTGCATTACATTGACTACTCATTTCACTTTCATAAGTACGTAGGACCTTATGAAGGTTTGCTGATTTCAGGTAAGAGAACTAGTCTGGTATGGCCGTCTAACAAGATCCAATGGCCGTGCTAAATTAGTCCTCCAAGGAGCTTTTGAGAAAAGGAGATGGAGGGGAAGACCACAAAAGAACTATCAACCAACCTACCAACCAATCAACCAACCAAACAACCAACCAACCAACCAACCAACCAACAACCAACCAACCAACCAAAGAAACCAAACCAAACCAACCAACCAACCAATCAACCAACCAACCAACCAACCAACCAGCCAACCAGCCAACCAGCCAACCAACCAACCAATCAACCAACAGGCTTTGGAACACGACCGACAGAGCTGGAAAAATCTGGTGAACTGTTCTTTGGTGCAGCGCCGCAGTGACTCTTCACGGAGTTAGTGGGGGAAAAATAAGAAAAAAGTGATAAAATTGAATGGGCAACGGCAAAATGTTGGGTGTTCACAGTGGCCCCGTAATGCTAAGCTGTAGTGGAGCAGTAGGTTACTGATTGAAGTGACCCTAAAACCCAGACGATTCCGGAATCGAGTCCCAAATTGGACAAGGATCTG
>CM060315.1:22451736-22456736 GCA_030674185.1 Monoplex corrugatus | reverse complement strand
AAGTGTCTGATGCCCAGCGGCTCGTCACGTGGTATACACAATGGTGCTTCTTTATTTTCTAAAAGGCAGGAATGAATTTAGGATGTGTGACCCTTGGGTAACCTAGATAACACTGTCTTTTTCTACGGTTGCCAGGAGTAGACGGAAATCAAATACAACATGGGCACGTTTTTAGTCGACTGGCCTTTGTTAAGCTTACACCAATGACACCAAGGAAACCAATTCACAAAATTTAGGACAGAAACAACAACACAACTTCCATGATGTTTTGATTGAGCTGAAGAAAATGGCAGGGATGTTTTCCTCTCCTCACCCTTCAGCAGTTTTATCCACTCCATAGACCTCAAATTTGGAGTTTGTTTAAGACAGGCTCATCACACTCGGACAATTCCTTATTCCATACATGTTCCACCAGAATCTACCTGTAATTATCCAGCAGACTCCTTAAGCCTGCACAAAATCCTAAAACCCTATGTGCTTGTAAAATCTTGAAATGGGAAATCGAACAGGGGAGAGAGGAGGGAGAGAGAACGAGATCTGTGAAACACTAGGTATATAGCAGACAACCACCAAAACGGTTGGAGCATTAAGATAGGCAGCGAACAGGCCAGTTTTTATGTTGCAGCTGGAATTGAACCCAAAACATCATATCGTGAGTCTATAGCTCTATCAACAGAGCCATCCAGCCGGACCCTGGGTGGGTAGATATTTCAGGTCTAGATATTTCAGGTCTAGATGTCTCAGGTCTATATTTCAGTCAGATGTTCAGGTCTAGATATTTCAGGTCTAGATATTTCAGGTCTAGATGTTTCAGGTTTAGATATTTTAGGTCTAGATTTTCAGGTCTAGATAATTCAGGTCTAGATGTTTCAGGTCTAGATGTTTCAGGTCTTGATATTTCAGGTCTAGATGTTTCAGGTCTAGATATTTCAGGTCTAGATGTTTCAGTTCTAGATATTTCAGGTCTAGATATTTCAGGTCTAGATGTTTCAGGTCTGATATTTCAGGTCTAGATGTTTCAGGTCTAGATATTTTCAGGTCTAGATGTTTCAGGTCTAGATGTTTCAGGTCTAATGTTTCAGGTCTAGATGTTTCAGGTCTTGTAGTCAAATTTCAGGTCATCAGTCTAGATATTTTAGGTGTAGATGTTTCAGGTCTAGATATTTTAGGTCTAGATGTTTCAGGTCTAGATATTTCAGGTCTAGATGTTTCAGGTCTAGATGTTTAAATTCTAGATATTTCAGATGGGACGACGTGTCTAAATCCCCTATGCAGCAAGTATCTAGAACAGGTTGAATAACTCGCTGAAAAACAATATTGTCAAGATTTTTTAAAACTCTAGAAATCTAGTATAAGAATAAAATTAATGCATACACTCACAAAGAAGAGAGTACGTACATTTACAAAATAAATAAATAAATTTACAAAATAAATAAATGAATAAAGAAAGAAATAGTACATAAATAAATGAATGAATAAATAGATAAATAAATCAATAAATAAATGAATGAATAAATAAATGTAAGTAGGCTTAACAGTTTGTTTGGGGAAAGGGTTGCACTTTTCGGACTGAAAATCCGTTGAAACGAAACAAGCTTTAAATGCATCAACATGATTATTCTGCTATTTCTGTCCTGAGTAACCAAATCTGTGTTCTGTTTAATGTTCAGCGCTAGGCAGACTTAACAGATGTTTAAAGACTTTCATTGCCGCCACACACGCCAAAAAGCGGTTTGACGAAGCTAAATAGATCGAAGGCAGAGTGCTTTTGAACGTAAATGGCACATTTTCACAGGTCACAGTTGTGTGTTATGCTAGAAGAACGGCTAAGGAATAATAATAATAATAATAATAATAATAATAATTATAATAATAATGATAATGATAAGAAGGAGAAGAAGAAGAAGAAGAAGACTCATAATAATGATAATAATAATGATAACAATACTAATAATAATTAACCTCCGCGTGGTCCCGTTATTTTACTTCCCTTGTCTCGTTATGCTATTCTCTTGCTATACAGCCACTACGACTAATATTCTGTCTTGGAACGTCAGAGTTCCATTCCTTCACGATCAAAATCTGGGTCTTCCTACCTGCCATCAAAAGGGAATAGTTTGAGGAAGTGGCCGAAAATGCACCACGACAAACAAAACAAAGAAACAAAGAAACAAACAAAAGCCATCATTAATGAAACAAGTGTTGTTATTGTTTGAAAGGTAACTCTACCCATGGAATGGAAAGTGGCTTTTTTTCTGAATCAGAGGCCAAAGAAACATGAAGAAAAAGCTACAGAAAAGGCAGTAGGAGTGGGATTGAGATAGAATGACGTGGCAGAGTATAGGAGATTTGAATGCAAAATATTTATTTCAAACGATGGATCACGGGTAAAGATATGAATGAGATTTATTTCAACTGATAGGTCAGGGATGGCGAACGGGAATCGGAGTTATGGGAACGATTGATTGTGTTGGCGTGCGGATGGAGGGTGTGTTGTTTTGTCAAGGGATGGGTTTCTATCATGTGTTGTGTGGGACGTCTGTGCAGCGTCCCATTTCCGCTGGGTTTGTTTTAACATATGGATTTTTTTTTTACCTAGCGAAGTTTTAAGAGTAAATTGGGGAGATGACATGTGTGGAATGAGAGTCAGAATGTGTTTGTTTTTGTTGTAATCAGAATATATTTTTGTTATTGCTGTTGATTTGTTGTGTGTGTGTGTGTGTTTTTTTTGTTGTTGTTTTATTACATGGGACACTGCAGGTGAAAGATACATTTCACTAAAATATGTCCCAGGTTGTTTCAGTGGCAGATTGATACAAGGATACACACAAAATCCACACACTAGGCAGGACCCCCAGACCCTATCAACACATAAGACTTGTGCTCAGGCTTGTGTTTTATGCCATGTTCATTTTAGATCTTATCCATCACTTGGCATCAGTGGCATCAGTGCATACGGAAAGTGTTCCGTGCGCGAAAACGTTATCTCGAGAGACTGAAACTGAAAGTCCTGCTGTCCGTGGTTATAGACGTGAAAGAAGGTCGTTCCTATTCTGTCTTGACCATTTTTGTTGTGTGTGGGTGGGGGTGAGTGGAGAAGAAGAACCACTGACAAAATGCAGCTACTGTTGCTATTTTCGGGTCAGAATTATACGCCCGCGCAGGGGGGTATGAATGAAGGAGGGAGGAGAGTGAAAGAGGGAGAGAGAGAGAGGGGGGGGAGGGAGAGAGAAATGGTGAGAAAGAGAAAGCGAGAGAAGAAAAAAGAGAGAGAGGTGGTGAGAGAGAGAAAGAGAGGGGAGAGAGAGAAGAAGAAAAAGAAGAGGAGAGAGAGAGAGAGAGTTAATCAAGACAGTAAAGCAGCCCTTACGCTGACTGACAGACAGACAGACAGACGGACAGCGATAGATAGAGAGAGAGAGAGGGAGGGAAGGGAAGGGGAGGGATGGAGGGAGGCAGAGAAGTTAATTAAGACAGTCAAGCAGCCCTTACGCTGTTTCTGGATCATGTCTGCTAAGGATCTTGTGCTCCTGTTGTTTGCTGTTGATGTTATCGTGGATTGGTTTCCTCTCTTTCTGTCTGTGTGTCTGCCTAGCTATCATCTGTCTGTCTAGTTTCAGTTTCAGTTTCAGTTTCTCTAGATGACGTCTCCGTGCTCAGAATGAATTCCATGAGCACTAACGTCATAGGTGCTAGGTAATGGAGAAGACCAGAATGATCATGGCACCAGCTTTAAGCTTGCACGTAAACCCATGAGCTAGCTAGATCCTGAGGTCCTACCTAACCTACGTTTTTTTTTTGGTTTTGTTGTTGTTGTTGTTGCTTTTTTTGTTTTTGTTTTTTATCTTATACTAGTTTTGTATCAGTCTGTCATTGGAACGGTCTTGGTTACATTGAAATGACGTGTATATCCGTGTATCTTAGAAGATAAGATTAAGTAAATAAAATGAATGAATAATTAAAGGACTGGATCAGAACACAACTATGATAAATGATTAATTAAAGAAGTGAATCAAAACACGACTAGCCACTAAGTGTACATCATAGAAAGAGCACCAATCTACACGAATAAGGTGGGGGACTGAAAGGGTTAAGTTTTTGCAGCTAAAGCACAGAGCATGGGAGTCAAAAGGTTAACATACTTCTTGATCTCTACACTTCTTTTGTCGATTCCCTACTCCGTAAAACGAAGGATTTCTGGACAAAGAGTTTGGAGTTAGGACTTTCTCCAGGGTGGAGTATTCGCACTCGGACAGTTCCATAGGTGCTTGAACCAAAACTGCCGGACATTTTCCGGCAGACTCCCTGAGCCTTCGCGAAATCCTATGCGCTGGCAAAGTCTTGAAATGGGGATCGGTGTGGAGGGTGGGGAAGGGAGCTATGAGACATTATGTTGACACCACCAGAATGATGGACACATGAAGATGGGCAGCAGGTAGAGGAGAAGAGTGACAGAATGGTTCAGACGTTCGCCTGCCAGTAACTAAACTCGAGGTTCGCTACCCGTTAAGGCCTCGACTTTCCTCCTCAGTTGGACCGGAAAATCGTCTAGTCTTTCACAAGGGGACAAAAAACGAGTCGGACCCGTGTGCCCGTGTGCCTTCTGGCCTGCGCACTCTTAAGATCCCACGGCTGTTGAAAATCGTGAAGAGCAGGGCCATTGCCCGGCAGCCGTGGTATGAAACATTGGAGAGAGAGGCTGATTTCCCAGGTCCCATCCCTTGAAGACCAATTAGCCTTCTTGCCTTTCTAAAGACTTGGTAAAAAAAAAAAAATTAAAAAAAAAATTGGGTGGCGCTGCACTGCGGCGAGGCGCTCTCAAAAGGTAGAGCATCCGTAAATCTATTGTGGCAAAAGAAATGAATATGAATATTTATTTAATGTTTAGGGCTGGTTTGAAAAAGTGCGAGCCGCAGTGTATAACTACGGGTCTGTCGATACGGGCCTGTTGACATTCCTCTTCTTTTCATTCTGCAGACTGCAGTTAAAGATTTTTCTGT
>CM060315.1:22424236-22444236 GCA_030674185.1 Monoplex corrugatus | reverse complement strand
ATATATATACATATACATATATATATATATATATAAATATGTGTGTGTGTGTGTGTGTGTGTGTGTGTGTGTGTGTGTGTGTGTGTGTGTGTGTGTGTGTGTGTGTGTGTGTAAGAAGTATGTACAAGTGTTCGTATTCTTTCCTGTTAAAAGTCAATAACAGAAATGAAATCATTTCACCCTTTCTCATTTCATCCTGTGGCTTCACTGAGTGCCAATTCGCCCTTTCTCGTCTCGCCCTGTGGTTTCATTGGGTGCCATTTCGCCCTTTGTTGTTTCACCCCGTGGCTTCACTGAGTGCCAATTCGCCCTTTCTCGTCTCGCCTTGTGGTTTCATTGGGTGCCATTTCGCCCTTTGTTGTTTCACCCCTTGGCGTCATTGAGTGCCAATTCGCCCTTTCTCATCTCGCCCTGTGGTTTCACCGGTGTCATTTCGCCCTTTGTTGTTTCACCCCGTGGCGTCATTGAGTGCCAATTCGCCCTTTCTCATCTCGCCCTGTGGTTTCACCGGTGCCTTTGTTGTTTCACACCAGCGGTTTTCCGGGTGCCTTTTCGCCCTTTCTCATTACGCCCTCGGCTTCACAGGGTGCCTTTTCGCCCCCCCCCCCCTTTTTTTTTTATTACACCCTGCGGCTTGACCGGGTGCCTTTTCGCCCTTTTTTCATTTCACTTCGTGGCTTCACTGGATGTCATTTCGCTCTTTTTCATTTCACTTTGTGGCTTCACTGGGTGCCTTTTCGCCCTTTTTTCATTTCACTTCGTGGCTTCACTGGATGGCATTTCGCCCTTTTTCATTTCACTTTGTGGCTTCACTGGGTGGCATTTCGCCCTTTTTCATTTCACTTTGTGGCTTCACTGGGTGGCATTTCGCCCTTTTTCATTTCACTTTGTGGCTTCACTGGGTGTCATTTCGCCCTTTTTCATTTCACTTTGTGGATTCACTGGGTGGTATTTCGCCTTTTTCATTACACCCTGCTGCTGACGGGTGCCTTTTCGCCCTCTTTCATTTCACTTTGTGGCTTCACTGGATGGCATTTCGCCCTTCGTATGTCGCCTTGTCACTTTGGTCAGTGCCATGGCTCGTGAGTCGGAAACACACACACACACACACACACACACACACACACACACACACACACACACACACACACACACACACACACACACAGCACACACACACACATACACTCACACACACACATACACACTCACACACACAGACACACACACACACACACACACACACACACACACGCACACACACACACACACACACACGCACACACACACACATACACACATACACACAGAATGCGAGCTCAAGAAAGGGTGAGTTGACACAGATGCACAGGGAGAAATGGCATTTCTTTAGCTATCATTAAAGTTTCCGCATTTCTCCATGAAAGGGGGAGAAGGGGAAGGGCGAGTCGGTGCTCCCCCATTGTTTTGATCTGTTGAATAATATGATTTATCTTTTAAAGATTATTCACCAGTAAAGCATGGAGAAGTACAATGTTAACCCTCTGACTCCCGCATCCTATCCACCAACTGAAAAAATTAACCCTTACACTCCCACATCCTATTCACCAGCTTCCTGCAGGAAGCTGGTGGATAGGGCGAGAGAATCAAAAGGTAAAGTTTTTGCTTTGCTTGCATGGCTGACAACGCGGAATGCTGGTGGACAGGGTGTGGGAGTCAAAGGGTTAAGTTTTTACTTTGCTTGCATGGTTGACAACGCGGGATGCTGGTGGACAGGGTGTGGGAGTCAAAGGGTTAAAGCACATAAGAGTTTGTTCAGTTTTTGTGTCTTTTGACGGTGTACCTTAACTGTTCGGCCATACATGTAGATCATATCGATCAACATTTAAACATCGATACAGGTGCCAATTTTATTTCATTTTGGTGACAGATTCAACAGTCCGCTAAAAGTGTTTATATGTAAGCGGTAATGATTAATTTAAAAGCATGCAAAAGAGACAGACCCGGCAGTCTGTTAAAAGTGTTCACATGTAAGCAGTAATGATCAGAAGCACACTAAAGAGACATATTCAACAGTCGACTTAAAATATTTATATTAAAACAGTAATGATTAAAAACACACGAAAGAGACAGATTCAGCAGTCGACTAAAAGTGTTTATATGTAAGCAGTAATGATTAAAAACACACGAAAGAGACAGACTCGGCAGTCTATTAAAAGTGTTTATATGTAAGCAGTGATGATTAAAAAACACACGAAAGAGACAGACTAACAGAAGGCTAAAAGTGTTTATATTTCAGCAGTAATGATTAGAAAACACAAAAGAGACAGACTCAGCAGTTGACTAAAAGTGTTCATATGTAAGCAGTAATGATCAGAAGCACACTAAAGAGACATATTGAACAGTCGACTTAAAATATTTATGTTAAAACAGTAATGAGTAAAAGCACACGAAAGAGACATATTCAACAGTCGACTTAAAATGTTTATATTAAAACAGTAATGATTAAAAACACACGAAAGAGACAGATTCAGCAGCCGACTAAAAGTGTTTATATGTAAGCAGTAATGATTAAAAACACACGAAAGAGACAGAATCAACAGTCGACTGAAAGTGTACATATGTAAGCAGTAATGATGAAAAGCACACGAAAGAGACAGCCTCGGCAGTCTGTTATTGTGTTAAAAGTGTTTATATGTAAGCAGTAATGATTAAAAACACAAAAGAGACAGTCTCAGCAGTCGACTAAAAGTGTTTATATGTAAGCAGTAATGATTAAAAAAAACACAAAAGAGACAGTCTCAGCAGTCGACTAAAAGTGTTTATATGTAAGCAGTAATGATTAAAAAACACAAAAGAGACAGTCTCAGCAGTCGACTAAAAGTGTTTATATGTAAGCAGTAATGATTAAAAAACACAAAAGAGACAGTCTCAGCAGTCGACTAAAAGTGTTTATATGTAAGCAGTAATGATTAAAAAAAAACACAAAAGAGACAGACTCGGCAATCGACTAAAAGTATTCATATGTAAGCAGTGATGATTAAAAGCACACAAAATTGACAGACTCAGCAGTCGACTAAAAGTATTCATATGTAAGCAGTGATGATTAAAAGCACATAAAAAAAGAGACAGACTTGGCAGTCTATTAAAAGTGTTTATATGTAAGCAGTGATGATTAAAAACACACGAAAGAGACAGACTAACAGAAGGCTAAAAGTGTTTATATTTCAGCAGTAATGATTAGAAAACAAAAATCCACGAGACAGACTCAGCAGTCTACTAAAAGTGTTTATATGTAAGCAGTAATGATTAAAAGCACACGAAGGAGAGTCTCAACAGTCGACTAAAAGTGCTTTTATGTAAACAGTAGCGGTTAAAACACACGAACGATCTGTCGGTCAAAAGGTGCATGACATACTGGATGTATGATGTTATTTGTTTGAAAAACACGAAGATGGACAGAAATGAAAAGAAATAACACTCAGATGAATGTAAGCTACACTGATTAAGGCATACTGGCCAGTGTAACTCCATCCATCTTCACTTCTGTTTCATTCCGCACTGAACAGAAAGGGAAAAGAAATACCTCCTTCAGAAAGTGCAAAGTCTTCACTTAAAACACCATATTAAATGAACCGACACAGTTGTACGGTTGTGAAGCGTGGACGGTCAACACGCAAAGTTAGAACAAGATTGAGACAGCCGGAATGTGGTTTCTTAGTAGAATGTTAACGAGTTCCATGGATAGCAAAGAAAACAAACGAGGGTCTTGAAGGAGGCAGACACAAAAAGAACATTAATGAAGAAGAGAAGGAAAAGACAAGCAACTTTTATAGGACATTTTTGTGAGGCAAGAGAAATTAGAACACCTAATCACAACAGGAAAGCTGGAGGGAAAAAGAGCACCAGGTAGACCGAGGGAAAAATATTGGACGGACTTGCAGAGTGGTTGAGGACAGACAGGGTGGGAGATGTACTTGCACCGACAAGGGATAGATTCGTATGGAGGGCCATGATTGCCAACGCCATGCGGCAGGGTACATGATGATTAAATGACTGGGTTTTTTTCTGTCCATTGTCGCAACAAAGAAACCATATGCAGCGAACGAGGCGTTGGCATACAGACGACAGAGCCAGAGGAACCTGGTGAACTGTTCTTTAGTGCAGCGTCCCAGTGATCTTTCACAAAGCTAAAGGAGAAGAAGAAGAAAGAAGGAATTGTTCAAGCTTTAGGTTCCGTGTATTCAAGACAGTGTCACACAGTGCGCTGAATGTAAAATCTGGTTATAGAAATTATGTGCTCATTCAAGAGGTGCCTGTCTCCTGTGTATGTCTCGAGTAAACCCTCCTCCATCCCCATCCCCTGATGGCAAAAGTGAGTGACTTCCCTTTCCCCGCTCAGAATGGCTGAATAAAAGACTGGTAGCATTCCTGTATCTCGACGTTTTATTTCCACATCTGCTCACCTTTAATCAAACACTTCATGGTGTCAGAAGTGAGAAGTTTGAAAGCTGTATCGATTGGAATAGGCCTGCTGATCTTGACATGTCTTCCATTATGCTTTCTGCATAGATACACATCGTGGCCAGAAAGGGTGAGTAAGTAAACATACGTTTTCAAAACATATCAATCCGTGTATTCCTAATGACCTTTAAAACTTTGCCAATGCACAGGCTCAGGAAGTCTGTCGTATAATTGCTGGCAGATTTGGGTGGAGCGCATATGGAAATGTCCGATTGCGATGAATCCCTCTTGAGCAAACTTCGAACTTCAAACTCCAAATAATCTCAATCTTCCTTCGTCGCTGCATTCTGCAGGTATTAATGATATTAATTTTCTTAGAGGGAAAAATGCACGCTGTGTTTGAAAAACATATTAGATTCAGTTTTTCAGTTGACACAAGAAGGCGTAACAGGGTGCGGTCAGCGAAGTTGTAAACCTATACAATCTATCGATCACTGCATGTTTGTCACTGTTTTTACCTTTCTGCACCCAACAGAAACATTTAACCAGCGCGTATGGTTTTGCAAAAGCTGATATCTTGAGTTCAATCCCAGCCCGCAACATAAAAAACTGGCTTGTTCGCCGCCCACCTCAATGTTTCCTTCGTTCTGGTGGTGTCAACTTAGTGACTGATAGGTCCCTTCTCCCCTTTCCCCATTTCAAGACCTTGTCAGCGCGTAGGGTTTTGTGCAGGCTCAGGAAATCTGTCAGATAATTGCTGGCAGATTTGGGTGGAGCGCGTATGGAGTTGCCCGAGCGCTATGAATCCCTCTTGAAATCACTTCCAATAACTCCAATTGAGGAGTCCGCCAGATAATTACTGATATGTTTGGGTGGAGGGCATATGAAATTGTCTGAGTGCAATGAATCCATCTTGGAACAAACTCTTGGTTCCAAATTCAGTCCAAAAGTGCGAGCTGAAGTGTTTCTTGACTCATGTTTTGCACTCTGCTGACTTTACAGTATCAGCATTTTCTGACTTAAAGTACACTTCTAAAAAAAAAATTTAAAAAAAAAAAATCGTATTGGTTTCAGTTTACATAAGATAAGACAGGATAACAGGAAAAGGCTTTAAATAAACAGCCTATTGATCATTATTGATCTGACAGCGTCTCTCTTTCCTTCCACACCCTACAGAAAGAAATGATGTTTTGATGTAGGATGGTGTTAGCGTGCTGTAATATCATACAACTTAATTTTTTGTTTTTTTAGCGTTAGATCATGATTGATTTGTGATATGTTTTTAATGCTTGTTGTTTAATGATATATATGTGTGTTTTACGAGCGAGTGTTGCATATAATTTTCCAGACATTCATCAGAAGAGTGGTATTGTGTTGCTTAGTATTGCATTGCATTGTACTGCGTTGCGTTGTAACGTATCGTATCGTTCGTATCGTATCGTATCGTATCGTATCGTATCGATCGTTTCGTCTCGTCTTGTATCGAATTGTAATACATCGTACGGTGTCATGTCGTGTCGTATTGGATAATCATATAGTGTCGTATTGTATTTCATTGTAGTGTATTGTATGGCATCGTATCGCATCGTAATTGCATCGCTTGCATTGTACTGTATTGTATTGTATTCATTTTATTGTGTGGTGTTGTATTGCTTGTGTTGTATTGTATTGTATTGTATTGTATTGTATTGATTGTATTGTATTGCATTGCATTGTACTGTATATAGTTTTCGGTTGAGATAATTATTCAAGACTGAAGTTGAAGAGACGCGTTGATAATCGTTTCAGTGTCAAGTAGTTTCTTTCAGACAATTAGAAAACAACAAACAAACAAACAACAAACAAACAAACAAACAAAAACACACACACACATAAGAGCTACCAGTCGTCATGGCGTAGTGGTTTGTGCAACGGACTATCAAGTGGACGGTTGTGGTTTCAAATTCCCATCAGTCCCCTTCAAAATTATTGTAGGATTCTTCGGCTTCATCCGGCTCCTGCCCAGAGTTGTGCGTGCTATGGGCTCATTGGGAAGACTGGGACCACACAGTCGAGTCTCATCCACTTCACGGATGTGTCATTGTGATTGTGCGTGCCGCATAAATCATCTGACCAACACCGTCGGTGTCTTTATCTCTCAGGCCTGGTTGACGCCATGATATATTATGATAGTAAGCGTAGAGTACAGCCCTGTCACGCTGTCTAAGTCGTAGATGGAACTCCATAGCATCTAGATTATCATCCTCGTCGTCGTCGTCGTTATCATCATTGCATTGTAAAAACTGTGCAAATTCTGCGGCCACTAAAGTGGCGTAGAAATGGGAAACAAACAAACAAAAACAAAAAGGGTGAAAACAAACATCATCTCCCTAAGTTACAATTGTCCTTAACAACAACAACAATAACAACAACAAAAACAACAGCAACAGCAGCAACAATACCAGCAACAATACCAGCAACAACAACAACACCACAACACACACAACAAACAACAACAGCAACACCACCACCACCAACAACAACAACGACAACGACAAGAGCTGGCAATATGATAATCAACGTGGTTCTAAGGTCGTGGTCATGGAATCGATCTGTTCTCCGTATGGCAACACACTCATAACCTCCACGAGGTGATTGATTTGTATCCAGGTCTGCGGAAACTGTATCATTCCAGGTGTGTATGCTTCTCTGTCTGTCTGGCTGTCTGTTTATCTGCCTGTCTGTATACCAGGTCAGAATGTTCTTTTTGCCCCTCAGAACCCGTGGCTATTTATGTTGAAAGGATGAAGGGCACAGAGTGCATGAGGAAATTGAGCTGTTGAGAGACAGACAGACAGATAGACAGACAGACAGACAGAAGTGCAGATGAAGACAGATACAAACAACGCAACATAACACAACGCAGCGCAACGCAACACAGTGCACTGCAATACAACAATACAATCAATACAATGCAATACATGCAGTGCAATACTATACAATACAATACAACGCAATTACAATACAATACAATAAAGTGCAATGCAATACTATACAGTGCAGTGCAATACATACAATACAATACATTATAATACGATACAACACTGCTCTTCCCCTTGACCGTCACACTTGATCTTTATCTCGAAATATGAAATAGGTCATTTTCTGTATTGCATCCTCACTACACTACACTACACTACACTACACTACACTCACTACACTACACTACACTACACTACACTGCACTACGCTACACTACACTACACTACACTACACTACACTACACTACACTACACTACACTGCACTGCACTGCACTGCACTCACACTACACTACATTACTGCACTACACTACACTACACTACAACACACACTACAACACACTGCACTACACTACTGCACTACACTGCACTACACTGCATTACACACACTACACTACACTACACTACAATACACCACACCACACCCCACCACACCACACCACACCACACCACACAACACCACAGCACACCACACCACAGCACACCACACCACAGCACACCACAGAACACAACACAACGCAACGCACGCAACGCGACGCAACGCAACGCAACGCAACGCAACGCAACACAACGCAATACAATATATCTTTTTTAATCCATGTTTTTAAATCTCAAAGTGCAATCTTTTGACACATAACACATACACACTTCATTCTCAGAACGGCGTGAAAAACACATGAAATTCAATCACGATTTAACGATAAAATTAACATTGAAATGTTGCGCAGAAAACTTATTTGTTATTAATATTACGCCTCAAGATTTGTCGTGAGTCATTTTCTAAAACCATTCTTCTTTGGCCTCCCTCCGCCCCCATATCTACCTATCTATCTAGCTAGCTAGTTATCTAATCTATCTATCTATCTTTCTATCTATATCTATCTTATCTATCTGTCTTGTCTGTCTATCTATCTATCTAACTATATATCTATTTATCTGTCTGTCTGTCTGTCCATCTATCTATTTCTACTCACACACAACACAAACACACACACACACACACACACACACACACACACACACACACACACACACACACACACACACACACACACACACACACACACACACACACACACACAGACAAATTGTTTGAAAGGTTGAAAGGCCTTAAAAGACAATGGGTATGTAGAAAGGTTAAAAACTATATAAATAGACAGGATGTTGACAGTTTTTTACGTAGGCATATGCATACGTAGTACATGTGTAGGAAGGTAAATAAATTGGACACGTGTAGATAGGTAGGAACAAATAGAAGGTAGGTGGATAGATGGGCAAGTAGGAAAAGGATAGATACTTGGGTACGAAGGTATGGATAGGGAGAAAGGCTTGTACATAGTAAGGTAATTAGGAAGGTACGTTGTGCTTAGACAGATAAGAATTACGAACGATCAGATAAAGAAACAAGCTGACCGTTGTGTTAACAGACAGATAAAGTATAGAGAACTCGATTGTTACATGATAGATAATGTTTAGTCTGTTTTCTTCATTTGTTTACTAATTCATTTGTTCGTTTATTCAATGAGAACTACAGGTAGAAGTATTGAATTCGCAATCCACGTATCAGTATGAAGAGAGTGAAAAAAGAATATATAATGTACATTCGTTTGCTTTTTTTTGGTTTTTTTTTTTGGCATATGTGTACGTATGCATGAAACGTGGGTGCATCCGTGCGTGTATGTGTGCGTGCGTGTGTGCGTGTGTGTGTGTGTGTGATGTGTGTGTGTGTGTGTGTGTGTGTGTTTCTTTCATTCACAACCTCAACTATTCTTCCCTCAAATCTTTAAAACAAAGACAGTTGGTTCTTGGTCATTATACGTGAACTGTAGCCTCAATATTAGAGACCTTTAGATTACACGTCACGTATCTCTCAACACGTATCCGTATCGCGATACGTACGTGTCCCGTACGTAAAAATGAATTGGTTTTAGATTACACGTGTCAAGGATCTACGTCCCCCGACGCCCCCCGAAGCAAGGGACGTAACCACAGCCTTTCCTGTACTTTACGACGTGTGACATTATAAACATATGTTGCCATTTGTTTTTCACTGATACTACCAATGTGACGACGAACTAGATCTAAAGTGTTATACTCAAATTTGTAAAGGAAAATAGATCTAGCAATTACTTTTTATCTTTCCTAGCAACTCGGTTGCTCCAATATTATAACATCATTTAATACAATGACATCATAGGCAATGAACGCTATTGATGTTTGTTTTTTTCTTTGTGTGTGTTTGTGTATGTGTGTGTGTGTGTGTGTGTGTGTGCGCGCGCGCGCGCGCCCATGCTTCATCTTGTGTCAAATAATGGCTGAAAGTTTTTATTATATAGAGATACATATTCTATGCTTTTATTTAATGCTAGCAAGGAAGAACAGGAATTGTTTATAAATTCAGATTGTAATTAAATCAATTAAATACATATTTTACACTGTAATTAATAACTCAGTCTTTTTGTACACACACACACTCGCGCGCGCGCTCGCCGGCAGGCACAAATCATGCATTTGCAACACACTTTCCATGTGACGAAAATACTCACTATATGGGCATATGAATTCTTTCTTGTGACAAAATGAATTTTGAATACTATTCTGAAAGATTATACAAGTTGTGAGACATAAGTTTTTTGTTTTTGTTGTTTTCTACCATAAAAATGAAGACGATTAATTAGGAAAAAAAAAAAAAAACGTGTGCAAAACAATCATTCCCCTTTCCCTGATCTTTGCTTTTGTTTAGTGGCATAGATCTGCTCAGTTTTTGTTATTTTTTAGAAAAACCTTATGATAT
This sequence comes from Monoplex corrugatus, assembly GCA_030674185.1. Classification (NCBI taxonomy): domain Eukaryota; kingdom Metazoa; phylum Mollusca; class Gastropoda; order Littorinimorpha; family Ranellidae; genus Monoplex; species Monoplex corrugatus. Next base: position 22,433,981 of record CM060315.1, on the reverse strand, counting down.
TTCTATAGCATTCAGATTTTCTCACATGTGTATATGCGCAGTTTTGTCCACGCTGTGCAGGCAGTATACTGGTGCAGTCTGCATACTCTGATTTGGTGGATATGCTTACTGGGCCAAGCTTCCATAAGCCACCAAACACACAAGACATGACTTACAAGATCTTTATAGTGCATATGTGATTTTCTACATGAGCATGCACACAAAGGGGTTTCAGACACTGGTAGGTTTGCACACATGCTGACCAGAGAACTTAACAAATTCTCCACTCTTTTTCACCAGGCAGGAGGTACTCAGAAGGAACCAAACTCGGACATTCTCATTACAAGTCTGACATTTACCTGCTTGATTACCGCACCTGTCATTTTGTGACTTCACAATGGTGTCTTTCCTCTGTACGTTTGTGTGTGTGTGTGTGTGTGTGTGTTTGTGTGTGTGTGTGTGTGTGTGTGTGTGTGTGTGTGTGTTGTGTGTGTGTGTGTGTGTGTGTGTGCATGGAAATGGGAAAGGGTGGGGGGGGGGGACAGGTTGATGCTGGGAGCGTATCATGTGCAGAGTTATGGCATATGCCATTTGGTGATCTCTACTGTGTTGTCATGTGCAAGAAGAGCAAGAATAATGAAAGATGTGTTTTCTCTAACATTCTTCTATTTGGTACTGTTAGAGCTATCTGCTTTTACAATAGCATTAGGGATAAGTGTAAGTACAATGAACATAAATAAGTGCATTTCCTAAAATTCTTCTGTTTAGCACTGGTTGAGTATAAATCTGCTTTTACAACAACATTAAAGATAAGTGTAATTACAATGAAAGATACATGTGTTTTTAACATTCTGCTGTCTACCACAGTACCACAACAGTATTATGGATAAGTGTAATAATATCCTTTCAAAGAACACCAGTTCTTAAGTACTTAAAATATACTGCCACATTTTTCATCGTATACATTAGGTATAATAACTCTGCAATTCCTATTTTAACTAGCAAGCCAGATGCTTTTATCAGACTTTTGTCTAGTCTATCTGCTGGGCCCAGTGAGAGGAAACCTGATTTGATTGCCCATATATATATGTATGTATCTGAGAGCAGATTATGTATGTGTGTGTTTCTGTTAATGTTATGATGTATAAACATACTGTCACTTTAAAATCTCTCTCTCTCTCTCTGCCCTCCACCATTCCTTCTCTATCTCTCCCTCCCTCCTTTTCTTTCACACAAAGCCATGATGACCAGCTAATAGGTCTTACCTCGTAATTCTAATTGATAAGCTAATGAAATACTGATGCAATTCATCACGACCAACACAGCAGGGGGATTTGTGGTTTCAAATACTACCATCCTATTGATTCCAAATCAAATAATAAATCATTGGCAGTCTTGAAATACAAGAACTCTGTCTTGTCTCTTCCATTTTGTGATCTCTACTGTGGTGACACGTGCAAGAAGAGCAAGAACAATGAAAGATAAGTGTTTTTTCTAACATTCTTGTATTTTGTACTGTTAGAGCTATCTGCTTTTACAATAGCATTGGGGATACGTGTAAGTACAATAAACATAAATAAGCGCTTTTACTATAACATTCTTCTGTTTAGCAACAGTTGAGTATAAATCTACATTTGGAACCACATTAGAGATGAGTGTAACTACAATGAAAGATAAATGTTTTTCTAACATTCAGGCGATTGTTTGCATCCTCCAGCTTCTTGACTTTATATTTTCTCTCTTCACATTCATCTTTCTGAATGTCAAAATCAGTCTTTTTGCTTTCTTCTTCTGTCAGTGTTTAATCTTGCCGATACTCCATGGTTGTAGACCACCGTGCGGCTGGGCTGAGTGATTTCTTGATTTGGCATGGGGAACACTTAGATCTGAAAAACGGGGAAGAAACTTATTTCATTTGTCTTTTTATTTGTTTACATATGTATTCGTCATGATGATGATGATGGTGGTGATGATGATGATGATAATGATAATAATAACAATAAATAAATAAATAGATAAATAAATAAATAAAATAATATAATCATCATCACCACTATCAGTTTCTGCTGCCTGTGCAAACACAGTCGACTTGTTCCCACCAGCTTCTCTTACCAGGGTAGGCCTAGTGAAAATGTTCTTACAGGGTGGTATTCGGTAAGCATAGGCTTGTTTACCTTCTGACTAATCTGAGTGTACACGCGCAAAGGTCGTCTTTTCTAAGTTTACTTACTTAGGCCCAGAGCAAACTTACCTAAGCTCACAATCTTAAGATCGGCTGTGCAATCATGGCCATATTCGACGTTGCTGTTGTTAATGTTGATGTTCTTCTCTCTCTCTCTCTCTCTCTCTCTCTCTCTCTCTCTCTCTCTCTCTCTCTCTCTCTCTCTCTCTCTCTCTCGGTGTACAGTGATATAGTTATGCCTGTTGTAAATGCATATAAGTACTAGAGAGTTTATTTTTCTACACGCTTGAGTTTTACTCTGGCTTGTAAAGATATTGCTATTAGGGCAAAAACTGCATTGATATGTGTGATGAAAAGATTGAACATATTGAATAATAATTCATTTGATTTACTTGTCAAAATATTTGACTCACAAATACAGCCAATTTTACTGTATGGAGCAGAAATTTGGGAATTAGATAAGGCAGTTATGCATTGTGAAGCTGTACATTTATTTGCTTTCAAAAAGATTTTTTGGATTGGATAAGCGCACATCTAATGATTTAGTGTATGGAGAAACAGATACCCCTTGTTTGTTTATTCAGTTTGTACGATGTATTCATTTCTGGTTAAAACTATTCCACACGAAAGACAGTAAACTGCCGAAAAAATCCTATAAGATGCTATTTGATCTAGATTTTAAAGGTAAGAAGAATTGGGTAACTAGTATACGTATGTGTTTGAATGAATATGGGTTTGGTGCTGTTTGGTTTTTCCAAGAGCTGGCGATGAGAGATAGTTTATTTATGATTTTAGGCAAAGACTGATTGATTGTAGATGGCAAAAGTGGAATGACCATATACAGACAAGAGGAAGATATGATTTTTACAGAACTGTCTTAGATTCTCACAGTGTTAAACCATACATAAGCCTTGATCTGGATATTAATTTGAAGAAAAAAAAACAATAGCAAAACTTAGACTTGGTCTATCAACTTTGAAAGTCCATCAATTGAGATACAAGCAACACAGAGAGTCTGATTTGCTCTGTCCCTTATGTATGCAAGCTGAAGAAGACGAAATACATTTTGTCCTGTGTTGTCCAGCTTTAGATGAAATCCGTTCAAGGTTTATCCCTCAAAAATATTATAGATGCCCAAATATGTTTAAACTGTGTTTGTTAATGAGTTCAACTCGTTTCGATTATATTAAGAATTTTGGTTTGTTCTTGCTCAAAGCAGCTAAAATCAGGGAAATTGCTTTATCGTAATTATTTAAGTTTATTTCGTTGTTGATTGTTAATCCTGTATTAGAATATCAGATTTTTTCATTTTACTTATAAGCACCCCTTCAGTAGGGGCTATGGCCTTCTTTCTTGAATAAAAATTCTGAAGTCTGAAGTCTGAAATCTGAAGTCTCTCTCCTTCTTTCTTTCTCACTGTCTCTGTTCTGTCTCTGTCTCTGTCTCTCTCTCTCTCTCTCTTTTCTCTCTCTCTCTCTCTCTCTCTCTGGTCGTCCAAGTAACCTTGAAAAGAACAACGTATGAACGATCTGTGGCAATTTCAGTATTTATAAAGATAAGGGGGACCTTTACCTTTATTTTTTCGTTCTTATTTCCAAACGTAGTAAGTACTATTCCCCAGCTGTTATTTATTTGGTATCTTTGCGCGGGCAGAGACCTATGTCAGTAGCTGTCTGAGGCTGATGAAGGGAAAACCGTTAGACAGTAGCCTACTAGAATTACCGCAGACCTCCTGCATAGACAGACCGTCACACGCTCTACAGTGCTTATTATTACCGGTGGAGAAAAAAATGTACTGAACATATCGTTGTGTATGACAAGATTGATTGCTGTCATTGCCCGTACGTAGGATTCTGTATCATCGTCTGTACTCGTGATTGCTCTTACTGCCCGTGCATAAGACTGCTGTTATGTGCGTACATATGATTGCGTTGCGTTATATCCATGCACTACTGTGCGTACAACCGATTGTTGTTATTGTCCATATGTATTACTGTTGTTACTGCCTGTATGTATTATTGCTTTTACATAAGTAATGTGTATACACATTAATGCTATTGCTGTGTACATATGTGATTTCTATTATTGTTCATACGTATATACGTGGTGTTTATAGATCTAACCAAAGCATTTGACATAGTAAACAGGAGGGCCTTTGGGAGACATTAAAAAACAAAAAACTTGATTGCTCTGAGAAGCTTGTCTCGCCGATTACTTTCTTCCACAGTGACATGCTGGCTAGAGTGCAAGAGAATGCAAAGGTATCCGAATCCTTATAAATGAAGAACGGAGTAACATAGGGATGTGTTATAGCGCCCATACTCTTTTTCATCCCTTAACGTCAGTGCTAATGGATGTGTTTAGATACTTTGACTATGATGTGTACATCAAGTTTTGCTACATTTCCTGTGACTGTCCATAAGACATTGTTTGTTAGTCTTTAAACCCCGACGAATTTCCAATCCGCTACAGTGTGGTCGAAATATAAAAAGCTCAGTAACTGTCTGATGGAGGCCAGTCTGTTATTGCCATTAAAATGCGTTAATTGATCAATAGATCAAAACATGACCAGTTCTGTAAATTCATGGAAGTCTTGTTTATCATCTGTTGTTTTTAGACGTTTGAGAATCTGCAAATACGTAAATGTCTGCAAGGTTTTCGATGTTCTTTTGTCTGGATTGGTTTCCAGGAGTCTGTGAATTTTGGTTCTTTTGCGTGTTTCTAGATGTCTGCAATTTTCTGAGTATTTTATTGTCTGCGCACGTTTCTGATTGGTTTTATTTGTCTGCAGCTTTCTTGGTTCTCTGTGTGTCTGCAAGTCTGGGTTTGTGTATAACTCAGACAGTGAACAGAAAACGAAAGATAGATAAATAAAATAAAGTGAAAAAAGAATTTTAAAAATCGCAGTACGGATTATTCAACTGAAGTTAAGAGAGTAGAAACGAAAAACATCAAAACAGAGTTCTGATAATTCCAGGAACAGCAGAGGATCTCAATCTCTAGTAGCCTACCAACACTATATAATACAAACCAACAGTACCTAGCAAAATTGTCACTCATTGCCCTGACTGGAAAGAGAAAAAAAAAAATGCAGAAAAAGATACAAAAGACAGTTCATATCAGGAACCCCAGACAGTATTTTCATTTTTTTTCTTCGTCTTCTGTTTGCTGTTTACATGGTCAAGCCACGTCTGGTGAAGAACGTTGCCCTCATGTTCTAGCCCAGAATTTCCAGAAGGTGGGGATATCATTTATTCTGAAAGAGCCCCCGGCATCCCCACAGGGGTATCCTTATCAATCCTAAGAGAAAGTTTGTCAGACTTTATCGAACACATACAGGTGAATGGACCAGCAAGGCAGAAAATGATAGGAAGAAATGACAGAAAGCATCAGTTCCTGTCGGCTGCCATGGAGCTTGATGATAGCGGGATTGTAGTCGGCCATACCTCTCATCGCTTTATTTGAGAGTTGTGGCATCGCTACGGTATTTTCCAATACAATTTAACCCAAAGGATACCCCTGTGGGGAAGCTGGGGGTTCTTTCAGAATAAATAGTATCCTCACCTTCTGGAAACTCTGTGCTAGAAATTTCCTCTTTTCTGTCACTCTTTTTGTTTCTTTCTTCCTCCTTTGCTTTCTGTCATTTCTTCCTATCATTTTCTGCCTTACAAGTCCATTCACCTGTATATGTTTGATGAAGTCTTACGTACTTTCTCTTTGATACATGTATGTATCAAGTGCATTTTGGCTCTCGGAAAATGAGATATGAGAAAGCAATTTTAGGTAACAGTCCCGTTTTTATGTTTTAGTGTCATTTACGTTTAAATTTGTATTCAGATATGTTTTCTAAATCCCCTGTGCGATAAATTAGATGGAGTGGTCAAAGCTAGGGGCATTTTCGTAGATTAATTTTTTTTTTCCTGTTGAAGTATTGTGTGTGTTTTGAAACGGTTACAGGTCTACGCAGTCGGCTGGGCTTTAAAAAAAACAAAAACAAACAAAAACAAACAAAAACAAACAAAAAACAACAACATAATAATAAACCCAAAGGATGCAAGTCTCTTTTCTCCAAAGCAATGCTAAAGTATTTCAGAGAAACAAGGAAGGGGAGAAGGTAAAAGGGAAGGCAAAACAGGTTGGAAGAGGACTAAGGGCGGTATTGCAAGAGTCGCACATTGTCCACATGTGTTGTTAGATACAAAGAAAAATGAACTGAGCGGAAACTAAGCCGAACATAAACTTTCACCTTTGGCATGCAAACAGACACAACTAACCAACTAAACAAAAACTAGTCAAGCCATGCTAAAAATCTCAACATTCCAACATATTTGCGCATATGTTGCGTAATGTCAATGTTTAAAACAGACTCTTTGATGCGGAACGTGTACAGTTCAGATTTTTGTTATATTGACTTTAGAGTCTCTTTTTTCATTTTAACTTTTTTAGGATCATGGCACTCAAGGAGGGTTACCTTTGTGCTCACCATTTTGTTGTTGTTGTTGTTTTGTCCCGTTTTCCACGCCACCTTAATGGCACAGAAGCTGGCGCAGTTTTTACAATGCAATGATGATGTCGACGAGGATGATTATCATGATGCTATGCAGTTCCATGGAGGATTGAGACTACGTGACAGGGCTGTACTCTACGCTTACTATCAAAATATATCCTGGAGTCAACCAGGCCCGAGAGGTACAAACACCCGCAGTGCTGGTCAGAAGATTTGATCAACACCCTCACTGACGCATCCGTGAAGTGGATGAAACTCGACTGTGTGGTCCAAGTCTTCCCAGTGAGCCCACAGCACGCCCAACTCTGGGTAGCATGTTAGAGCCGAAAAATCCCACAATGACTTTTGAAGGGACTGACGGAGATTTGAACACACAACCTTCCAGTCGGTAGTCCTTTGCACTAACCACTACACCACGGCGACTGGTGACTTTACAGTTTTATTCAGACATTTTTTCCAGTCTGAATAAAATCTGTACACTCCCAACCAAAAAAATCCTTACTGAAAGACTTCCGCATGTCATCTCGCTGTGACGTATATGATGGGCCATGTCAAAGAGAACTTTTGCTCCTACTTTAAGCCAGAAAGGTTATCCACAAACAGCTGAACCACATCTTTTTCTGACATAATTTGTTGACGCAGAAACACCCTGGATTTGTTCGATCAAACTTGTACATAACCTTGCTCCTCTTGATTATATATAAATCATTTGTTTTTGATTTAAAAACATAAAAATGAATATCAAACACGTGCACAGAGGAAGAAGCAAGGAAAGAAGGAAAGAAAGGAAAAGAAGGCAGAAAGCACATGACAGTTGTATCAAACATAATTCCGCCCAGTCAGTGTAAATCAAGGAGACCTCGTGACTGGCTGTGTCAGACAGACACGTTTGTTGCTTGTTATGCTCTTCAAGGCGACAATTGATTAAAAACACCTGTCATGTAACAGACAATTTCAACAACAACAACGACAAAAATAAATAAGAAAAAGAAACATCCCCATGCGAAAGAAAATGTGTAAAACGTATTTCCGTCAGTACTCACACGCACCCGCACACGCACACGCACGCACACACGCACACACACACACACACACACACACACACACACACACACACACACACACACACACACACACACAGAGAGAGAGACATACACACACACATACATACACAAACACACACAAACACGCGTGCGCGAGCACACACACACACACACACACACACACACACACACACACACACACACACACACATACAAACACACATACACACGCACACACACACACACACACACACACACACACACACACACACACACACACACACACACACACACACACACACACACACACACACACACACACACACGATCGGGCTGTGACATAAAGTATTACGTCAATATAATAAACCTAATGAAGAACAGATCTAATATGTGTAATTTCAGGATTGGATGGCGTGAAATAATGTCACTAAAGAAGACATAAGCGGGAAAAATCCGATATTTGGTATTCTATGATTTACACAAAAAAGCCCCAGTTCCAGACAATATTACTATAGAAATGATTGAAGCTCTAGATAAATTTGGTATTGAAAAAATAACTTGTGTACAAATGTATGTAATCTGATGCGTGAGTATGTGATATATACAAATGCTTCTGAATATACTACTGTCTGTGTCTTATAAATATGTGATGCACAGTGAGTCCTAACGAGTTTGGATAACCGTGCTATACACGAATAATGTATCATTGGCAGTATTATCACTGTTATAAACTGAATAAGAGGGAATGGGTAACGTCTACTGGGTAGCATTTTCTCTACATTAATTAAGACACCGTCGTGCAGTGACGTGCAGGTACACGGGTACTGTTAACAAAGCTTACGAAAAAGAACACACACACACACACACACACACACACACACACACACACACACACACACACACACACACACATACACACACACACACATCCTCACACACACACACACGCACACGCACACACACACACATACACATACACACATACACATACAGAGAGAGAGAGGGGGGGGGGAGAGAGAGAGTTAAAAAAAATACACAGAATAAAGTATAGTCCCACTAAACTAAACGAGAAAAAAGAAGTCCAAAGCAAGTGTGTGACCATCCGCGTTCAAGCAAACAAGAACCAGAAAGAAAACACGAAAATATGATCACAACGCGTATTCAGTATAACGAAACAAGACAGGCGCAAATGAGTTGTGTGAACAAGAAACAATCGAGAGTACTTGATGAGAACCAGAGTACCAATGCTTCGCCACTCTCCGAACAATCAACCCCAACTCCCGAAGCCACATGGTAGCCATTTCACCAAGTAAAGGGAGGCGGGAACGATGCTGTCCATGCGCTACACAACCAATTCGGACCCAGTCATGAGATACCTTGTTTACAAGCCGAATAACAAGGTGGGGAGATGATAAAGCCAGGGACAACGCTCACCAACCAAATCCAGCCCAGCTACTGGATCGACCTTCCTCCCTGGGGATGCCGGGTGCTGTTTCAGTATGAATAGTATCCCCACCTTCTGGAAACTCTGTGCTAGAAATTTCCTCTTTTCTGTCACTCTTTTTGTTTCTGCCTTATTCATTTGCTATCTGTCATTTCTTCCTACCAGTTTCTGCCTTGTTGGTCCATTCACCTGTATGTTTTCGATAAAGTATTGCATACTTTCTCTTAGGATTGATAATTTGGTACACGTATTAAGTGCGTTTTTGGCTCTAGAGAAATGAGATATGTGGAAACAGTTTTAGGTATTGTACGCCTGTTTTTATATATGTTTTTAGTGTCCTTGGGTACGTTTAAATTTGTATTCAGGTAAGTTTTTTTTTCAAATCCCCTGTGCGATGAATTAGACGGAGTGATTAACGCCAGGGTCATCTCCTTAGATTATAAGCGCAAGTGTATTGATATGTGTACTTAATTTTCTCTTCCATTTTTTCTTGTTAAAGTATTGTGTATGTTTTGAAACGGTTATAGCACTGATATGGCTCTGCGCAGTCGGCTGGGCTGGGCTTTAAACGAAAATAACAATAACAATAA
>CM060315.1:22416736-22419236 GCA_030674185.1 Monoplex corrugatus | reverse complement strand
CACACACACACACACGCGCATGCGTGCATTTACGCACATGTACACACACACATGCGCACGCACACACACACACACACACACACACACACACACACACCACACACACACACACACACACACACGCTCTGTCTTTTTTAAGTGCTTACATTATATGTGTAGAGTAGAAAAGACTCACTGTAAGACCGTGTGGTGGTGGAGATAAAGTGTTATCTCTGTGCATGAGCCGTGGTCCACAGCTATGGAGATGACGAGACCTTGTCGACCTTTCCTTGTTGGCGTATGCAAATGTTGTTCTGGGCATGGATAGGGGAAGTGTCGTACACCTCTGTCTGTGATCCTCTGATCTATATGAACGTACTGGAATAACACTTTTTTGTTGGTCTGTTTGTATATATATCTCTATAAAGTATTTTGTTCTCTCTCTTTCCTCTCTCTCTCTCTCTGTCTCTCTGTCTGTCTGTCTGTCTTTCTCTGTCTGTGTGTGTCTCTGTCTATCTCTGTCTGTCTGTCTCTGTCTTTCTGTCTGTCTTTCTCTTTCTCTTCTCTCTCTCTCTCTCTGTCTGTCTGTCTCTCTCTCTCTCTCTCTCTCTCTCTCTCTCTGTCTCCCTCTGTATGTGTGTGTCTCTCTCTCCGTCTCTCTGTCTCTCTTACAATTTATCTTCAGATATATCTGCTGTGTTCACAGACAGCTCAGGATATTTGCATTGGTCATACGATGTTGGAGATAAAGTATTATCTTTATGCATGAGCCTTGGTCCACAGCCATGGAGATGAGACCTTGTCGACCTTTCCTTGTTGGAGTACGCAAATGTTGTTCTGGGCATGGATAGGGGAAGGGTCCTGCACCTTTGTCTGTGATCCTCTGATCTGTATGAACGTATTGGAATAACACTTTTTTGTTGGTCTGTTTGTATGTATATCTCTATAAAGTGTTTTGTTCTTTCTCTCTCTCTCTCTCTCTCTCTCTCTCTCTCTCTCTCTCTCTCTCTTTCTCTCTGTCATTCTTTATCTCTCTCATTGTCTCTCTCTCATTGTCTCTATCTTTTTTTTATCTCTCTATCTCTTTCATTCTCTCTCTCTCTCTCTTTCTCACTTTCTCTTTCCCTCTCTGTCTGTCTGTCTGTCTCTCTCTCTCTGTCTCTCCGTCATCCTTTCTCTTTCTTACCATTTACTTTCAGATGTAACAACCTCTGTGTTCACAGACAGTTCAGGATATTTGCATTGACCGTGCGATAGTGGAGATAAAGTGTTATCTCTATGCATGAGCCTTGGTCCACAGCCTTGGAAATGACGAGACCTTGTCGACCTTTCCTTGTTGGCATATGCAAATGTTGTTCTGGGCAGGGATAGGGGATGTGTCTGCTGCTCTGTTCCTTTGGAATACACTCTTGTTTTGCAAACTAAACTTTTTCGTTTCTTTATTGGTCTGTTGTCTTTTTGACACCAAGTCAGCTCAGTTGATTAAAGGGCCATGCTGATAACACAGAGGTCTTAGGTTCAATCCTCAGGTATGCCATTTTTTTTAATACAAAACCGTCATAAAAAAAAGTATAGGAAGACACTGTGAATGGTAAAACTGATGCAGAAATCGAAGTACTCGTCAAAGAAATTAGCTGTATCCTAGAAGTTCTATCATATATACTGATGGTTGCCAAGAACAAATCCGGACAGTGCTTCAATGCCAAATAGAATGGAAGCACTTTACATGAAGAAAATGTTGCATATAACGTCACAACCTACTGCCTAACAATGGAAATTAGGCAGTCATGCATTCTTTGAAATGGTTAACTTTACTACATGATGAGATGAAAGACCGTCAAGCCTTGATTCTTACTGACATGATGGAACTACTTTAAAAAGTTTGTTTTCTTTGCTGTCCATGGAACTGTTCGATGGAATATTCACCTTAGAAACCACATTTCAGTTGCCTCAATCCTGTCCTGACTTTTGCTTGTTGATTGTCCAAGTTTCACATCTGTACAACAATACTGCAGCTATAATTGCATTTGAATACTTCTTACTGCTGTACATATGCGAAAATGCATTCCACAGTTATATAATCTGTGTTGTTTCAGTGATAGATTAATAAAAGCATAGACATAAGAAGCATGCATAGCTCTGGTAAAGGAGCTTATCCATGGTCATTTTTTATCTTATTTGTTACATGACATCTGTGGCGTCAATGCGTTATTTTATGGAAATTGTGTCCGCGCACCCAGACACCGTCTTAAGAAACTGGTACCGAATCTGTATGTATGACTCTGTGTGTATGTTAATCTGTCTCTCTTTCCATATCTTTCTCTATCTGTGTGTGTGTGTTTGTCTGCCCTCAGCTCTTTCTCTCTCTCTGTGTGTCTCTCTCTGTCTCTTTGTCCTCTCCCTCTGTCTCTCTATCTGTCTATCTGTCTGTCTCTCTCTCTCTCTCTCGCTCTCTCTTTCTCTCTCTCTCTCCTCTCTCTCTCTCTCTCTCGCGTATCCTTTTCTGTTTCACTCTTTCAAA
>CM060315.1:22406736-22414236 GCA_030674185.1 Monoplex corrugatus | reverse complement strand
TTACGAGTTAGAGCTGAATATCTCTCTTTGAAAAAGTCAGTGCCTCAGGTAAAAACAAAAAGAAAAAAGAAAAGTTGAGTGTCTCAGGTAATAATGTTGGGGAAAGTTTGCTTTTCGTATGTCCTACGTTTAGATGCCACAAATGATTTAAGTGGGCAAGTAGCACGTGAAACCCTTGTACACAGGCCAGTGGTTTTACATTAACATTTCTGAGAGTATCTGTCTCTCTTCTGCTGTTTCGTGCGTGTGTGTGGTGGTGTGTGTGTGGTGTGTGTGTGTGTGTGTGTGTGTGTGTGTGTGTGTGTGTGTGTGTGTGTGTGTTTGTTCGTTCGTTCGTTCGTTCGTTATTTCTTTTTACGTATATTCACATACGTGCTTTTAGATTACATTAACATTTCTGAGAGTTTCTGTCTCTCTTTCTCTGTGTGTGTGTGTTTATGTGTGTGTGTGTGTGTGTGTGTGTGTGTGTGTGTGTGTGTGTGTGTCGTGTGTGTGTGTGTGTAGTGTTTTGTGTGTGTGTGTGTGTGTGTGTCTGTCTGTCTGTCTGTATGTATCTCTCTCTCTCTCTCTTTCTTTCTCTGTCTGTCTGTCTGTCTGTCTGTCCCCCTGTCTTTCTTTCTCTGTCTTCTGCTCTCTCTCTCTCTCTCTCTTCTCTCTCTGTTTGTCTGTTTCTCTGTCTCTGTTTCTGTATCTGTTTACTCTGCGTAGGCACGTTGCATTTTACGACTGAAAAATACAACAATTAATCTCTTTCTCTCAGTTGCTCTCGGATTTGTGCACCTTTTTGCCTGCTCGTTGATGCGTCTGTTTAAATTGAACTTTCATTTCATTCAGATTTAATTTCAGTGTCAGGTTTCAATCTCAAGTTCAGTTTCATATCCAATTTCAAATTTAACTTCATGTTCATTTCCAGCATCTCTTTCTTTTTACTGAGTAGAAATGGTTAGCTCAAAAGATATGACATTTTGTTGCACGGAATCACCTGGCTCACTGGCTGTGTTCTTGTGGGAAAGCTAGATACAGCTGTCTTGCATGTTCTTAATAAACGAATAAATGAATGACTATATAGAGAAATAAAAAATGAAATAAGTAAATAAATGAACAACGTTTGTTCATAATAAACGAACAAATAACTGATTAGATAGATGTATAAAACTGAAATAAATTAATAAATGAATGAATGTTTACATACTTATGTTTGCGGTTGTGTATGCTTCTAAGTACACACTACTTATGTTTGTTTTGATTGATGGTTTAAAAAGCCTCATATAATACATGTAAACGTATTTCATGATTTTGGACTATTATTGTCTGCCTTTTTAAGTTCTACCATTCAAGATATTGCAAAAAGAATCACACTTTAAAGCTAAACAAGATGTATTTTTTAGGAAAGGGATTTTTTTCCCTTGCACTGAAGAGTCTTCTCTTTGAAGCGAACAAAACTTTACAGAGTACAAACGACAAATCTGCATTTATGCAATGAGTTTACATTTGGCATGCTGTATCAAGACTCTATTACGCCACAAATCAAACAACAATATACATTGAAACGAATGGCAATTTCTGAGCAAAATCCAGAGGTGCAAAGGATTCTCTCTCTCTTTGTCTCTCTCTCTCTCTCTCACTGTCTGCCTGTCTGTCTGTCTCTCTGTCTGTCTCTCTGTCTGTCTCTCCATGTCTGTCTCTCCCTCCCTCTCTCTCTCTGTCTCTCTCTGTCTCTGTCTCTCTCTCTCTCTGTCTCTTCTCGGCACATGCACATTTTTCATAGGCTAAAGCCATCAGATTAGTTTCATTTGATGTACAGGACCTATCGTCAAATGAAAAAGAAAACGAAAGCAAGCAAACAAGATTGTGGAGTCGCCACCTTCATGGCACTGTGTTACGTCGTCCAGCTTTCTGTGATTTTGTATAGCATTGTGTTCATGTGCTGATCTGATATTTGTATTATCACACCTGGAACGTTATGGGAATAGAGAGGAAAAAAAGCGAGTAGATATTTGAGATAAACAATTTGATTCAATCATTAATGATGACTAATACAAACGTAAATATTTGTTGGGTGCCATTTCATTGTTGCATCTTGTGTAAGGACATGGACTGGTAGAATAGCGAAAGGTGCACTGGTTATGGCAGGCAGTGAAAAAGTTGATTCACAACTGTTGTTATTATTGTCGTTTTTGTTTAAAGCCCAGCCGACTGCGTAGAGCCATATCAGGGCTATAGCCGTTTCAAAACATACATGAACACTTTCCTGAATACAAATTTTAACATAATTAAGGATACTAAAACATATAGAAAACGGGGTTAAGTTACTTAAAATTGCTTCTGCATATCGCATTTCGCTAGAGCCAAAAATGCACTTAATACATATACGCAATTACCAATCTTCAGAGAAGGTACATAAGACTTTATCGAACATAAACAGGTGAAGAAGAATGGTAGGAAGAAATGACAGAAGCAAAGGAACAAAGCAGAAACAAAGAGAGTGGCAGAAAAGAGGAAATTTCTAGCACAGAATTTCCAGAAAGTGACGATACTATTTATACTGAAAGAGCCCCTGGCATCCCCACGGAGGGAAGTTCACAACTTTGTCATCGACAAGTTTATACTGTAGTATAAGAAAAAACAAAATCTGAATGTAATTTGCCTCGGTTTAGCATTGAAAATAACGTTTTAACTGGAATGGAACTGCTTTGGCTGACAAATTAGACATCAATTCAAATCGAAATATATGTACCGAAACAGTCAAATCCACAAAGTTTGTAATGATTATGTATCACTAAACCACACTTTGTCATAGTCAGCAGCTGCAAACATATTTGTCCCAATCGTTTGTAAACTTAAACTCAAAGATGCTTTCTTGACTTTGTATTTGAAAACTGCCATGCACTTCCTGCATAGTTCTCTGAGACATTTTTTTATTTGTTCAAACTCGATCATTCTAAAATTGTTCCTCCCTTCCGTACTTTTGTTGTTCGGTTTGTTGAATTTATTTATGCTACTCAAACAAGTTACATAGCATTATAATGACATTAAAAGAGAGACAGACAGACAGGCACACAGACACACATACAGACAGACACACAGACACACACGCAGAGAGACAGAGAGAGACAGAGAGAGAGAGAGAGAGTTTGGTTATCACAAAGCACATGATGTGAATAGCGATTATAAGAAATAGCGAACGAAAAAATACCACCAGTGAAAGAAAAGCGTGCCCTATCTCTGTAATGTCCTTCAAATCGTATTAATGTTTAAATGATAAGTGTGAGTAGAAAACGTGGTATGTCTCATAGAAGCATGACATCTCTAATCGTAGTATCTCTCATATCTCACCGTCTCCAGACTATTAGAATTTAATCTAAAATTAAATCGTTGAATCCGACAAACTCATATTTGCCAGCCATTGAAATTATTTACTTTGTGCGTTTGAGATTCCAGTGCACAATGTTTCCAGCAAAAGATACTGTTGGTCCGGCCTCTCACTCACATGCAATGTACAAAATCACATAAGCAAAAAGTATGGTAAGCTTTTGGTTTCAAAGGCTCTATTGTTCGTTCAGTAAAGAAAAGAAAACGGTCATTGATAAGGCAAGTAACTGACTTCCAAAATACTGCTGTTTGCTAAGTTACATAGTGCTGAAAGATCAAGAAACCACCAGTTTGGGCTTAGCTTAACGTATTTGTATCTAGAAACAAACAAAAATAGAATAAGAACGCAAATGTAATATAAAAAAGAGCAAAAGAGATGCGTATGTTTGGCCAACTTGCCAGCGCATAGGTCTGTGTGCAGGCGTAGGGAGTCTACCAGATAATTATTAGTAGATTTGTGTGGAATGCATATGGAATTGTCCCAGTGCGATGAATTTCCATTAAACAAACTCCACACTCCAAGCATACATAACAGACAACAAAGAATAAATGAATAAGCCTTTGAGGGAAAAAACTAAACAGCATCAGTAGTTTTTCTACAGGGTCAAGAAGAGAAGATGGAGATGCTCCAGTTTGCTTGAACTGTAGGTAATCAGTTTGATTTATATTTCATAGCACTTGTATCCCGTGCTTGTAGTGAAGACTCATTACTGATCTGTTTCACTCATTCAATCCTCTTCGCTTAAGGTGGAGCATAGGGTGTCAAGCAATCTCCTCCAGCCATGAGACGGTCTTGGGCGAGGATAACCCATTCCTTGTCGTCAGGGCTTTGTCGTCAGTATAAAGAAAACGTAGGCTGAGTAAAATATAGGCTAGGTAGGACCTCAGGACCTGACCAGCTCATGGGTTTATGTGCAGGCTTAACGTTTATGCCATGATCACCATCACATGGCACCTGTGACGTTAGTGCATATGGAATTCATTCCGAGCGCGGAGATGTCATCTTGAGAAAATGGAAGTGAAACTGAAACGGGGCTTTACTCGTGAATTGTGCATCTCCATGTGCTGTCGTCTACTTTTTCGTTAGAGCTAGAAAAGGTGAAAGTCAAAAATTATTCATATTCGTAATCATTTCTTTTGTCACCGTGGATTTACCACATGAAACTCGGGTTGCACTTCCATTTGAGAGCGCGTCGCCTCAGTGAAGCGCTACCCAATTTTTTTCTTTACCAAGACTTCAGAAAGGCAAGAGGGCTAATTGATCTTCAAGGGGAGGGACCTGGGAAATCAATCAATCTCATCAATGTTTTATATTAAGGCAGCTGATCAACGTATTTTTGGTTTTTGGCTTCTGTCACCTTGAGAAAGTATAATCCCTGCACTTTACATCTAAGAATGATCACGTGCCCGAGGAAAGTACTCTGTATATCTTATCTCGAATACAAAATCAACGAGCACGCACAGACCAAACTGAAACCTTTGATGGACACACAGGAACCATTTCTGGCGGTGGAAAAACGATGAAGGCTCGTTTGGGTCAGTCACGTCAACCGCCACAACACACTAACACTGCATCGGAAGGACACCGACGCAAAGATTGACATAAGAAAAACTGTACGGCAAACGTGACGGGCTGGACAGGTTCTGCATGACAGGAGTACTCCCTACAGCATAGACCCTATCTGCTCCTTTGACTTTTCAATCACGACCTCGTATTTCAAGGGAACGAAGAAGAGGAGTATTTGAAATCTCACTGTTGTGTAATAAACGTGTCTGCTTCTTCAAGAGAGCCTGTATCAAAGAAAAAAAAAGGAAAAAAACCCTTACAATGCAGATGTGTGTTCGTACTCGGTATCCGCAGCATTAGGTAATGATAGATTTGTACGCTTGTGTGTCTTATTGCTCGTGGTATGGCGTATAACGTTACCATGGGGTCCTGCACATGAATGGCGGTTTCCCATTCAAACTTTATTAAGCTAACGGTCCTTTGCTGAAGACGACTGAGTGAAATTCCTCTTCTCCTTTGGTATCAGCTTGAGCATTTTCTTTACATAAAATCTCATTTTCACCTTTGAGCATGAAAGCTTCACCATACCACAAAAGCGCGTGCGGGTTGTAAGGCTGCGAGCCAGTGTGGAATGGAAGAGGGCAGAAATCAATAAATACATTGAGCACATGATCCCACCTAGGACTGGTAACATCGACCATATGCCGTGATGGGGATGAGGGTGATGTGTGTGTGTGGGAGGGAGGGAGGGAGAGGAATTCGCTGGGGTGCTGGGGTCAAGCCACAGTGGCAGTCTGTCTTTTTCCTTTGCTCTCTGTTGGCACTGAACTCTGAAAAAGGGGGAAAAACGAAAAAATATACCCAAGCTCATGAAACAATCTGCCTTATTACTCACTGTTTAGGCACATAAAACAATCTCCCTTAATATTCTCTGTTTAAGCACATAAAACAATCTCCCTTATTACTCTGTTTAAACACATAAAATAATCTCCCTTATTACTCACTGTTTAAGCACAAAAAACAATCTCCCATATTATTTACTGTTTAAGCACATAAAACAATCTCCCTTACTATTTACTGTGTAAGCACACAAAACAGCCTCCCTTATTACTCTGTTTAAGCACATAAAACAGTCCCCTTATTACTCTGATTAAGCATGATTAAGCACATAAAACAATATCCCTTATTACTCTGATTAAGCATGATTAAGCACATAAAACAACATCCCTTATTACTCTGTTTAAGCACATAAAATAGTATCCCTTATTACTCTGTTTAAGAGCATAAAACAGTCTCCCTTATTACTCTGTTTAAGCACATAAAACAATCTCCCTTATTACTCTATGTTTAAGCACATAAAACAGTCTCCCTTATTACTCTGATTAAGCATGATTAAGCACATAAAATTACTCTGTTTAAGCACATAAAATAGTATCCTTTATTACTCTGTTTAAGAGCATAAAACAGTCTCCCTTATTACTCTGTTTAAGCACATAAAACAGAGTCCCTTATTACTCTGATTAAGCATGATTAAGCACATAAAACAACATCCCTTATTACTCTGTTTAAGCATATAAAACAGTCTCCTTTATTATTCTGTTTAAGCACATAAAACAATCTCCCTTATTACTCTGTTTAAGCACATAAAACAATATCCCTTATTACTCTGTTTAAGCACATAAAACAATCCCCCTTATTACTCTCTGTTTATGCACATAAAATTAAAAACAATCTCCCTTATTACTCTGTTTAAGCACATAAAACAATCTCCCTTATTACTCTCTGTTTATGCACATAAAATTAAAAACAATCTCCCTTATTACTCTGTTTAAGCACATAAAACAATCTCCCTTATTACTCTGTTTAAGCACATAAAATTAAAAACAATCTCCCTTATTACTCTGTTTAAACACATAAAACAATCTCCCTTATTACTCTCCGTTTAAGTACGTAAAACAATCTCATCTCCCTTATTACTCTCTATTTCAGCACATAAGACAATCTCCCTTATTACTCTGTTTAAGCACATAAAATAGTCTCCTTTATTATTTTCTGTTTAAGCACATAAAACAGTCTCGCTGATCACTCTCTAAGTACATAAACAATCTGTCTTATTACTCTCTGTTTAAACGCTTGAAAATCTCCCATATTACTCTCTGTTTAGGCACATAAAACAATATTCCTTATTAATCTGTGTCTAAGCACATAAAACAATCTCCCTTATTACTCTCTAAGGTCATAAACAATTATTACTCGCTGTTTAAACACATAAAACAATATCCCTTATTACTCTGTTTAAACACACAAAACAATCTCCCTTATTACTCCCTGTTTACACATGAGGATTTCTCTTCCGACCTGAAAATTCAGATTTTGTACTTTTCAAGGTCGCAGTGACCTTGAGAAAGCGTCAGATGAAATAAACCTTGACGTGGAGCGAGGACAATGGTATACTGTCACAACTGTGAAAACAGAATGGAAATATTGCCAGAAGTTCCTGAAGAAGTACTGCCCAAACACCTGTTCAAAAAAGTGCTGATTTAGGCACTTTTTCGTGTGACCTTGACCTTGACGCCATCATCTTCGAACTGACGCACTCACAACTTCTCAGCGGTCCACAT
>CM060315.1:22389236-22401736 GCA_030674185.1 Monoplex corrugatus | reverse complement strand
AACTTAACCCTTTGATTCCCTTATCATATCCATCAGCTTTCTGCAGGAATCTGGTGGATGGGGTGAGGGAATTAAAAGGTTAAGTTTTTGTTTTGCTAGCACGGTTGGCAATGCAGGATATTGGTGGACAGTGTGCTGTAGTCAAAGGGTTAATATTCTTTTTGTTTCTGCCTCCTTCAAGACCATCTCGTTTATTTTCTTTGCTGTCCATGGAACTCTAAACATTCTTCTTAGAAACCACGTTTCAGTTGCCATACCTCTGATCAAATGAATCTCTTGCTGCGGCCGCTTATATAGAAGGCATCCAGAGAACTTGGATCCTATGGAGAAACTGAATCCTTTCAAGTCGCCTCTTGCGCGTGGAGCAGCAAGTCATCATAGTATAAGACTGTGTGTGTGTCTGTGTGTGTGTGTGTACGTGTGTGTGTGTGTGTGTGTGTGTACGTGTGTGTGTGTGTGTGTGTGTGTGTTTACGTGTGGGTGTGCGTGCGTGTATGTGCTTGTGCGTATGTGTGTGCGTGTGTATGTGTTTGTGTGTGCATATGTATGTATATGTGTGTGAGTCTGTGTGTGTCTGTTTCTCCGCTGTTTTTTGTTTTTGTTTTTGTTCTTTTATTTTTATTTTCATTTTTTTACCCAATTTAGCTCTAAGGGTTAGACCTTTGTGGAGTGGCGAATGCGTAAGATTGGAAAGTCATGACGCCAAGGTCAAGATCAAGGTCACACAGACCGAACAAGTGTGTGAACAAGCCTTTGTGTTTTTAGAAACATCTCACTTCAGCTTGTTTGGGTCCGTTGTTGGACATAAGCCTTCATCATCGCCACGTCACTGTGCCGGTTAACTGCTGTTCTGGTCCGTTGTTTGTCGAACTTTTCTAGATCGCCTCGGCGTCTGGTTCTCTCAGGAACATCTAACAAAATATTTATATTTTGTTTTTCATTGTTCTGACAGGTCTTATCTTTGTCCTCAGTACTCGTCAAGTTTTGTTTCTTCTGATGTTTCTGCAAGGGGCACAGTGACGTTGAAGCACAGAATCTGGGTTTTCAAAGTTGTTGTTGTTGTTTTGTATAAAAAGTGATTGCTAGAATACCTTGATCATTTTGTTATTTTAAAAGAGCGAGCGAGCGAGAGAGAGAGAGAGAGCTTGCGAGGGAGGGAGAGGGAGAAAAAAGAACAGCGGGAGAGAGAGACAGACAGACAGAGAAACAGAAGAAGACAGACAAACAGAGAAGCGAGTGTAATACAACCATATCTCCATGGGGTGACATAAAATGAAAAAAAAAAAAAAAACTCGTATTTTTTCGGTGCACTTCAAATGATTTATATCGTTTAAAGTAGTATTATCACACACACACACGCGTGCGCGCACGCACACACACATATACACACGCATACATACATACATACACACATACACATACACACACGCATACATACAAACACACACTCACACACACAAACCCACCACTACACACACACATACACTATATACAAACAAATATACACACACAGACACACACAGACACAGACGCGCACACACACACACACACACACACACACACACACACACACACACACACGCACATACACATACACACGCACACACTCATACATACACACACACAACCGCGCGCCCTTTAAATTCCACCATTCTACGGGACATTACACAAAACACATAGAATATAGAGTGTTAACGACTATAATAACTACCGTGGTGACACTACAACACACGTCTATTATGCAGCGTTAATGTTGTTTGTATTGAATGCAGCTAGCCGCTGTCTGCACAGAGCGTACAGTTTTCAAACATCTCTGTGGCTGCACACAAACAATGACTGATTAATAATGCAATTCAAACAACATTTGTGTGTTTGTTTGTGCTTTGTTTATTTGTTTGTTGGTTGGTTGATTGGTTGGTTGGTTGGTTGGTTGGTTGGTTGGTTGGTTGGTTGGTTGGCTTATCGTATACATCCACGTTCATTCAGTGACAGTCATGATAGATTCATCTTGCGTTTTAAGTTGTGTGAGAAAGATGTATACCAGATATGAACCAAGTGGATATAGCCTATATTCTATTTTCCGATGTGTTGTTATTGTTCTTGTTGTTTAAAGCTCAGCCGAAAGCACAGAGCCCTATCAGGGCTTTGACCATCTCAAAAAGTACACCATACCTCATTGGAGGGAAAAAAAACACCTGGAAAAGAAAATCAAATACACATATCAATGCATTCGCGCACATAATCTAAGGATAAGTCACTGGCGTCGATGACTCCGTCCAATTTATCACCAGAGAAATTAAAATGGAAACCTACATATAAATTTAAACATAACTAAGGACATTAAAACACACTTAAAAAACGGGTCTAAATTTCTTAAATTTACATCTGCACACCACATTTCCTTTTAGCTAAAAATGCACATAATACATGTACCCAGTTATCAGTCCTAAGAGAAAGCATTCAAGGTTTTACAGAACACATACAAGTGCATGGACCAGCAAGGCAAAACATGTTAGAAAGAAATGACAGAAAGCAAAGGAGCAAGGCAGAAATAAAGAGAGTGACAGAAAAGAGGAAATTTCTAGCACAGAATTTCCAGAAGGTGTGGATACTATTTGTACTGAAAGAGCCCCCGGCATCCTCACGGGGATAATTTACGATTATAGTTTAGAAAGAAGTGTACTCTCTGTTTAGCATATGTATAGCATAGCATAGCATGGCATCTCATGGTATGGTATACTATAGTATAGTATAGAACAGAACAGGACAGCGCAGCCTAACAGAGCAGAGCAGAGCAGTAGCAAGAAACTCTGGGGAGAGCTGGACAGCAGAAGGTCCTCAGAGGAGAAACCCCCGTCAAGCAAGGCCTTAACTCCTGACAATCTAAGGGGGCCGGGCCACATCCAGGTCATGACTCCTGGATGCCTCTCTGTGGCCTTTTATATATATATAGAAATTTGTCCTCTTTCGGGAATCGAACCCGTGCATCTAGGTGGTCAGGTTTGTCAAGACAAAAGTGGTCAGGTTTGTCAAGGCAAAGTCACCCTTGTGACGGATGTCTTAACCACTTGGCTATCGGTCACCAGCAACTTATGGAGGAATTTTAAGCCTTATGAAGTTCACTTTTGTTCCTCCTGGTCCAGATCCAGCTGGAGCTTTTTCTCTGCTGCTTCTGCCATTGCCTTTAGGGCTCTGGTCCTCTCTCTCCCCGAAATCGGCTAGTGTGCGTATTAACCCCCTTGCTCCAACAACCTCTGTGGCGAGGATTCTGGCTTGAATGCCAGATGTCCTCATGTTGCTCCTGCCTAGGCTGGCATACTTTTTAGTCTTGTAGATATGGGTATTCTCCGTGGGTATCCTCCATTTTACTTTCGTATGGTATATTTCGCTTGATTAGAATCTCTTGTCTGGATGAATGAAAGTGGAGAACTATGTCCGGTTTCATGCCGCTCATGAACAGAGCATAGTGTAGTATAGTATAGTATAGTATAGTATAGTATAGTATAGTATAGTATAGTATAGTATAGTATAGTTATTGTATAGTATTTATTTATGGTATGTATTTATGGTATGGTATGGTATGGTATCGTATCGTATCGTATCGTATAGTATCATATCGTATCGTATCGTTTCGTTCGTTCGTTCGTACTGTACTGCATTACCGCGATGCCAGAGCTCCACAAGGACAATCGGTGCCAGGACGTCATGAAGCCACCCACCAGAGGAGACTGTACCCTACTGCTGGGTCAGTTCGGTTTAGTTTGCTAGTGCCTACTGTGATCCAACGGACTGAAGACACCTCCTGAATGCACTACCAACTGAGTGAACCCACCCTCACCCCCAACCATTAGCTTATATGATATATGAGAGATGAGGATGATAGTACTGATAAAATCTGTAAAGTTGTGATTTGGGACTGCGCAGGTTTCAGTTCTATTTCTCCTATCATAATGTATCTTATCGTCAGACAGGCCCAGGAGATACCTGCGGTGTTTGGTCAGAAAATTAGACCAACACCATCAAAGAAGTATACGTGAAGTGGATGATATCTGGCAACAATTATAGTTCCAGTCTTATTCAAACTGAACCCTTAGCACATTCAACTCTTTGTGGGCGCTCGCCGGAACTGAATATTCTCGGAATGATAATGCAAATAACTGCAAAACTATCCCAATACCGCCCATTAACCTGAATGTGCACAGAGGCCGCGTGTAAAATGAATGCGGATAACATAATCAAATGCTGGGAATTCCCAGAACTGATAGGAACACCAGGAATATTGACCGCCTACCGTCAACTGTGTGCCCTAGAATGCCACAGTGAGTCGGCCGTCAGTAGTTATCTCCCAGTCCGTACCTGTTTGTGTCCATGATGTGTCACATAGTATAGCCACCAAACAAAAGGACCATGGAATCTGGGACAGTTTTCAGTTTCAGTTTCAGTTTCTCAAGATGACGTCTCCGCGCTCGGAACAAATTCCATATGCGCTAACGTCACAGATGCCACGTGTATGGTGACCGTGGCACATGCCTTAAGCCTGCATATAAACCCATGAGCTGGCCAGGTCCTCAGGCCCTACCTAGACTATGTTTTACCGAGTCTATATTTTATACTGGTATTTTATCAGTCTACTACTGGAATAATCTTGGTTACATGTAAATGACATGTATATGTGTGTACCTTACCTTCTGAAAAAGAACATATATATATATATATATATATATATATATATATATATATATATTGTTGTCTTTCTGTTCACATGCTGCTTCATCTATATATATAATATATATATATATATATATATATATATATATATATATATATATATATATATAAAAGTAAATAAATAAATAATTTTAAGGTCTAAATCACAACACAACTAGCTACTCTGTATAAACACGTCTCACATCACAGACCCCCCCCCCCCCCCACACACACACACACCCAGTCAATGCCCAAATGCTCAGCTGTCTATCAACTAGGTGAAGACATTTTCTTAATCATAGGTAAGTAAGTAAGTAAGCAAGTAAATAAGAAGTAAGTAGGTGAATAAATAAATAAATACAAAATAAAGGAGTATGCAGATAAATAAACAGGTAAGAAATCAAAATAACAAATAACAGTAAATACATGCATGTATCCACATGCCCGCACACAGACATAATTACACACATACATTCATACATACACGCCCATATCGACACAGCTGATAGCCGACAGCAACAGAGTTTTCACGGTGCTGTAAAGATTCATGATTTCATGATAAAGGGACTTTTGATAATGATGCTGCGGAGTGCTGGACAGGGTTGTATTCTACGTCTACTGTCAGTGATGTATCCTGGTGTCAACCAGGTCGGAGATGCCAAGTTAGCAATCAGCTTTTCTCTCCCGATCCATCGCTCTTTTTTTTTTTTTTTTACACTGATCCCACTCGTAATATTGTCACGGACGAACCAGTCCTTGTATTGTTCAGCTTTCTGTTGAATTGTATTGTATGGCATTATATCACATTCTTATGCACGGCAATCTCAGAAATTGTATTGCATTGTATCACGTTCTTATGCACTGCAGTATCGAAAATTGTATTGCATTATATCACATTCTTATGCACTGCAATATCGGAAATTATATTGCATTATATCACGTTTTTATGCACTGCAGTATCGGAAATTGTATTGCATTATATCACATTCTTATGCACTGCAATATCGGAAATTATATTGCATTATATCACGTTTTTATGCACTGCAATATCGGAAATTGTATGCATTATATCACGTTCTTACGCATTGCAATATCCGAAATTGTTGCATTATATCACATTCTTATGCACTGCAAATATCGAAATTGTGTTGATTATTCACGTTTCTTACGCCTTGCAGTATCGGAAAGATTGTTTGTACTTTTCTTATCACGCATATTGAATTGTATATATCACATTCCTATGCACTGCAATATCGGAAATCGTAATGCATTATATCACATTCTTATGCACTGCAGTGTCGGAAATAGTATTGCATTATATCACATTGTTATGCACTGCAGTGTCGGAAATTGTATCGCATTATACCACATTCTTATGCACTGCAATATCGGAAATTGTATCGCATTATATCACATTCTTATGCACTGCAATATCGACCTATCATTGCATTAGAGTGAAATGCATGATATTGCATGGCATCACTGTAACAGAAAGATATTACGTTCCACAGAATCTGAGGCATTTTCATATAATGATACAATGAAGTGACGGTGATAATACTGATGCTCTGAATGTCCGTTGCAGTTTGAGACTGCGTTACATGGCTGTATGCTATATCTCATCATTTTTCTCTTACTGGACGAAGCAGCAGCGAAGTTTTGATCTTTTTCTGCCAGCAGTGTGAAGAAATCCGCTTTTTGAACCAGGATCCTCGCCATAGATGTGAAAGCAAGGGGGTAGATAGGCACATCTGCCTATGACCTCATGCAATTTTTTTTTATGAAAAGACCAGAACTCAAAAGGTAATGTCAGAAGCAGCTGAAAAGAGCTCCAGCTGGATCTGGTAGAAGAGGAACAAAAGAACTTGACAAGGCTGACAATTTCACGTTACGCTGCAGGTGTCTGATGGCTAATCTATCACGAGGGTAACTCTGAGACGCTGACGGTTTAAACCCAAGTGGAAAAAAATGGTGACAGCAGAGACGCTCAATCACCTTGAAGGCGTGGGTTCAAACCCAGGGGAAAAAATGACAACGGCCGAAGGGTATCCAGGAGTCATGACCTGAATACGGCCCGGCCCCCTCTAAACTGTAGGGAGTTTAACGCCGAAACACTTGCTTTTGAGGTTGGCTTCTCCTCTGAGGACTTTTCTGCCGTCCAGCTCTCCCCAATTTTTGTTGCTACACCATCAAACTGAATGTACACAGTGCCAATATAACATGAATGCTGGCAATATCATCAAGTACTGGGAGTGGTTGAGGACAGAGAGGGTTGGGAGACATACTTGCAGCGACAAGGGATAGATTCGTATGGAGGGCCATGATCGCCAACGCCATCCGGCAGGGCACATGATGATGATGATGACTGGGAATCCCGGGGACTGATAGGAACACTAGAGATATTGACCGCATACTATTCATCTGTATGCGGCCAGTGTCAAAGTGGGTCGGTGGGCATTCAGCTGTTGTGTCCTGATCCATTGTCTGTCTGTGTTTACACTGGTCTCACATATTGTGGTGCCATCAATGAACGGCTGCTTTGCGTTGTATCGTGTTTCTTGTGTTGTGTTATGTTTTTGTTATTTTGTGTTGTGGTGTGTTATGTTGTGCTGTCTTGTCTTGTATTGTTTTGTGTTGCGTTTGTGCTGTCTTGTCTTGTACTGCGTTGTGTTGTGTTACGTTGCGTTGTGTTGCGTTCCGTTGTGTAGTGTCGTGCTGTGTTGTGTTGTGTTTGTGTTGTATTGCGTTGTGTTGTGTCGTGTTGCATTGCATTATCTTATCTTGTCTTGTCTTGTCTGTCTTGTCTTGTCTTGCATTGCGTTATACTGTGTTGCGTTACGCTCTGTTGTGTTTTGCTTTGTTGTGTTGTGTTGTGCTATGCTTTGCTGTGTAGGGCTGGGTTGCGTTGCGTTGTATATATTATGCTGTGTTGTAGTGTGCTGCTGTGCTGTGCTGTGTTGTGTTGTGTTGTGCTGTGCTGTGCTAATGCTGTGATGTGCTGTATCGCATTGTGCTTGTGCACTGTTGTGGCATTGCGTTGTGCTGTGCTGTGTTGTGTTGTGCTGTGTCATGCTGCGTTGCATTGCATTGTGTTGTGTTGTACTTGTTGTGTTGTGTTTAGTTTCATTGTGTTATGCTGTGTTGTGCTGTGCTGTGCTGTGTTTAGCTGGATGACATGATTGCATTGCATTATACTGCATTCCATCACACTGCGAGTTTCTGTACTCAGTGCAGTGCCTTGCACTGTATCCTCTCATAAAAAAAAAAGAAAGGTTCATAGGTGAGAGAGTGTGGGACAATTTCTACATTTTTAACTGTTTGACTACCGCACCCCATCCACCAACTGCAAAAACTGGACCCCTTGACACCCTCACCCTATCCACCTGCTTCCTACATAAGCTGGTGGGTAGGATGAAGGAGTCAAAGAGCTAAGTTTTTCCTCTGCTAGCTTGGTTGACAATGTGGGATGCTGGTGGACAGGGTGCGGGAGTCAAAGGGTTCATGAGAATGACAGTGATACTGTTGTTGTTATTGATTTCCTTTTGTTGTTGTTGTTGTGGGTGTGTTGTTTGTTGTTTGTTTGTTTGTTTGTTTTTGAGACAGTTTTCAGTTGCTGGGCTCTGTGTTTGTCACACTATATAGTGTCGACAAACAGGCTCAAGAGATACAGACGCTTCTACTGATGGTCAGAAAATTTGAGTAACACCCTCAAGCGCGCCTCAGTTAAGTAAATGAGACTCGTCGTTCCAACTAAGAGCGGCTGAGACAGCTGTGTGTGGGCGCCAGTCACCGCTGGAAAAAAAATTCCCAGGATGATAATGTGAACGTCTGTTAACCCTTTGATTCCCGCACCCTGTCCACCAGATCTGTTTTCACTTTACAGCGAAAACATCATGACAAACCTGGAGGAATACCCTGGATTAAAGATTGGAGGAAAAATGATAAACAACATCCGATACGCAAACGATACCTTGCTAATTGCAGAAAATGAAAGGGACCTACAAAACCTTGTGAATATAATAGAAATAGAAAGCAAAGGTAAGGGGTTGGACCTAAACATCAAGAAGACTGAAGTCATGGTAGTCAGTAAAAAACATGAAATCCCCTCATGCAAAATAATAGCAAACGGCACAACCTTGAGACAGGTTGATAAGTTTGAATATCTGGGAACGATCATTTCACCAGAAGGCAGATGCATATCAGAAATAGCCAGCAAAATCGGTCAAGCCAAAACAGCATTCAAGAAGATGAAAAGCTTTCTTACCAACAAATGCCTATCAGTTAACATAAGGAAGAGAGTTCTTGAATGTTATATAAAACCGATGATATTATAAGGTTGTGAGGCGTGGACAGTCAACAAGCAAAGCCAGAACAAGATTGAGACAGCCGAGATGTGGTTTCTAAGAAGAATATTGAGAGTCCCATGGACAGCAAAGAAAACAAATGAGACAGTCTTGATGGAGGCAGATACAAGAAGATCATCCATGAAGAAGATTAGGAAAAGACAGGCAACATTCATATGCCATTTTATGAGGAAAGGGGAATTGGTGCACCGGGTCACAACAGAAAAGCTGGAGGGAAAGAGAACACCAGGTAGACCCAGGGAAAAAATGTTGGACGGACTTGCAGAGTGACTGAGGACAAAGAGGGTAGAAGATGTGCTTGCGGCAACAAGGGACAGATGCATATGGAGGGCCATGATCGCCAACGCCTTGTGGCAAGGCACTTGATGATGATGATGACCCTATCCACCAGCATTTTGGAAGCAGGAAGCTGGTGGATAGGGTGAGGGAGTCAAAGGGATGTTTTTGCAGTTGGTGGATAGGGTGTGGGAGTCAAAAGGTTAATCTGCCTAGATCACACAATTAGCTCTGCGCACGATGCCATCGTAAAATCGATGCTGATAGCATGATCAAATGCTGGGAATCCCGAGAACTGATACGAACACTCTAGCGATATTGACACGTACCGTCCATCTGTATTGCTGCCAAGGTCATTGTGAGTCGGCAGTCAGCTGTTGTCTGTCCCAGTCCATTGCTCTTTGTGTTTTCATTGGTCCAACACATAGTGTTACCACTAGCGACCCCCCGTGGGGATGTATTTTCAGTATAAACAGTCCCCCCTTTTTAAAAAAAAAATTATTTATTTATTCATTTATTTATTTATTTATTTTATCTTTTTTTTTTTTTTTTTTTTTGATATTTGTGTTAGAAATTACCTCTTTTCTCTCAATCTCTTTGTTTCTGCCTTGCTTCTTTGCTTTTTGTCATTTCTTCCTATCATTTTTCGCCTCGCTGGTCCATTTACCTGAATGAGTTCAGTAAAGTCTTATGGAATTTCTGTTGGGATTAATAACTGGGTACATGTATTAAGTGCATTTTGGCTCTAGGGAAAAGTGATACGCGGAAGCAGTCTTTGGTAATTTAGGCCTGTTTTGGTGTATGTTTGAATGTCCTTAGTTATGTTTAGATTTGTATTCAGGTATGTTTTCTAAATCTCCTGTGTGATAAATTGGACAGACTGCTCAACACCAAAGGCATCTCCTTAGATTATGTACGTGAATGCATTGATATGTGTACTTATTTTTTTCTCCCTTTTTTTTTCCTGTTTAAGTATTGTGTATGTTTTGAAACGGTTGTAGCCCTGATACGGCTCTACGCAGTAGGTCAGGCTTTAAACAAAAAATAACAATAAGAACAATACCACTAGCGCGTCTTGATGTTGTGTTGTTTCGTGATGTGATGAACTGTGTTGAACTGCACTGCAGAATGTAGTGGAAGTACTGTACTTGTATCTTATTGTATTGTATTGTATTGTGTTGTGTTGCACTGCCTTTTGTACATATTTCATTATATCATACCACACTGTAACAGCAGAGGTCATCCAGGAGTCATGATCTGGATGTGGCTCGGTCCCCTTAGAGTGTCAGGAGTTAAGGGCCGAAACACGTGCTTGACGAATGTTTCTCCTCTGAGGACGCTTCCCTAGAGTTTTGTACTACCACATTGTATTGCCTTGCACTGTATCGCTACTGCAATGCATTGCAGTGAGATTGCATTATATAGCTTAGCACTATGTCGTGTAGCGTTGCTTTATATTGCATTTCTCGAATGTGGCGTGTGTTTGCTCAGCCTGTGTTCGCTTTTGTTACTTGTTTTTTGTGAAAGGTTAGGGGCTCTTGCGAAATGAGGTGCTGCACACATAGTCATTAATATTATTACGCAAAAGCAGACTGATCAGTTCAGTTCGAAGAAGGTTTGGTAGGGACGTTAACCCTTTGATTCCTGCACCCTGTCCACCGGCATTCTATATTGTTAACCATGCTAGCAGAGCAAAAGCGTAACCCTTTGACTCCCTCAGCCTATCGACCAGCTTCCTGCAGGAAGCTGTGGATAGAGTGAGGGAGTCAAAAGGTTAAGTTTTTGCACTTTTGGATAGGGTGCGGGAGTCAAAGCGTTAAAGTGGATGGCGACGCCGTCCAGTAGACCCAGCAGTTTAGAGATTTCTTTACCCAGTTTTACTGGCAAGGTAAAGAAAAAAATCTTCACATAAATTATTCCAATCTGGTATACAGGTATACACTTACTACGTTTGAAATTGTGAAAATGTAGTTGTTGTTTTTTTTACCAGATGCACAAATGAGATCTACAAAAATTCATAGTTGATTAACTGCCCAAAAACATTTAACTAAGTGTTCGTTAAGATATGTATGAATTATGCACTTCCATAATGAAGTCGAAATTCCTGTGTAAGCCCAATGTGTGTGTGTGTGGGGGGGGGGAGGGAGGAAGGGGGGTTACTTTGCCGCTCACAAGCTACATGGATGGCTATCCACAACACCTATTTTCTTCAGCAAAACATGCGTTAACAGTAACACACATATGTACAGGTAATAGTTAAAACGATTTCTCTTGTATGTTTTTAAATCATTTTTGACGAGACAGATTTCAAGAACATGATAATATTCGTGTCCACATGGGAAGAAGATATACAAAGGAAACATTTTTACTCTTATTCGTATTGTTTAAAGCCCATCAGACTGTACAGAGCCACATCAGGGCTATAACTATTTCAAAACCTACATAGCATCAGCTTGGAAAAAAACAATAAAGCTGGAAAGGAAAATTAAGAACACATATCAGTGCCTGCCGGCATATATAATGTTCTAAGGATATGCCCCTGGCGTTGACCATTCTGTCCAATTCATCACCAGAGGACTTCAAAAAACAAACCTGAATATAAATGTGAACATAACTAAGGGCGTTAAAACATACATTAACCCTGTAACTCCTTCACTCTGTCCACCAGCTTCCTGTAAGAACTAACATGGTAGCATGCTAGCAAAGCAAAAAACTTAACCCTATTATGACTCCCTCATCCTATCCACCAGCTTCCTGTAGAAGCTGGTGGATAGGATGAGGGAGTCATAATAAGGTTAAGTTTTTGCTTTGCTAGCATGGTTAGCAATGCAGGATGTCGGTGGACCGGCTGCGAAAGTCAAAGGGTTAAAATGGCCTAAATTAGTGGAAAGAAAAGCTCCTGCACAGCATATTTCTCAGAACTAAACATGCAGTCAGTACATGCACCCAATTATCAGTTTTAAAAGAAAGTAAGAAGGCTTTATGGAAAAATACAGATGAATGGACCAGCGAGGCACGAAATGATAGGAAGAGATGACAGAAGGCAAAAGAGCAAGGTAGTAACAAAGAAGAGTGACAGAAAACAGGCAATTTCTAGTATAGAACCTCCAGAAGGTGGGATAATAATAATAATAATAATAATAATAATAATAA
>CM060315.1:22364236-22384236 GCA_030674185.1 Monoplex corrugatus | reverse complement strand
TCAGGGCTGTACTCTACGCTTACTATCATATATATCGTGGCATCAACCAGGCCCGAGAGACACAGACGCCTGCGGTGCTGGTCAGAAGATTTCAGCAACACCCTCAATGACTCATCCGTGAGGTGGATGAAACTCGACTGTGTGGTTCCAGTCTTCCCAACGAGCCCACAGCTCGCACAACTCTGGGTAGGAGCCGGTTAAACCGAAAATTCCCACAATGATTTTTGAAAGGACGGATGGGGGGATTCGAACCTACAACCTTCCAGTCGGTAGTCCGTTGCGCTAACCATTACACCACGGCGACTGGTCTGAGACGGGGACAGTTAAACGATGAACTGACAACATTTCAGAATGGACAGAACAAACATTTGCAGAGACCCAGGTACACAACCAACAGAGCTGGAAGAATATAATGAACAGTTCTTTAATGCGGCGCACCATTGATTTTCTACAGAGTTAAGGGAGAGAAAGAAGAAGGAATAGAAGAAGAAATAGAAGAAGAAGAAGAAGCAGCTGAAGCAGAAGAAGAAAAAGAAAACAAGAAAAAAGAAAGAAAAAGAAGAAGAAGAAGAAGAAAATGAAGAAGATGAAGAAGAAGAAGAAAAGAACAAAAAGAAGAAAAATTTTAAAAAGCAGAAGAAGAAGAAAAAAGAAGAAAAAGAAGAAAAATTAGAAAAAGCTGAAGAAGAAGATGATGATGATGATAAGATGATGATGATGATGAAGAAGAAGAAGAACCTGAAGAAGATCCAGAAGAAGAAGATCCAGAAAAGACAGAAGAAGAGATCCAGAAGAAGAAGAAGAAGATCCAGAAGAAGAAGACGAAGAAGAAGAAAAAGAAGAAGAACCTGAAGAAGAAGAAGAAGATGATGATGATGATGATGATGATAATGATGATGATGATATATGCGTCTCATTCATGATGGTGTTTGCATATCACTGCCGAACATTCCATAGAACATCCGATATATGCACATTATCGTTACCTCTTGAACTACAGATACTGTGTCTCATATAATGGAAGATTACGTATACAACTTTGTAACTGCTTTACAACTTTAACAGCCGCATTCTGTCTTCAGACGGTTTTGCCTCTGTTTCCAGAGCAAGATATTTTCGGTGTCAGTAATGTATTCTACCTAAAGCTGACTCGCACATAAAAGTTGATATATAGCGTAATACAAGCCCTGGCCTCGATCTGCAAGGTAGAGAGTAAAAACTTAGTATACTTCACGATACAATCAAAAAGTAGAGACAGTGGTTTTTAACTTCATAGAGAGAAGAGAGAGAGAGAGAGAGAGAGAGAGAGAGAGAGAGAGAGAGAGAGAGAGAGAGAGAGAGGAGAGAGAGAGAGGTGCGCCCTGATTACAGTTGAATTGTAATAAAGTGTTTTGAGAATCACGCACGTAACACGCTCAGCTTACGTGCGTACACACATGCGTGTACACAAACACATAACCACACACACGTATTCACACACACACAAAAATTCAGTGCATGCAAACACACGCATGCGGCCGTCATTCTCTCATTTGCGCGCAGGGACGGTAACATGTGTGTGGTATGTGTTGTGTTTGTGTTTGTGTGTGTGTGTGTGTGTGTGTGTGTGTGTGTTGTGGTGTGTGTGGCGTGTGTTTGTTGTGTGTGGTGGTGGTGGTTTGTGTGTGTGTGTGCTGGTGTGTCTTTCTGTGTGTCTTTCTGTGTGCGTGTGTGTGTGTATGTGTGTGTGTTGTTGTGTGTTGTGTGTGTGTTGTGTGTGTTGTTGTGTGTGTGTGTGTGTGTGTGTGTTGTGTGCAAATGGTCATAGGAAAAAACAAACTTTTCTTTGTATGTCTCAAAACTGTAGGTAACAAGGAAACAATGGAGCTGACGAAAAGGGGCGTGACGTGTCTTTTCTGTCGCCAAAGTCCTCACCAAATCAGACATAATACACAGGAGTGCTTAGTAATAACAACATAGAGCACTAAGCCACTTCTGCACGCTCCACAAGCAATATTGACTTTACTAAAAGTAAAAGGTCTTCTTTTTCTGTGTTCCGGCTTGTTCATACCTTAAAAATCAGTGTATGTATGTATGTATGTATATATGTATGTAATGTATGTATTATGTATGTATGTATGTATGTATGTATGTATGTATGTATGTGTGTGTATGTATATATGTGGGTATGTATGTATGTATGTATGTAGTGTGCATGTATGTACGTGGCATGTATGTATGTATGTTTCTATGTATGTATGCATGTATGTAATGTATGCATGTATGTATGCATGTATATGAATACATACTTAGCTATGTAGCTATATATCTATATCTATGTACCTATACACAGATACACACTCAATCGGCCTCTTTACATCTCAGGAATTGATAGTCTGCACCAGGAGGCGTTGTGGTCATGACGTGCACTTTCTGCTGTGGCTGTGCAGGCCGATTCTTGAGTGGCAATCTCTGTCACATCTGCCACATACAAATTGAGTCGCTGTTGTCTGGTTTCTGGAACGTTGCTTGCGAAGAGCCTTTTCTCATCTGCGCTTTCTGCTCTCCTCCTCTCCACATTCACAACGCCTTGCTGAACGGCTGTCCGCCACGCTGCCCTGTCTTCCTCCAGAGTCTCCCAAGAGCCCGGGTCAATCCCTGAGCTTCTAAGGTCCCTTTTGCATGCGTCTACAAAGCGTAGCTGTGGGCATCCTGGAGTTCGCTTCCGGTTTGCCAGTTCGCCGTAGAGAACGTCTTTTGGTATGCGTCCATCCTCCATTCGACGCACATGGCCAAGCCAGCGTAGTCGGCGTTGGCTTAGAAGGGCAAAGATGGTCTGTAGGCCCGCACGACGGAGGACCTCTGTGTTGGTCACCTTGTCTTGCCATTGGATGCCGAGGATGCGTCGCAAGCAGCGGAGATGGAATATGTTGAGCCTCTTTTCTTGGCTGGCGTATGTGGTCCAGGCTTCACTTGAGTAGAGAAGCGTGCTCAACACACATGCTCTGTACACCTGCGTTTTGGTGTTCGCAGTGAGACTGCTGTTGGACCAGACCCGCTTGTTCAGTTTAGCCATAACAGATGAGGCCTTTGCAATTCTGGCGCTGATTTCAGCGTCCAGAGAGAGGTTGTCACTTATGGTGGACCCCAAGTACTGAACTTTGTGGACAGTATGAGGTCGTAGTCTCCAATGTGTAGAGATGGTGGTTCTTCACAGCCCTGGCCTAAGATCTCAGTTTTCTTCAAGCTGATTGTGAGACCAAACTCTCTGCAAGCGTGGGCGAAGCGATCAACGAGCCTCTGGAGATCTTGTTCACTGTGGGAAGCCAGCGCAGCATCATCTGCAAAGAGAGCTTCTCTGATGGTCTTCTTTTCCACCTTGGTTTTGGAACGAAGCCTGGCAATGTTGAAGAGCTTTCCATCGGTCCTTGTATGAAGATATACCCCTTCTTCAGATCTGCAGAAGGCATAGGTCAGCAACATCGAGAAGAAGATCCCGAACAGAGTAGGGGCCAAAACACATCCCTGTTTCACTCCGCTACTGATTCTAAAAGGCTCTGATGTGGCACCATTATAGCACACAGTGCTATGCATATCCTCGTGGAAAGACTCGATGACAGCTGATAGTCTTGGGGGGCAGCCGATTTTCTTCAAAAGCTTGAAAAGACCACTCCGACTGACCAGGTCGAACGCTTTCGTGAGATCAATGAAGGCGAGACAAAGGGGCATGTGCTGCTCGCGGCACTTTTCCTGTGTATTAGAGAGAGAGATACGTGTGTGTATTGTGTGTGTATGTCAGTGCACGCGCGTGTGTATGTACGTGTGTGTATGTGTGTGTGTGTGTGTGTGTGTGTGTGTGTGTGTGTGTGTGTGTGTGTTTGCATAATTCAAAAAAAAAAACAGTCACTGAGCAATAGCATAGCATGAAAGTGTTGATTTCCAGTATTTCCTCCCTGTTATATAATGTATGCAGGAAGCTGGTGGATAGGGTGAGGGAGTCAAAGGGTTAAGTTTTTGATTTGCTGCCATGGCTGACAATGCAGAATGCTATCAGATAGGATGAGGGAGTCAAAGGGTTAAAATTGTTGGTCGAATCACACAACCTGAATAATTGAAGCGTACGTCCACACATGGCAATAACAGCACTGCTGACCCAGTTTCGTGCGTTGGGTCACCGTGATTTTGAAATTAGGCCATGTCCACACAAACTGAAGGTTAGGATGTCATTTAGTTCATGGATTTATTTATTGCGACCTACATCAGGTAAAATGGAGGTATTAGTGAACGCTCCGTAAATGGCAAAGATTTACGTGTTGTGGGTATGTTTTGTGACACATACATGTACACACAGACACACAGACAGACAGACACATACACACACATACACACACACACACACACGCACAAGCACACACAATACAAACACACGTACACACGCACGCACGTGTACACACACACGTACACACGCACGAACAAGCACACACACACACACACGTACACACGCATTCACACACACACACACACACACACACACACACACAAACACACACACACACACACACACACACGTTTGCACGCACGCGCACATACACACAAAACACACACGTCTCTCTCTCTCTTTCTCTCTCTCTCTCTTATAATATATATATATACATACATACAAATATATATATATATACATATTTATATGTATTTACATGTATGTATGTACAGATATATAGATAGATAGACAGACAGACAGACAGATAGATAGGTAGATAGATAGATAGATAGATAGACAGACAGACATATACAACTTGACACCATGAACCTACTACGCTAAAAGCCGCTGCACTAATGGAAAATGATGCATTGATATAAGTGTTGATTATGATTGTTAAAACAGCATTGCTAACATATGTTAGTGAAAGATACGTTCATAGCATAGATATTGCCGCTAGTGTTTTTAGACTTTCTCGGTCGGTCATTGTACCGGTGTAAAACATCCATGCTTATGCACTAACAACATTTAATTTGATACGTATCTGTGGATACTGTATCATTTCACACACACAACACACACACACACACACACACACACACACACACACACACACACACACACACACACACACACACACACACACACACACACACACACACACCACACACACACACACAACTAAAATGCCCAGAACGCTTACCACCACCACCACCCCACACACCTTTCCCTGAAACGGACTTTGACGGAGTAGGTTATGCAGACTGTGCAGTAACATAATATCTGCACAGTGCGAGCCAAACAGCCGAGACAATGTGTATACATGTCCCTTAGATACAATCGCTTCGGAAAACAGAAAAAGATATTATTGTGCCTGCTCCTCTCCTCCTTTCCTCCTCTTTCTCTCTTTTTTC
Source organism: Monoplex corrugatus (assembly GCA_030674185.1). Classification (NCBI taxonomy): domain Eukaryota; kingdom Metazoa; phylum Mollusca; class Gastropoda; order Littorinimorpha; family Ranellidae; genus Monoplex; species Monoplex corrugatus. Next base: position 22,378,863 of record CM060315.1, on the reverse strand, counting down.
TTTTTTTCTTCTCTTCTTCTTTCTTCTCTTCTTCCGCCTCCTCCTCATCCTCCTTCTTCTTCTTCTTCTTCTTCTTCTCTCTCTTCTTCTTTTCGTATTCTTCGTCTTCTTCTTCTTCTTCTTCTTTTTCTTCTTCTTTTTTTCTTCTTCTTTCTTCTTCTTCTTCTTTCTTCTTCTTCTTCTTCTTCTTCTTCTTCTTTTTCTTCTTCTCCTCCTCCTCTTCTTTCTCCAGCAACCCCGCTGGATTAAAGATTATAACCGATTAACAAAATCTTGAGGAAAAAGAACGTTGTTCTTGTTTTACTTTTTCTTTTAATGTAAACCAACACACACACACACACACACACACGTAACCAGTTAACTTGACCCGTGCAAAATGCCTACATCCGTATGTGTATGTCAGATGCGTGTGTGTATATGCATGCGTGCGTGTGCGTGCGTGTGTGTGATGAGTGAGTGTGTGTGTGTGTGTGTGTGTGTGTGTGTGTGTGTGTTGTGTGTGTGTGAGTGTGAGTGAAAGTAAAACATAGGCTAACACGGCAACTGTTGGCTCAAAACTACCAACATTTTTGTGATAACGAAACATAAAAGTACGAGTTTAGAGTGATTAAAGTATATAGGTGATAGTTACACTGACCTGTTTGTGGGCCAGTTGTGTGAGGACAACAGTTTAACTTCACAAAACCTATTAACCTAAAAGGCTGTAAACGCTGATGGAAAATAATTCATGAGTGTCATGATATGAAATGTTTCAGTGACACGAATTAAGTGCATGGATATTCGTACGTTCACATACCACGAAGCAAGTGTATAGATACTCATATGTTCACAGACCAGGAATTTAAGTATATGGATACGCGTACGTTCACAGACCAGGAATTAAGTACTTGGACGCGCCTACGTTCACAAACCAGGAATTAAGAACATGGATACGCGTACGTTCACAGACCTGGAATTAAGTACATGGATACGTGTACGTTCACATACCAGGAATTAAGTACATGGATACGCGTACGTTCACAGACCAGGAATTAAGTACATGGATACGCGTACGTTCACAGACCTGGAATTAAGTACATGGATACGTGTACGTTCACAGACCAGGAATTAAGTACATGGATACGCGTACGTTCACAGACCTGGAATTAAGTACATGGATACGTGTACGTTCACAGACCAGGAATTAAGTACATGGATACGCGTACATTCACAGATCAGGAATTAGATACATGGATACCTGTACTTTGACAGACCACAAAATGTGTATAAAGATATTTAGGCCTCCATATTCACATAGCACAAATTAAGTACAGGGATACACGTACGTTCACAGACCACGAATTGCATTGATATAGATACTCACATATTCACGTAACATGAATTAAGTACATGGATACCTGTACGCTCACCGACGGCGTAAACACTGCTGCTGGCATATTTGTGATTACGTAATTGACACTACTGATTTTTTTGGCGACCCCCTTAGCTCCATTGGTTCGAGCGCCATATGGATAAAAGGTAGGACCCCAGGACCTGGCCAGCTGCGGGCCTCAGTAGCTCAGGTGGTTTGAGCGTCAGACTCACATGCTAATGATTGTGGGTTCGAATCCCAGGATGTGCTACATTAAAACTGGCCTTCTCACTGTCCCATCTTAACATTGTTGTTGTTCTGGTGATGTCAGTGTAGGATTAGATAAGTCCCCCTTCCCCCACTTCCCTGGGATGGTTATCGCCATTGGCCATATCACCTGAGGTGGGTGTCGACGTACAAACTGCACCAAATCAATCAATCAATGAAACCTGGCCAGCTCATGGAGTTATGTACAGACTTAAAGCTTGTGCAGTGATCATTCTGGATCTTCTTCTCCGTCACTGTGACGTTTGTGCATATGGAGTTCATTCCGAGCGCGGAGACGTCATCTTACGAAACTGCAACTGAAGCTGGTGACCTTAGTTTCGGTGAGTTTGGAGGTGTGTTGGAGAGTCAAAATGAGCAGCGTGGGGTTAACGACAAAAGAGCGGTGATAGTTAATGGGACAGCAAAGCAACCAAAGATTTTGGCGTCTCATTTAATGGCTGTTACGCAGAATGACGCATACGTGATGTGGACAGCAAAACAAAGATTGTTAGCGTCTTACTAATGACTGCACGGTGAATGACGCATACGTAATGTGGACAGCAAAACAAAGATTGTTAGCGTCTTACTAATGACTGTCACGCTAAATGACGCATACGTGATGTGGACAGCAAAACAAAGATTGTTAGCGTCTTACTAATGACTGCCACGGTGAATGACGCATACGTAATGTGGACAGCAAAACAAAGATTGTTAGCGTCTTACTAATGACTGCCACGGTGAATGACGCATACGTAATGTGGACAGCAAAACAAAGATTGTTAGCGTCTTACTAATGACTGCCACGGTGAATGACGCATACGTAATGTGGACAGCAAAACAAAGATTGTTAGCGTCTTACTAATGACTGCCACGGTGAATGACGCATACGTAATGTGGACAGCAAAACAAACAAATATTGTTGGCGTCTTATTAATGGATGTTACGCTGAATGACGCATATGTAAATTGGATGAGACTGTGTGGTCCCAGTCTTCTCAATGAGTCCAAAGCACGCTCAACTCTGGTTAGGAGCCGATCAGTGCCTGAAAAATCCCACGGTGATTTCTTTGGGCTGATAGGGGTGAGAAACACAACCAACATCAGTGGCATAAATATCCAAGAAATTGTCCACAAAGATCAAAACAGAGCGGCCTGGAGGGAGATGGAGGTGTCAGAATGTGCAGCGGCCAACACCGAACCCGGTGACGCCGAGAAAATGAACAGAATGAAAGGAGTTAGAATCTACGACCTCTCAATCAGCAAGTCTGTTGCGTAACCATTTCGCCACATTTGACTGACTAAAAAGTTTATGACTATATAAAAATGAAATGTAGGCCAACGATGCGATAACTTGGTAATCCAAACTTCCGACGCTCGCATGATTGCAAAACAATATCTCATGGTACAGTTTTTATGTGAGTTGTATTTGATTACTACATATTATTTCCAGACTGACCTATTTGCCGGCAAAAATTACGAGGACAGTTACTAGATAACGTGAGTCCCAGTAACCTTAAAGTCACTGATGTCTTATGGAAAATGCTTCGCTGCTTTTCTGACTGTGTGGGAATGTAATTGTTTAAGTAACACACTTACGGCTTGGTGTAATGGGCACATTAGTCGAGTGGGCAAACGTCGGAGAGAGGGGGGAAAGAGGGGGAGAGAGAGGGAGACAGAGAGGAGAAGAGAGAGGAGGAGTAGGAGAGAGAGAGAGAGACTGGGAGACAGAGAGAGAGTAGGAGACAGAGACTGGGAGACAGAGAGAGAGAGTAGGAGACAGACTGGGAGACAGAGAGAGAGAGTAGGAGACAGAGAGTGGGAGACACAGAGGGAGTGTGGGGGGAAAGAGAGACTGGGAGACAGAGAGAGAGAGAGTGTAGGAGACAGAGACTGGGAGACACAGAGGGGGTGTGTGGGGGAGAGAGAGAGTGGGAGAGAGAGAAGAGAGAGAGGAGAGAGTAAGGACAGAGAGGGAGAGAGAGATGAGAGAGACAGAGAGAGAGAGAGAAGAGGGAAAGAGAGATGAGAGAGGGAGAGAGAGAGACGAGAGAGGGAGAGAGAAGGAGAGAGAATTCTATATGTACAACACAAACTGTCTATGTCAAAGCATGCCCGTTTCTCTTTACATAGCAGCAACCGGATCAACACCTCAAAAATCTATGATAGCCTTAACAAAGTTTTGACTGTACGTAAGTAAAACGTAGGCTACGACTTCAGTTATTGGATCAATACTTTCAGTCTTCGTTGACGTGACAAGAACACACAGTAGCATCGTCTGTGTGTATGTGTGTGTCTGTGTGTGTGTGTTTGTTTGTGTGTGTGTCTGTGTGTGTGTGTGTATTGTATCTTTTCTCTCTCTCTCTCTCTCCCTCTCTCTCCATATATATATATATATATATAATATATATAGGTATATATATACATACATATATATATTATATATACATATATATATATAGGTATATATATATATATATATATTTAGTATGTGTGTATGCTGTGATGTGTGTGTGTGTGTGTGTGTGTGTGTGTGTGTGTGTGTTGTGTGTGTGTGTGCGTGTGCGTGTGCGCGTGTTCATTGAAAATGATAGAGGCAGACTGATGATAATTTGCCATCTGCTGAGGCAGTAAATTAACACTGTGAGACCTAGTAACCCATAAACCGTAGATGATACGTGAGGAAATGCATCATTGATAACACGATCTGAAAGTGTGGATGAGCAGTCGGGAGGAAGGGGAATGGAGGTGTGGGATGGGGAGTGTAATATATATATGTTAACCCGTTCTCTTCCTCACCATATCCACTACAACATCCACCAGCACTTTGCAGGAAGCAAGTATTTGTCCTCTTCTTCTTCTTCCTCTTTTTCACGACTTTGCCAGCGCGTAAGGTTTTGAGCAGGCTCAGGGAGTCTACCAGATAATCGCTGGTAGATTTGGGTGGAGCGTGTATGGAATTGTCCGAGTGCGATGAATCCCTCTTGAACAAACTACAAATTATGAACTCTTACGCAGGCTAGAGCTCTTACGAGCACTCCCTATTCAAGAATAGAAATTCATACAAACCTAACTACTTAGCAATGGAAGCGGTGGCTTGCGTGTATGACTCTTCTTTATCTCGCCTTAACAGCAGTCATATTCCGGTCTTTGGGGAGCTAAGGAGACGATTTTGATGACATACAGGCAGAAATAGGAGAGTCTTGTGAGGAAAAAGAGAGTATGACAGGACATCCTAAAAGCAAACTAGACATCCCCTGTGGTTCCCAAAACGGGAGGAAAGCTTAACTCTTTGACTCCCGCACCCTGTCCACCAGCATCCTGCATTATCAACCATGTTAGCAAAACAAAAACGTAACCCTTTGACTCCCTCCCCCTATCCACAGCTTCCACAAATACTGCCTGGATAAGGGGGCTAGTTGGACTGAGGATGACAACTTGAATCAAGGGTCACTCGCCTGACTGGATGGGTGAACCTTGCTCAGTGTTGTCCTTGTTTGTGTGTTTGTGTTGTGTGTGTGGGGGGTGTGTGTGTGTGTGTGTGTGGTGTATGTGTGTGTGTGTGTGTGTGTGTTTGTGTGTGTGTGTCTGCGTGTGTGTGTGTCTGTCTGTCTGTCTCTCTCTCTCTCTCTCTCTCTCTCTCCTCTCTCTGTGTGTGTGTGTGTGTGTATGTGTGTGTTGTGTGTGTGTGTGTGTAACACATAGGCAGTGTGGAGGTGAGACGAAGAAAGGATAGCAGCTTGGGTCACACCTTACAAGCAGAGTTTACTCTGGCTCGTCATCATATTTTGTGTGTGTGTGTGTGTGTGTGGTTGTGTGTGTGTGTGTTTGTGTGTATGTTGTATGTTGTGTGTGTATGTGTGTGTGTGTGTGTGTTTGTGAGTGCGTGTGCGTGTGCTTGTCCGCGTGCGTGCATTTGTGCGCGTAAGAGAAAGACTGACAACATGTGTCTAGGGTGACAACGACTAACATGATGACTGTACTCTCTAGCTAAGTATCCTATCTGTGTAGTATATTATGTGGGATGTACACAACGCGCATTGTTTGTGTCTGAGAAAACTAGTATTCATATTTTTTGCTCTTTCTTATATTATGGTTCCTGAAACTTATTTTCAGTAGTAGTGAAAAACCCGTGGAAGAGCCGGACAGCAGAAGGTCCTCAGAAGAGAAATCCCTGTCAAGCAATTGTTTTGGCCCTTAACTCTTGACACTCTAAGGGGCACCATCCAAGTCATAACTCCTATATGCCCTTCTGGTGTCGCCTTTTTTTAAGAGGTTTGTCCTCCTCGTGAAATCGAACCCACGCATCCGAGGTGGTCAGGCGTCTCGAGGCTAAGTCACCATTGCAACGGATGTCTGAACCTTTTAGCTGTCGGTCATCAACAACATATAGCGGTATTTTAAGCTTTATGAAGTTCACTTTTGTTCCTCCAGGTCCAGGTCCAGCTGGAGCTCTTTTCCGCTGCTTCTGTCGTTACTTTTAGGGCTCTGATCCTCTCTCCCGGAAATCGAGAGCTGTTTCATGAGGTCGTAGGCTGATGTGCCTATTAGCCTCCTTGCTCCAACCTCTATGGCGAGGACTTTTGCTTGAAAGTCCAGATGTCCTCAGACTGCTGGCTAGTCTGGCATATTTTTGAGTCTTAGTTCCTGTGGTTTCTTATACTTATTTTCTTTTCGGATTTCGTCAGTGTCTGTTTCAATATGACTGAAAGTTTGATAATGTTTTATTCCTGTAAAGAGCAGTGAGCAATCTTTTGAGATGAATTGTTTGCACTGAATAAATGAAATTATTATTAATGTTTGTTTTTACTTGATTAAAAGTTTGACATTGGTCTTTTCCTGTAGGGAGAAGAGTGGCAGAACGATTCAGACGTACTCCTGCCAATAACTAAATTGGAAGTTCCAGGGTTCGACTTTTCTCCTCAGTTTGACCGGAAAATCAAACTTAACGTCTAGTCCTTTGGAAGGGGACGAAAAAGTCGGATTTGTGTGCGTTCTGGCCTGCGCACGCTAAAGATCCACGACAGTTGAAACTCGTGAAGAGCAGGGCATTTGCTTAGGTGCCTGGTATAAAACATCGGAGAGATAGGTTGATATCCCAGCCTCCCCCCCCCCCCCCCATTGAAGGCCAGTTAACCTCTTGCTTTTCTGAAGTCCTGGTTAAAAAAAAAACGAAAAGAAATTGGATGGCGCTGCACTGCTGCAACGCGCTTTCAAAGTGGAGAGCAGCCCGAGTTTCATATGGTAAATCCACAGTGAAAAAATGAATATAATTTGAATATGAATATGAATATTTGAATAAAATGCATCGAGCATGCTTTTGAAATGGACCGCCTGTGCTGTATAGAGAAAATTACAATTAAGCTGATGAAAACTGTGAAATACCGTTATGCAGTGAAAGGGTTAAACAGGCTGCAAACAGCTACATGCAGATACGTGTTAGTCGGTTAGTCGTGTCTGTGGATCCGTGCATATTTATGCTCACTGAGTGTCACTCATTAGTATTGCTATGTTAATGACGATGCCCTTTCATCGCTCTAGCTACACACAAGCGCCGTAAGCTTTGTCAAACACTGTAGTGTGGAATGGGGATTGTGTTTTGCTGGTTGTTTTGGTAAGGTTGGTTTGTTGTGTGTTGGTTGGTTGGTTGGGCTGGGTGGGTGGGTGGTGGTGTTTTTTCCTTCTGTTGTAGTGTGTTTTATGTTTATCAAACTTCAATTGTTCTTATTGCTTTTTTAATGCACACACACACACACACACGCACGCGCGCGCGCGCGCGCGCACACACACACACACACACCAAATCACACACTCTCTCTCTGTCCTCTCTCTCTGTCTCTCTCTTTCTCTTTTCTGTCTGTCTCCTCTCTCTCTCTCTCTCTCTCTCTCTCTTCTCTCTCTCTCTCTCTTTCTTTCTGTCTCATATTTCTTCCCAGACCGGTTTCGATTTAGTTTGCAGGTGTAAGCATCAACATCCAAAACTAGTGCTGTGGGATTAACGATGATTTCACGCAGTGAGAAATACGGTGTTAGGTGGTCCTAGTGTCGTAAGCATCTTTTGGCACTGCTGTCTGCTGCAAGTGTAAGTATCACATCCAACAGTGCTGTTGGACTAACGATGATTTCGGCAATAGGAAGTATAATGTTAGGTGGTCCCATTGTGGAAAGCACTCTTTGGCACTGCTGTCTCCTGTAAGTGTAAGCATCATATCCCAAACCAGCGCTGAGGGACTAACGATGATTTCGACAACAGAAGATACGGTGTTAGGTGGTCCCAGTGTCGTAAACATCTTTTGGCACTGCTGTATGCTGCAAGTGTAAGCATTACATCCAAAACCACTGCTGTTGGACTAAAACTGATGTCATGCAATAGGAAGTACGGTGTTAGGTGGTCCCATTGTGAGAAGCACCTTTTGACACTGCTGTCTGCTGCAAGTGTAAGTATCGCATCCAACACCTGTTGGACTAACGATGATTTCATGCGATAGAAAGTACGGTGTTAAGTGGTCCAAGTGTCGTAAGCATCTTTTGACACTGTTGTCTGCTGCAAGTGTAAGCATCAAATCCAACACCAGTGCTGTGGGACTAACGATGATTTCATGCAATAGGAAGTATCAGTATGGTGTTAGGTGGTCCCAGTGTGGAAAGCACTTTTTGGTACTGTTTTATGGTGCAACAAGTAATGAGAGGGGCAGACATAGAGGGCATGGGAGTGAAAATAGGAGGAAGGAATATCACCAACCTAAGATATGCTGATGACACCGCCCTACTAGCAGGAGACACCATAAGTATGAGGAGAATTCTATATCAAGTAGATGCTGCAGGACACAAGGCAGGACTGAAACTGAATGTCAAAAAGACCAAAGTCATATACATAGAAGGGTCAGCTAACCAGCCACAGCACAGCATACGAATAGATAAAAACAGAGCTGGAAAATGTGGACAACTTCAAGTACTTGGTTCCCGTCAAAACCAACTCAGGATCTTGCTGCAAGGACATCAGATCAAGAATAGGCATGGCCAAGCAAAACAATGGTCCAGTTGAACAACATATGGAAAGACAGAGGCATAACAGCGAAACTGAAAATAAGAGTTTTACGCTGCTTTGATTTGGCCTGTTGTCATGTACGGATGTGAAGCCTGGACTTTGAAAAAAGATGACGAAAATAAAATAACGCAGCAGAAATGTGGTTCTACATGCGTCTTCTCAGAGTAAAAAATGGACAGACAAAAGAACGAACGAAAGTGTGCTAGAGGAATTAGCTGTCCAACGTAAAATGCTCCCAGAGATCAACAAAAGAAAATTGAAGTATATCGGGCACATGAACAGAAACACAAGAACCGACTTGATGACATCAGTCCTGCAGGAGAGAGTCGAGGTAAAGAGAAAACAAGGCAGGCCAGCAAAATCCTTCATGGACAACATCACTGACGCCCGCAAACTGGGGCTCCATGACATCATACACAGGAGCAGAGACCGTGTCACCTGGTGATCCTACTTGACAAAGAGTGGAGCTGCCACCGTCGTCCACGGCGATGATGATGGATGATGTATGCTGCAAATGTAAGCATCACATCCAAAACCAGTGCTGTGGGACAAACGATGATTTCATGCAGTAAGAAGCACGGTGTTAGGCGGCCCCCGTTGTGTAAAGCACTTTTTGGCAATGCTGTCTGCTGCAAATGTAAGTATCACATCCCAAACCAGTGATGTGGAACTAACGGTGATTTCATGCAATAGAAAGTACGATGTTAGGTGGTCCCAGTGTCGTAAACATCTTTTGGCACTGTTGTCTGCTGCAAGTGTAAGCATCACATCCAATGCCAGTGCTCTGGGACTAACGATGATTTCATGCAATAGGAAGCACGGTGTTAGGTGGCCCCCATTGTTCCATGCAAACGGTCGCCATGGGTCGTAAGCTCAACACTTGCTCAAAAAGGGAGAGAGGGAGGTTTTCTGTTCAGGGTTATGTTTCTTTTGTTTTTGAATTTTTGGCCTGTGTCTACAGTTGAGGAAATTGCTTAAACCTGGTTTTGAAAGAGAGAGCTCGTGAGATTGATTGATAGGGCGGAAAGGGAAGCAGAGAGGGAAAGAGAGGGGGAAGGCGGAGAATGAGGAAGAGAGTGCCCGTGCATAAGAACGCTTGTGTGCGAGTGATGTGTGTGTGTGTGTGTGTGTGTGTGCGTGTGTGTGTGCGTACGGTGTGTGTGTGTGTGTGTGTGGTGTGTGTGTGTGTGTGCGTGTGTCTGTGTGTGTCTGTGTGTGTGTGTGTGTGTTTGTGTGTGGTGTGTGTGTGTGTTGTGTATGTGTGTGATGTGTGATGTGTGTGTGTGTGTGTGTGTGTGTGCGTGTGTGTGTGTGTGTGGAGGTGGGTGGGTGTGTGTGTGTGAAACCAGTCCGGCAAGGTGGTGGGCATGCATGCATGCGTGCACTGTTTTGTCATCCGTCGCGTGACGGTTGCCAAGGTCCCCCCAGGCTTCCTCTGACACGGGTATAGCAATAATTCATGGCCTTGGAGGGGGAAAAATGGATGTCGCAATCTCGCAGATCTATATAACGGGTGTAGCGGATTGCCAACGGAATCTGGTGTGAAGTGGTGTGCCTGTTTGTGTAAGCTGTAGAGGTGACCTTGACAGCTGACGACCATTTTCATTCAATTTTTACGTCAGGTTTTAATTTAAAGGAATGTGATTATTTTGAGTAGTTTCGTGGAATTGATGTCTTCTCAGTTTTCCAGACTGCAGTGTCTTTTTGTGATGGTGTTTATATATACATATATTTTTTTCCAAAATGCACTCATTCGCACTGTAACGTTTTGCTTTTCGGGTTAGAAGTTAAAAATTCATTTGAATTCAACATTTTGTACGTTGTTGTGCAACACATGACTCATTTGCACCGTTATTTGCAAAACGAACTTTCGTCACAGTTTTGCGTAATGTGACTGGTTAACTTTGTGTTTTCCAAAGCGTATATTTTGTCTTACAAACGAAGGACTCATTTCTACCATCTGGTGAGGATCTCCACCTTCTGATTTAAAGTGGCCAAGGGCCTTAACTTCTCAATGCCGAAAATTTCAGTTACTGAAGAGCGGTCTTCGTCGGGAGTCAAGATGGTGAGCAAAATGGCATGTTAATGATTACTTTGATATATTTTCTTTACATTTTATATAATACTATATATTGTGCTCCTCGTGGCTTCTTTTTTTACATGTTTATGACGGCTGTGGTAGCCAATTAGGTAAACGTCGTACTTCCAATCAAAAGATGTCGGGTTCAATCCGCCTGGATACCTCCGCATGGTGGGTAAAGGATGGACATTTTTCCGATGGCCAAGGTCAACATGTGTGTAGACCTGCCAGTGCCTAAACCCTCTTCGTGTATGTACGCATGCAGACTATCAAATATGCACGTTTAAGATCCTGTAAGTCATGTCACTGACTGGCTTACGGAAATATGAAAACATCCAGCACGTGGCCCCACCAAAGGTGTGTACTGTGCATTTACAAAGTAGAGTGTGATCAGCATGCGTAGGAGTTCTCCGTGGTCCACTGAAAAATCTGATTACGTGTGATGCACAGTGAGTCTAAATGAATTTGGAGAATGGCGCTATACAAAAAAAACGATATATGTGGGGGGTTTGTTTGTTTTTTGTTTTTGTTTTTGTTTTTTTTTAGATCAGAGTTTTTTCCCACAAAGCTTTGTGGGAGAGTACAGGGAATCTTGCTATTTATCTGTATCTGGCTGACGTCCTTGAGCCAGACGGAGAAGCTGTGCTGAAACTGTACTGGCTTGTACATAATTGCCGAAGACGACCTATCCTCATCCCTGTTACTGTTATTTTTGTTTTGTTTAAAGTCCAGCCAACTGCATAGAGCCAAATCAGGGCTATAACCTGTTTCGAAACATATACAATACTTCGACTGGAAAAAAAGAAAAGATATTTAAGTACATATATCAATGCATTCACGCCAACGCCATGCGGCAGGGCACCTGATGATGATGATGATGATACTTCATTTCCCTAGAGCAAAAAAAAAAAAAAAAATACACGTAATATATGCACCCAATTATCAATCTAAAGGGAGCATTTGTAAGACTTTATCGAACACATACAGATGAATGGACTAGCACGGAATAAAATGATAGGAAGAGATGACAGAAAGCAAAGAAACAAGACAGAAACAAAAAGAAAGAAAAGAGGAAATTTCAAGAACAGAATGTCCAGAAGGTGAGGAGGAAGAAAAAAAAAGAGTTTACAGTTTCTTCAAAAAGGATTCACATGCGGTCCAACTAGTCTGACCTCTGTTGTCTGGTAGGTTCCTCTGCCCTCAGTTATGTGGTAGGTTCCTTGAGCCTGCGCAAAACCTTATGGGGGGAGGGAATGAACAGGACCAGTAAAAAACACTAAACTGATACCATCAGAATGCGCCGTATGAAAGTAGAATGGAAGAAGCCCATATCTACAAGACTGAAAAAAAAATTATGGTAGTCTAGCTAACATCTCGAGAAAATCGGGCTTTCAAACAAAAGTCTTCACCAAGAAGCTGGAGCAAAGAGAGAGAGAGGGAGGGTGGTGGTGGTAGGCACATCAGCCTATGACCTCATTAAACAGCGCTCAATTTCTGGGAAACAAAGTATCAAAGCCTTTAAGGCAACGACAGAAGCAGCTGAAAAGAAGAGTTCCATCTGGATCTGGTCAAGGAGGAACAAAAGTGAACTTCATAGGGCTTAAATTTTAAATCAGCGGCAGCTTTGGGATTGAAAGTAGGCGCCTCGCAAAATTTCTGTGAAGATGTAGAAACAGAAAAATCGCTGTGGCGGCTTACAGTATTGTTTCTTGTAGGGTTTACTCTTCAACTACGTCCGTGAGTCATCAACCGTAAATGGAATCAATATAGTTTGGTGGGGAAAGGTTGGGATTAATCCAGTGGAGCGAACTTATGCTTGCGTGTGTGTGTGTGTATCTGTGTGTATGTGTGTATGTGTATGTGTGTGTGTGGTGTGTGTGTGTGTGTGTGTGTGTGTATGTGTGTGTGTGTGTGTGTGTGGTGAGGTGTGTGTGCATTTCAGTATAACATTAGTCTGACGATAAATGTTTGTTATAGTTGTTGAATTGACTTGAAGAAGGAACGAGAGAGAGAGAGAGAGTGTGTGTGTGTGTGTGTGTGTGTGTGTGTGTGTGTGTGTGTGTGTGCGTGCGTGTGTGTGCGTGTGTGTGTGTGTGTGGTGTGTGTGTGTGCGCGAGCGCGTGCGTGCATGGTGAAGTGGGGTGGGCAGATGCACACACATACACTCTTCAAGTCCATTTTGATGATCACTTATCGTTGAAAAGAAAATTAAGTGTATGTACCAATGCATTCACGGACATAATCTACAGACATGTCCCCGGCGTTGACAATTCCGCTCAATTTATCTCGAAGGCTTTAAAAACAAAACGAGCCTGACTGCAAATTCAAACGTAACGGAGGACACTAAAACACATATACAATCTGGCCTGAATTATCTAAAATTGCTTCTGCACGTCACATCTCTATAGAGCCAAAATGCGGTTAATGCATCATCATCATGTGCCATGCCGCGTGGCGTTGGCGATCATGGCCCTCCATACGAATCTATCGCTCGTCGCTGCATGTACATCTCCCACGCTCTCTGTCTGCAAGTCCGTCCAATATTTTCTCCCTGGGACTACCTGGTGCTCTCTTTCCCTCCAGCTTTTCTGATGTGACTAGGTGCTCTAATTTCTCTTGTCTCATAAAATGTCCTGTAAATGTTGCTTGTCTTTTCTTAATCTTCCTTATCAATGCTCTTCTTGTGTCTGCCTCCTTCGAAACTTTCTCGTTTGTTTTCTTTGCTGTCCATGGAACTCTCAAGATTCTTGTTAGAAACCATCATTTCAGTTGCCTCAATCTTGTTCTGACTTGGCCTGTTGACTGTCCACGCCTCACAAGCGTACAACAGTATTGGATCTATATAACACTAAAGAACTCTCTTCCTGAAGATGTACCCAATTAATAACTAACCCTGATATAAGGTGTGTAAGGCTTAGTACACAGAACACATACCGATGGATGGACCAGCAAGGCAGAAAATAATAGAAAGAGATGTCAGAAAGCGAAAAAGCAAGGCAGGAAAGAAGCAGATAACCAGTCGCCGTGGTGTAGTGGTTAACGCAACGGACTACTGACTGGAAGGTTGTGGGTTCGAATCCCCATCAGTCCCTTGAAAAATTATTGTGGGATTTTTCGGCTGTAACCGGCCCAAACCCAGAGTTGGGCGTGCTATGGGCTCATTGGGAAGACTGGGACAACACAGTCGAGTCTCATCAACTTCACGGATGCGTCATTGAGGGTGTTGTTCAAATCTTCTGACCAGCAACGCAGGTATCTATATCTCTCGGGCCTGGTTGACGCCAGGATATATGATAATAGTAAGCGTAGAGTTCAGCCCTGTCACGCAGTCTCAATCCTAGATGGTATTCCACAGCATCGTGATTATCATCCTCATCGACATCATCATCATTTCATTGTAAAAAAAAAAAGTGCCAGCTTCTGTGGCAATAAAAATGGCGCAGAAAGTGGGACGAAAGGAAAAAAAAGGGGGTGAGCGCAAAGGTAACCTCCCTGAGTGCGATGATCCTAAAAAAAATATTTTTTTTTAAGTAATGCAGAAAAGAAGCAGATGACAGAAAGCGAAAAAAGCAAGGCAGTAACAAAGAAAATGTCAGAAAAGGTGAACTTTCTTGGGGAGGCACCCCAGGTCTATGTTCCCCCAGGTCTATGTTCCCCCAGGTATAACATGTTATGTCATATGTCATGTCATGTCATGTCATGTGTCATGTCATGTCATATGACATGGCAAATGACATTTCATATGTCATATGACATGGCAAATGACATTTCTGTCCTAGGGGAACATCAGGACAGAACTTCGAAATTTCTAGAAATTTATATGACATGACACATGACATGAAACATGACATGACATGACATAGAACGTGACACATGACGTGACAT
>CM060315.1:22349236-22354236 GCA_030674185.1 Monoplex corrugatus | reverse complement strand
TCTCTCTCGCACACACGCACACAAACACACACCACACACACACACCACACACACATACACACGCACACACACACACACACACACACACACTAACACACACACTTTGATCACCGTTCGATGTGAAACGTGTGCATCCTCATCTTTCCCTCTGAAAGGCAGATCTAATCAGGAGAAACACTACTGATTTATTAAACGTATCAACATGACCATGAAGACAGCGCTTCCTCTGAGTTCTAATTAAAGGCCAATGGAGACGACAAGCTCTCAGACAAGATGAAGTGTGCGCATGCGTCAGACTTTGACGTCATTCGTTCTTGTGGTCATGGTAGACAATACCGAGTTAGCACGGAAGGGCTTTTTTTTCTTTTCTTTTTTTTTTCTTTTTTGTTTTTTAAGGTTGGTGGGTTGATAGATTTGATTGATTTTCTATTATGAGTGGTGGTTAGTTGGTACTAGGATCCAAAACGACCCGTGGTGAAGATGAGAATAGAATTGCTATTTGTTCAAGGGGAATTGAATTAATCACACGTGGACATTTTCTTAATAATCATGTGGTCCACTGCAAACTCTTTCAGCCTGCATAAAACCTTGCCCATTTTGTCTCTTTGGACCTGCGTAAAATCCTGCACATTCCGTCTATTTCACCCTGCATAAAATCTTGCCCATTTTCATCTCCTTCACCCTGCATAAAATCCTGCCCATTTTCATCTTTTTCAGTCTGCATAAAACCCTACCTATTTTGTCTTTTTCAGTCTGCATAAAACCCTGCCCATTTTGTGTCTTTCAGTCTGCATAAAACCCTGCCCATTTTGTGTCTTTTAGTCTGCATAAAACCCTGCTCATTTTGTGTCTTTTAGTCTGCATAAAACCCTGCCCATTTTGTGTCTTTCAGCCTGCATAAAACCCTGCCCATTTTGTGTCTTTCAGTCTGCATAAAACCCTGCCCATTTTGTGTCTTTCAGTCTGCATAAAACCCTGCCCATTTTGTGTCTTTCAGCCTGCATAAAACCTTGCCCATTTTGTGTCTTTCAGTCTGCATAAAACCCTGCCCATTTTGTGTCTTTCAGCCTGCATAAAACCCTGCCCATTTTGTGTCTTTCAGCCTGCATAAAACCCTGCCCATTTTGTCTCTTTGGACCTGCGTAAAATCCTGCACATTCCGTCTATTTCACCCTGCATAAAATCTTGCCCATTTTCATCTCCTTCACCCTGCATAAAATCCTGCCCATTTTCATCTTTTTCAGTCTGCATAAAACCCTACCTATTTTGTCTTTTTCAGTCTGCATAAAACCCTGCCCATTTTGTGTCTTTCAGTCTGCATAAAACCCTGCCCATTTTGTGTCTTTTAGTCTGCATAAAACCCTGCTCATTTTGTGTCTTTTAGTCTGCATAAAACCCTGCCCATTTTGTGTCTTTCAGCCTGCATAAAACCCTGCCCATTTTGTGTCTTTCAGCCTGCATAAAACCCTGCCCATTTTGTGTCTTTCAGTATGCATAAAACCCTGCCCATTTTGTGTCTTTCAGCCTGCATAAAACCTTGCCCATTTTGTGTCTTTCAGTCTGCATAAAACCCTGCCCATTTTTGTTCTTTCAGCCTGCATAAAACCCTGCCCATTTTGTGTCTTTCAGCCTGCATAAAACCCTGCCCATTTTGTCTCTTTGGACCTGCGTAAAATCCTGCACATTCCGTCTATTTCACCCTGCATAAAATCTTGCCCATTTTCATCTCCTTCACCCTGCATAAAATCCTGCCCATTTTCATCTCCTTCACCATGCATAAAATCCTGCCCATTTTCATCTTTTTCAGTCTGCATAAAATCCTACCTATTTTGTCTTTTTCAGTCTGCATAAAACCCTGCCCATTTTGTGTCTTTCAGTCTGCATAAAACCCTGCCCATTTTGTGTCTTTTAGTCTGCATAAAACCCTGCCCATTTTGTGTCTTTTAGTCTGCATAAAACCCTGCCCATTTTGTGTCTTTCAGCCTGCATAAAACCCTGCCCATTTTGTGTCTTTCAGTCTGCATAAAACCCTGCCCATTTTGTGTCTTTCAGTCTGCATAAAACCCTGCCCATTTTGTGTCTTTCAGCCTGCATAAAACCTTGCCCATTTTGTGTCTTTCAGTCTGCATAAAACCCTGCCCATTTTGTGTCTTTCAGCCTGCATAAAACCCTACCCATTTTGTGTCTTTCAGCCTGCATAAAAATCTAACTCATTTTCATCTCCTTCACCATGCATAAAACCTTGCCCATTGTCATCTCTTTCAGCCTGCATGAAATCTGCCCATTTTCAGTATCCCTGAGAAAAATAAACAAACAAAAAGAATGGGGGCGATTGGTTCAAAGCGAGTGTGTGTGGTGTGGTGTGTGTGTGTGTGTGTGTGTTGTGTGTGTTCTCTCTCTCTCTCTCTCTCTCTCTCTCTCTCTCTCTCTCTCTTCTCTCTCTCTCTCTCTCCCCTCCGCCTGTGTGTCTGTCTGTCTGTTTGAAAGACTGCATTTATCACGAGACTTAAAAAAATGTCTTTCTTGTATATTTCTGGACTAATGAAAGACTACCTATATCTTTGTGTGCTTGAGCATGTGTCTGTCATTCTGTCTGTGACAAGGTGTGTGTGTGTGTGTGTGTGTGTGGTGTGTGTGTGTGTGTGTGTGTGTGTGTGTGTGGTGTGTGTGTGTGTGTGTGTGTGTGAGCGTGAGAGAGGAGGGAGGGAGGATGTGTATACGCGAGAGAGAAAAAGATGGTGTGTTTGTCTCTGTGTGCGTGCGCGCGCGTGCATGTGTGCGCGAGTGTCCTTATACCATTCAAAAATAGTGTATAAAAATATGAATCTCACGTTTTAAAGTCAGGCCCACTGTTGGCCTAGATCCGTTATACAAGTACTATTGCGAATGCAACCTATTATCCCAGAGAATCTGACCCTGGAAGATAGGCGTGCATACATGCGTAAAAACACGCATAAAATCAACCAGAACAAAAATCACGATTGAACAGAAAGGGTATTCACTGCATGCTTCACATGTTTCTTTGTTCTGTTTATTGTTGTTGTTGTTGTGTTTAAAGCAGGTGGGCACACTTGTTTATCATGTTATTACTCGTTTCATCCCACCCCCCCCCCCCGCCACCCTCACCCTCACAATCAAATCTGTCATGCCGAGTCGCATGCAGCCGTCAATGACGTTGTAGTGGAAAGTGACGCACTATCACGATAATAGCATTAACGACCCCCATCCCACCCCCCTCACCCCCATCCCCAACTCCCATCAACACCCCCACCCCCAATCACCCTTCCCCCCTGTAACAGTCGTCAGAATCATCCTCCATCTTGTTACCATCCCTTCTTCTGGCTTCCGCTTTGTTGCTGTTGTTTAGAAGTTAAAAATAAAATTCACAATCGGTGGCGTAAACAGACTGCGAAAAATTAGTTCCTGGTATTACTAATCCATTCGATCCCTCACCCTGTCCATCACATTTTTTTTTTACTCACGTTAACCCTTCTTCTCTCTCACACCATATCCACCAGCTTCCTGCGGGAAGGTTGTTGATAAGGTGTGGGGGTGAAAGGGTTAGCTCTATTAGGAGCAGTAGCCAGTCAGTTCGGTTTATATTTCTGGCCGGCTCAGCTCCCTGACTCCAATGTAGGATAAATTGGCCGATAATAGAGCTGGAAACACACGCACATAGGCGCTTGATGTGGCTGGCACGAACTTGATTTCATTGCCGTATATGGTGGTACTGGGCTTACTGTGACTGACGGTTCACTGTTATGTTGATGGTCCTTCTGTTTAGCTCCGATACTTTTTGAGTAAACAGACTGTTTGTGCTGTGTACTCTTCGGAATTGTAGTTGTTATTCTTGTGTTATCGGGTCTTCTTTCCTGTAAATATTGTCCTGATTGTGTACTGTTTTTGTTGACATATTCGTGTGTTGTGGATTTTGGATTTTAATCAATCTCTCTCTCTCTCTCTCTCTCTCCTCTCTCTCTCTCTCTCTCTCTCTCTCTCTCCCTCTCTCTCTCTCTCTCTCTCTCTCTCTCTCTCTCTCTCTCTCTCTCAGTCTCTGTCTCTCTCTGTGTGGCTGTCTCTGTCTCTGTCTCTCTCTCTGTCTTTTGTCTCTCTCTGTGTCTCTCTCTCTCTCTGTATGTATGTATGTATGTATACACATCTATCTATCTATATATTATATATATATATATATGTGTGTGTGTGTGTGTGTGTGTGCGTGTGTGTGTGTGTGTGTGTGTGTGTGTGTGTGTGTGTGTGTTGTGTGTGTGTGTGTACATGTATGTATATATATATATCTCTCTCTTCTTCTTCTTCTCTCATCTTTTCGTGTTTTCCTTCTTCCTCCTCCAACTCATCTTCATTCTGTACTTTTTCTTTTCTTATCTTTTCTTCCCCCCCCCCAATCCTGTCCAGTTTTTCGGCATGTCTGTCTGTCTGTGACTTTTGATATACACGCCACACCAACCCGAATGGAAGAACAGAGAGTGTGTAACAATAAGTAGTGTCGGCGGGCTGATAAACCGTAGTGTTACTTAATTAATATGATAAGCCCCGTAATCTGATGACACGTGAAAAATCTGTGACGCATTCTCCGCAAGCGTCACGCAGGCATCACTATGAATCATAAATTGCCATGTGAAGGCACAAGTTGTACCGACAGCATCATGCGATCTAACATGTGAATAAACATTTGTTGCGATTGTGTGTTTATGTGTATGTGTGGGTGGGGGGCTGGGGTGGGGGCGGGGGCGGAGATTGGTGGGGATGGGAAGAGGGGGAGAGGAGATGGTGGGGATTGGTCAGGGGAGGGGATAGGGAGAGGGAAGAGGGGGAGAGGAAAGAGAGGGGTGAAGGACAGGAGGGGAAGATTCAGAGTTGAGTGGATGAGGTGAGTTTGGGCGAGGAGCACGAGTAGTATACTCTCTTGAACTTGAAGGTTAACATTTTCAAGTCTCGTGCCCCCACCCCCCTCCCCCTTAAAAAAAATTCATTTTGCTCAA
>CM060315.1:22321736-22344236 GCA_030674185.1 Monoplex corrugatus | reverse complement strand
AGAGAGGGTGGGAGATGCACTTGCAGCGACAAGGATAGCTTCATATGGAGAGCTTCATGATCGTCAAGGCCATGCGGCAGGGCACATGATGATGATAACACGCACATAACGTAAATGGCAATAGACAGCATGATGCTGTGGACGCATTCAACCATCATTTACATTATCAAAGCCTGGGGTCAGCAATCACGATTGACGATTAGCTTCCGGATACTCGTGTTCGGAGTTATCAGCGTAACAATAAAATCGTGGCTCCGGTAGTCCCGCTGCTCTGTTTATAGTGGACGTGAATGGTGTAGTGATATTTATGTGCTGATCCTGCCAAGTACATGTAGCGTGCACGAAATTGGCTGTTGTTGTTCATGTTCCTGTTGCTTATAGACCAGCTGACTACTAGAGCCACATCAGACCTAACACCACGTTAAAAACGACAGCCAAGTTTAAGTATAAAGACAACAGTTAAAAACTGAGCTTACCTTGCATGTGTAAAGTGCAATTAAAGAAAAACACTCGTACGTAAAAGCATGTCAGATGAAATCTATTGATCTCTTGTAAAAACTGGAAAAGTGTATCCAGAGGGACGTCCATGAAGGGGTTCTTTAAGGAGTCCACGAAATTGGCGAGTGTATGGGCACCTTCTGATTTGTTGAGAGTTTTATTAGGGTTAACAGTAACCTACTTGACTGATGATGTACTGCAGGAGATTGAAGGCCTGTACATGTTATTGGGATGTTCCAGTGATTTTTTGACGATGAAATCTTACTTATGCTGGTAACGTTGTGGTATGATAGTCTTGTTAGATGAAGCTAATGTGATTAATTGTGCATAACTACTAGAACAATTGAACTTTGAGTGCTAGATATGCAACCGTGTTCTGAAATTCTGTGACCTGACATAAACACCCATTATCATCATCAGGTGCCTTGCCGCATGGCGTTGGCAATCATGGACTTCCATCTGTCTCTATCTGTTGTTGCCTCAAGCATCTCTTCCACCCTCTTTGTCCTCAGCCACTCTGCAAGTCCGCCTAGTGTCTTCTCCCTGGGTCTACCTGGTGCTCTCTTCCCCTCCAGCTTTCCTGTTGTGACCAGGTGCTCCAGTTCCCCTCCTCATAAAATGGCCTTACAAATGTTGCCTGTCTTTTCCTAATCTTCCTTATGAGTGATCTTCTTGTGTCTGCCTCCATCAAGACTGTCTCGTTTGTTTTCTTTGCTGTCCATGGAACTCTCAACATTCTTCTTAGAAACCACATCTCGGCTGCCTCAATCTTGTTCTGGCTTTGCTTGTTGACTGTCCACGCCTCACAACCGTATAACATAAACACACACAACAAAACTGACAAAACAACGAACCGGAAAACGAAATCTGATGACCACACAATGTTTGACAACACAGAACGCTGCTACTACACAATATGACATGACCATCAACAGAACCCAGTTGACAAAACTGTACAATGTGCCCAATGGTGGAGCTATCTGGCGAATAAGGGCAGCCTGAAGTCCTAGCCTCCCTGAGCTCTCATGGTAGATCTTGTGGCCATGAGCTAAGGGCAGAATAACCCCTAGACGTTTGAAGTCGGAGACACCAGGCCTGCAGGTGCCTTCTAACAAACCCATGGTACCATGCAATATAAGTCAGATGTCTTCATGGTCATCTAAATCTAAAAATTGAACTGAATGTTTAGTCCTTCAGAATGGGGACAAAAAAACAAAACAAAAACAAAACAAAACAAAAACGAGTCGGACCCGTGTGTCTTCTGGCCTGCGCGCGCTTAAGATTCCATGGCAGTTGAAAACAGTAAAGAGCAGAGTATTGCCTGGCTGCCTTGTTAAAAGCGTTGAAGAGATAGTTTGGTTTCCTAGATTCCTCACTTTAAAGACCAATTACCCTTCTTGTCATTTTGAGGTCTTGGTTAAAAAAAATTGGGGGGCGCTGCACTGCGGCGACACGCTTTCAAAGGAGAAAGCAACCCGAGGTTCACGTGGTAAATCTGCTGTGAGAAAAGAAAAAATATGACTATGAAATATGAGTAAATCAAACAAGAATGGCACTCGCCCATACCGATCACGTTCATCGTCAGATATGGCTTGACCACGTGACCATGAACAAAACATGATACGTAGAGTGCTGGCCCTTCTGTTAACTGACGTGATAATAACAAGACAGTCAAGCCACTGTAACAGTGTTCCTTCATTCACACACACACACACACACACACACTTATACACACACACACACTTATACACATAGACACACACAACACACACATACACACACACACACACACACACACACACACACACACACACCACACACACACACACACACACACACACACACACAATTATTATGACATTGAAGAAACTCAAATTAAGTAAAAATTAACGTGAAGCTAGGACAGTATCAGACTGTCACAAGTTCATTAGAAACAGAATGGAAATAGCATCTTGTGTTAAGTAGAAACCGAGTGGAAATAATGTACTGTTGTCACAACAGTAGAAACAGAATGGAATGAATATATTGTTATCACAAGTTTAATAGAAACAGAATGGAAATAATGTATTGTTGTCACACGTTGGTGAGAAAATGCCGTTCGCAGATTTTCCTATAAAGTTCGAATTTGGCACTTTTTTAAAAATTTCTATCTATCTTTCTTTCTTGCTTTCTTTCTTTCTTTCTTTCATTTTGTTTTTGTTTCTTTCTTTCTTTCTATCTTCCTTCCTGCCTTCCTTCCTTCCTTCCTTCCTTCCTCTTCCCTTCCTTCCTTCGTTTCTTTCCTTCCTTCTTTCTTTCTTTCTTTCTTTCTTCCTTTCTTTGAGGGGGGAGGAATGGGCGCCAGGGGCGTATGGCTTTAAGTATGGTGCCATGACTCTCAACGGTTTACGTATTTGACCCAAGCTTGCTAACGATTCATCCAGAAACCGCCGAGAAAATCTTGCTCACGTGTTTGTTACAGATTCACAGACAGACATGCACACAAACAAACACATACACAGGCAGACACGTACACAAACAGGACATGTACACAGACACACAAGGACATGGACACTAACAACGACAGACACATCTTGTGCGAACTTCAAATACACGGTAAACGAGATTCCGTTTTGCATTCTGAGAAAACCGCGTCACTGAGAACCCTGTAATGAATGTGTGTGTGTGTGTGTGTGTGTGTGTGTGTGTGTGTGTGTGTGTGTGTGTGTGTGTGTGTGTGTGTGTGTGTGTGTGTGTGTTGTGTGTGTTCCTACACGCACGCACGCACGTACTCACACACAAACGCGCTTACTACTTTTCCGCGTAATCTCCCAAACATGTAGGTCAAGTATGCACAAGTTTTACCAAAATGAAGTCCTGCTCGAAAACCCGAATGTAACCAATTTTAGGAAAACAAAGGAAAGAGTGAAAAAAGAACCACACCCTTGCCTATTACGCTTATACTATTCTGATGACAAAAATATGCATCACAGTTATTTGATATATAGTATCGTAGCTTGAGAAGGAACATTGTTTAAGACAATTATGTTTCAGAAATCTTGTTTAGGATGCATGAAAATATGGCAGTAGTAAGAAACTCCGAGGGTCTCTCGCTAAATGTCATGTTTCCATAAATCCTAAACAAGGTTTCTGAAACACAACTGTCGTTTTTTTGTTTGTTTTGTTTTTTGAAGTCCGTTCTAAGGCTGTCATGCTTTGAATGGCAACTTTAACCCTTTAACTCCCGCACCCTGTCCACTAGCATCCTGCATTGTCAACCATGCTAGCAAAGCAAAAATTTAAATCTTTCACTCCCTCACCCTATCCACCAGCTTCCTGCAGAAGTTGGTATATAGAGTGAGGGAATGAAAGGATTAAGTTTTTGCTGTTGGTGGATAGGGTACGGGAGTCAAAGGTTCAACCGGTGTTTTGTAAATGTGCCAAGTACTGGTAATATCTCTTCTTTCAGTATCATCGATGGCCAGTGTCACAGATATTGCGTATGTTGCCTATGTAACGGAAAACGGTAAAGTTGAGTCATCAGGCTCAGTGTATGACGGAACTCGGAAGTGAGGAAGAAGCAGTGTGTATAACCTGATAGAGCCGGAAGAGAACTAGAACGGATGAGTGATATAATTTGGAGCAAGCTCCAATATCCGTCTTTTATCTATCTATCTATCTATCTATCTATCTATCTGTCTGTCTATCTATCTACTTATCTGTGTGTCTGTCTGTCTGTCTGTCAGTCTGTCTGTCTATCAATATATCGATCAGTCAATCAATCAACTTAATCTATCTATCTATCTATCAATTTATCTAGCTATCTGTCTGTCTGTCTTACATATGTATGTATGTATTATGTTGCATGTATGTATGTATCCATTTACCTATCTATTGATCTATCTGTCTGTTTATATATGTATGTATGTATGTATGTATGTACGTATGTATGCATGTATGTATGTATCGTTCGTTCGTTCTTTAATTTAACGTCTTTTCACGGTCTTTTCATATGTATGTATGTATGTGTATGTACATGTATGTATGTATCCATTTACCTATCTATGATCTATCTGTGGATCTATCTGTCTGTTTATCTGTCAGTCTATGTATCTTTCTGTCTCTCTCTGTATATATCTACATATATATCTATCTCTCTTTCTCTCTCTCTCTCTCTCTTTCTCTCTCTCTCTCTCTGTCTCTCTCTCTCTCTGTCTCTGTCTGTCTCTGTCTGTCCTCTCTCTCTCTCTCTCTCTCTCTCTTATTCTTATACTATATATATATATATATATATATATATATATATATATATGTGGGGTGGGGGGGTGGGGGTGGGGGTTTTTCCGCACATGAAATAACTGAGAATTAGAAAACGGTACAGCAGATGATGATTGATACAGTTGGGAGCAAGTCCCAATTTCCGTTTGTTTTTCAGTTGACGCACATGACATAATAATCTATCTTTAGACAAATGAGACAGAAAAGACGTGGTGAAAAAAACCCTGGCTGTGCTAGCTATATAAACAACAACAGCACTGAAACTTAGATTATACTTGTTCCTGTAGTAACCTGGGGAGAATTATCCAACCAACACCTCTTCTTCAACAAGGTGGGTGTAGCTGATAGCATTGAGTGCAGACTGCTGATAGTAATGGGTGCAAACTTTGTACACATGAAACATGTTTTGTTAATCATCTGTTCCGTTGCTGCTAAGGAATTTCTCAAATCTGAAAATGTATATGAAATGCTTATTATTACATTTAACAACTTATTATGCTCGTGATAGTGATTCCAGAATTTGATAGTTTCAGTTTGAATTGAAATTGAAACTATCAAATTCTGGAATCACTGTCACGAGCATGATAAGTTGTTTAATAAGAAGCATTTGATATTAAAGTGCAAATCAGTTTTAGGAAAAGAAGGGAAAAAAAGAAAAAAAGACTTTCATGCTACGCTTATGTTTTCCTCATTGCAAAAAAACACACAAAAACCAACAACAACAACAACAAAACATAGAGAGAGAGAGAGAGAGAGAGAGAGAGAGAGAGAGAGAGATGTATTACAAATATTATGTATAGTATCAGAGCCTTAGAAAGAAACTTTTGCATATAGATGCTTTTCAGAAATCTTGTGTAGGACATAGGGAAACATTGCAAGTGTAATCTTTACCTTATAAATGCATGAAAAGACTGGCAACTTATCTCTTCTTTCAGAACATAGGTGTATGTAATGTTTTGTTTTGTTTTGTTTTGTTTTGTTCATGCATGGTTGCGGACGTCATTAAATCTTCGCTCATTGGGTACTTTTTGTAAAATCAGATGTTCCAGAATCTGGGCAGATTTTGTTGTAAGTTTACGTAGCTTGATGCGAAAGTGCGTCTTTTATGATATACGAGTGGGATTGTCTGATGTCAGTTTAACCCTTTGGCTCCCTCACCTTGTTCCACAGCATCCCGTATTGTCAGCCGTAACACAAAGCAAAAAACACAAAAAAACTTAACCCTTTCACTCCCTCACCCTATCCACTAGCTTCCTGTAGGAAGTTTGATGGATAGGGTGAGGGAGTGAAAGAGTTAAAAGCTACGCAGTAAGTAGCTTTTTTTTCACTGAGAGACAGGTTCAGCCAGGTAGCCATTATGAAAGAGTTAAGTTTTTGCAGCTGGTGGATAGAGTGCGGGAGTGAAATGGTTAATAGGATGGATGGGTCAGTTGATAGACCCATGTGTCTGAGATATGTGACATGGAATTTCGTTCCAGCCCGCACGATAAAAACGGGCTGTTTGGTTTATCAGCTGCCCACCCTAATTTGTCGTTCATTTAGATGGTGTCAAATAGACATTGGGTATACAGTCTGGTTCCAATCTTTCTCTCTCAATTCATTTTTTTCACCAGCGCATAGTGGTTTAACGTAGGTTCAAAGAATCTGTCGGATAATGACTACTAGATTTATTCAGAGCATGTATGGACCTGTATGAGCGCCACGAATTCCTCTTTGAACAAAATCGAGATTTTTCAATACCTAGCCAGCTCATGGGTTCATATGCAGGCTTAAGGCTTGTGCCATGATCGTTCCGGATCTTCTGTCATCACGTGGCATCTGTGACGTTTGTGCATATGGATTCATTCCGAGCGCGGATACATTATCTTCAGAAACTGAAACTGAAACTGAGACTTCTAATTTTAAACCAAATTTTTCATTGTTTGGTTGAACAGTGTGGACAGGTTTCAGTCGGATAAGCAAGAGGGCTGAAGTCAGAGGTACCAGACATACAGATGTCTTCTAACAAACCATGGTACTATGCGGTATAACACAGATGTCTACACGGTCATCTACATCAGACAGAGGGCTGAAGTCAGGGGTACCAGACATGTAGGAGCCTTCTAACAAACCACGGTGTAATTTTCGTCAATAAATGGCATCATCAGGATCATATCAATCTTCGGAATACACACACACACACACACGTTTATCACCAGAGACGGTCTGATCGTGTAGACAGCGAATGTAAGAAGACGGCAAGTAAGCAAAACGTGTTTGAAGGCGTGGGAAAATGTTGACTTGCAAAAATACCAAATCCAAAACAAGTGTGACTGCCCGCGTTCAACCAAACAGGAACCAGAAAAAACAAACACTCAGAAAAGAAAGAATCAGAACGCGTATTTAATACAACCAGACAAGACAGGCCCAAATTTTCAGCCAACTGGCCTTTGTCAAGCGTAAGATCACAAACAAACAAACACCAAATACAAAAATAGGAGAAAAAAATTAAACTGACTAAAACTGTGAGAAAAGGACTAAACTGACTAAAGCATGTGAGAAAAGGACTGAACTGTCAACCAAAGGACATAACTCTTGAGAGTCACGTAGGAATTATCTCCCATGTTATGGAACTTCTCAAATCTAACATAGTTTGCGCTGCCCATTCAGCTAGCATAGAAGCAGATACAACGCACAAAAACCGTAAGCTCAGAACACTAAACTGTCAGTTTCTCACACTGGACGAAGCAGCTGGGAAGTCTTTTTCTCCTAATTTTTATATTTGGTGTTTGTTTGTGATCTTACGCTTGACAAAGGCCAGTTGGCCGAAAACTTGTGCCTGTCTTGTCTGGTTGTATTAAATACGCGTTCTGATTCTTTTTTAGTGGGTTTTTTTCTGGTTCATGCAGAAATACCGTTTTACTATTTTCCTCAGATTTCTCTACGCTGCTAGTATCCACAGAGAAAAATGATATGAGCTGCTTTGTTTTTACACCATGTGCCTGCCAAGGTTGCACAGAAGAGCGGTGTATTTTTCACCATGTGCCTACAAGGTTGCACAGAAGAGCGGTGTATTTTCACCATGTGCCTACCAAGGTTGCACAGAAGAGCGGTGTATTTTTCACCATGTGCCTACCAAGGTTGCACAGAAGAGCGGTGTATTTTTCACCATGTGCCTACCAAGGTTGCACAGAAGAGCGGTGTATTTTTCACCATGTGCCTACCAAGGTTGCACAGAAGAGCGGTGTATTTTTCACCATGTGCCTACCAAGGTTGCACAGAAGAGCGGTGTATTTTTCACCATGTGCCTACCAAGGTTGCACAGAAGAGCGGTGTATTTTTCACCATGTGCCTACCAAGGTTGCACAGAAGAGATGTGTGTCCTTTCTTTTTTCCTCCATATACCAGTCAAGATAGTCTGAAAGGTCAGCTACCGTTCTTGCAAGGGAACAACTCTGCCGCGTATGCAAGAAGGCCACCCACTCAGGTAGATGGTGTAACTTTACTCTGGGTATCTCTGTTTTTACTCTGTACTGAACGTGCGTGGGAAACCATAGTCAGGATTACAGCAGAATTGTACAACTCAGCTGTGTTCATCGGTCTCAGCGTAAGTGAAAATGCAGACGACGTAAAAGATTCTTTTCTTTCTCCCATCACAGCTTTTCCCTGTCTTTTTTTCTTCTTGTATTTTTCAGTACTCCTTTTCCTTCCTCCGCCTCTTCCTCCTCCTCTTTCACCGTTCCTTCTCTGATTTGTTTTGTTTTTATAAGAAGAACGAATATAACTAGTATCATGTTATGATACTGATACCAGCGAGGATAGAGCAAGCATTACCGGGTAGTATGAAATAATCGCATTATCACTTTATGGTATTGATTCTAGCGAGAAAAGAACATCAGCGGTCGCATGAAATCAATACAATTTTAACATTTTTAAAGCGTTTCCTTTATTTTATTTTTCTTCTCGCATTGGAGGTGTACGCTACCTCGTTGACAAGCTACTGATACGTTCTTCTCCTTTTGGCTCGCTCGGCAAGGAGTGTCTATTATTTGCCATGCAGGCAGCTCTGGATCTTTCTCATCACATGGCACCAGTGGCGTCTGATCATCATCATCATCATGTGCCCTGCTGCACGGCGTTGGCGATTATTGCCCTCCATACGAATCTATCTTTTGTCGCTGCAAGTACATCTCCCATCCTCTCTGTCTTCATTCACTCCGCAAATCTGTCCAATATTTTCTTCCTGGGTCTACCTGGTGTTCTTTTTCCCTCCAGCTTTCCTGTTGTGACTGACTAGGTGCTGTAATTTCTCTTGCCTCATAAAATGTCCTAAAAATGTTTGTCTGTTTCTAATCTTCTTCATTAATGCTCTTCTTGTGTCTGCATCCTTCAAGACTGTCTCGTTTGTTTTCTATGCTGACCATGGAACTCTTAACATTCTTCTGAGAAACCACATTTCAGCTGCCTCGATCTTGTTCTGACTTTGCCTGTTGACTATCTACGCTTCACATCCGTACAAAAAACAGTATCCGTTTTACATAACATTGAAGAACTCTCTTCCTGATGTTAGTTAATTGATAGGCATTTGTTGGTAAGAACGCTTGTCATTTTCTTGAAAGGTTTTTTTTCCCCTTTTTAGCTTGGCTGGTTCCGTCTATGCATATGAAATTCATTCCGAGCTCAGAAACATGATCTTGAAAAACTGAAACTGACGGTCACAGGGTGCTGATCTGTCAGGGGGGACAAGTCATGACAAAAACCTGTTTCCCTCTGTTGACTTCCGTAACATGGTGTCTCGACCCTGGAAACAAACGGATCAGCAGGATAGAAGCACGAACAAAATAGGAGTGTTTCTTTCCAGAAGTTTGTGTGTGAGTGTGTGTGTGTCCTTGCTGCTCTGCACACAATCGTTATAGTATATTTAAAAAAAGAAATGCAATGTGAAGCTAGTCATGAAAATGAATTGTGATTGATGAAATATTGAATTATACACACACACACACACACACACACACACACACACACACACACACACACACACACACACACACACACACACACACACACACACACACACACACACACGTGTGTGTGTGTGTGTGAAGCGAGATAGAGACAGAGAGAGACTTACGCTCTGCCCTCGCCTAACACCTACTCTTTCTGCTTTTAAATCAATTTAAAAACCCACCTCTTTTTCCCAACAATGAATTTTACAACTACGTCTTTCCCTCAGTCTATGTATTAAATATTGTAAGGTGGTCTTTGTCAATTATATACGTATGCCTGGTGCGTGAGTGCGCTTTGATTTGAATTGTCAAGATTTGGCGCCGTGTAAATACTGTAATTAATTAATGAAATAATAAAGAGAGACAGAGAAAAACACATATAAAGTAACAGCAACAACGAAAAATACTGAACACAATATTAAAATAACAATATTGTTGATAGGTGCAAAAATATTTCGTTTGAAAAAAAAAAGCTAGACATAGAATCAAAGGCAAAGGAAAAGAAAAAGTAAAGGGAAGATTAGGAAAAGACAGGCAACATTTATAGGCCATTTTATGACGAAAGGGGAATTGGAGCACCTGTTCACAACAGGAAAGCTGGAGGGAAAGAGAGCACCAGGTTGACCCAGGGAAAAAATATTGGATGGACTTGCAGAGTGGTTGAGGACAAAGAGGACGGAAGATGTGTATGCGGCAACAAGGGACAGATGCATATGGAGGGCCATGATCGCCAACGCCATGTGGCAAAGCACTTGATGATGAGATGATGATGATGATGATTGATGATGATGATGATGATGATGATGATGATGATGAAAAGAAGCAACAGGAAAGGGGAGAATAAGAAGGACAGGGTAGAGGGCTGGGGATGGAGACAGAAAGAGCGTTATCACACATAGTTTGTGTTCTTTTTATTGATGGATCTTTTTGCGATGGAAAGGGACTTGATTCGCATCGTGTGACAGTTTACTAGTGATTTTTTTGTCTGTGTCGTCGCTCGTAAATCTTAGCCAAGCCCAAGATTTATTTGTTTTGTCTGTAAGTAACTCTGTGTCTCTGTCTCTGTCTCTGTCTATCTGTCTGTCTGTTTGTGTGTCTGTCTGTCTGTCTCTCTCTCTCTCTCTTCTCACTCATCTTCTCTCTCTCTCTCTCTCTCTCTTCACTCTGTCTCTATATTCTTCTCCTCTGTCTCTTTTTCGTCTCCTCTGTCGCTCTGTTTTCGTCTCTGTCTCGTGTCTCTCTTCTCTCTCTCCTCTCTCTTCTCTCCTCACTCTCTCTCTCTCTTTCTCTCTCTCTCTCGCTATCTCTCTCTCTCTCTGTCTCTCTCTTTCTCTCTGTCTCTGTCTCTCTCTTTCTCTCTCTCTATCATTCTCATCCCCTTCTTTCTCTCTCTCCCTCCCTCCCTCTCTCTCTCTCTCTCCCCTCCCTCTCTCTCTCTCTCTCTCCGTGCTCTGTGCTGCTTGTTGATTTTTTGTTCTTTTTTGTTTTGCTAAAATAAATCCGTGGACTCACATATCTCGAGTTCAGTCCCAGCCTGCATCATTAAAAACTAGGCTGTTCGCTGCCCATCTTAATGTTTCCATCATGCTGGTTTTGTCAGCCTAGTGTTTCATTGGTCCCCCTCACCCTTCCCCATTTCAAGGCTTTGGCCGCTCGTAGAGTTTTGTGCAGGCTCAGGGACTCTGCCGAATATATTCTGGCAAATTTGGATGGAGCGCATATGGAAGTATCCGAGTGCAATGATCCCTCTTTAATAAACTCTAAACTCTCTCTCTGCCTCTGTCTCTGTCTTTGTCTGTCTGTCTGTCTGTCTGTCTGTCTCTCTCTCTCTCTCTCTCTCTCTCTCTCTCACACACACACACACACAACACACACACACACACACACACACACCCACACACACACACGCGCACACACCACACACACATTCTTTCTTCCCTATTTTTTTAGCTCGATTGGTCTGTGTGTATATATATATATATATAATTATATATACACACATATATATATATATATCTATCTATATATATATATATATATATATTATTTGATGTGTGTGTGTGTGTGTGTGTGTGTGTTGGGGTGTGTGTGTGTCACAGACTGTCAGACAGACACAAACACGTACATAAAGACAAAAGAAAAGACAGACAGAGAAAGAAAGACAAGACAAGACAAGAAAAGAATGGTATCTACAGTCGAATGGTGGGTGGAGGTTATCAGATAGTCAGTGGCATTTGCCTTGCAGCTCTGTGTGTCATTACAGACGAAGGTGGAAAAAAACAACAACAAAAAAGAAATCGAGGTACGGTTATAGAACGAACGAAATGAACGTAACAGTATATGCTGTATTGATTGGGCCCTTGCCTGCTGTCTTCTTGTCGTGAACCGCTAATAGTTAGTACCTACCTACCCCTACCCTACCCTACCCTACCCTACCCTACCCTACCCTGCCATTCCCTGCCTTACCTTACCTTACCTTATCTTACGTAGCCTTGCCTTACCCTGTTCTTCCCATAGACATAGGGAGGGAGACAGGCAGTCTCGGTTTCAGTTTCAATTTCAGTTTCTCAAGATGACGTCTCCGCGCTCGGAATGAATTCCATGTGCACTTACGTCACAGGTGTTGTGTGATGGTGATCGTGGCTCAAGCCGTAACCCTTTGACTCCCGCAGCCTGTTCATCAGCATTCCTGAGTTGTCAACCATGATAGCAAATCAAAAACAACCTTTTGACTGCCTTCATCCTATCCACCAGCTTCCTGCAGGAAGCTGGTGGACAGGATGAAGGGGGTCAAAGGGTTAAGTTTTTGCGGTTGATGTCGGACAGGGTGCGGGAGTCAAAGGGTTAAGACTGCACATGAACCCATGAGCTGGCCAGGTCCTGAGGTCCCACCTAGTCTATGTTTTACCTAGCCTACATTTTTTTTAACTAGTATCGTATCAGTCTATCATAGGAATAATTTGGTTACGCAAAAATGGTATGCGTATCTGTATATCTTATTTTCAAAGAAAAGAACAGGCACATGAAGTAAATAAATAATTGAAGGTCTGAATTACAACACAACTAGCCACTCATTAAAAACAGGCAACTAGCTCTACTGGCGCACTCTACCGCTTTTCAACGCCACGCGCTCGCGAACTTATAGAAGTAATGGATGCTGCTGCAGTATCATTCAGCTAGTTGAACTCAGTTTCACTGCGATTTTCTGGTAGACGAAATATGGACGATAATGAATATAACCTTTTTTTAAAAAAAAGGTCTTACCACAAAATATCACTTAGAAGAATACAATGCTAAACTGACGTAGAACTTGCACACCTTTATACCGAATGGCTGCCATATTTACCCTTAAATAACAAGCGAAACTTGATGCTGTTCATTTATAAGTTATTGTCTGATTTCTTAACGATGTAGCCATGTATGCTTACAATTTTTCTTTGTTCGTTTAGTTTCTGTGTGGATTTTCTTTACGTTATGTATGTTATGTACATATGTATATCTTTGTTGTTGTTGTTGTTGTTGTTGTCGCTGTTGTTGTTAATTATGCTTCATGCAGTTCGTGTATGTTTGTATTTTAAACATATAGATATATTTGTTTGTTTGTGATCTTACGCTTGACAAAGGTCATTTGGCCGAAAATTTGCGCCTGTCTTGTCTTGTTGCATTAAATACGCGTCCTTATTCTTTTTTCGTGTTTTTTTTTTTCTGGTTCCTGTTATTTCAATATGCAAAAGTTTTGCAGGATTGAACCTAGAACCTTATGATGAAAGTCCGACATTTGTTACGTGAAAGACTAGAGCAGACTATAGCTGCATAACGCTGAACACAGTATTATTTTTAAAGCGACAACCTTTGATTTGTCTCAACAATGTTTCCATTCATACACAGTTAATCCCACACAACAAGTAGGACCCGGTGCTAGGGCTAGCATCATAGACTATGACTTTTCTGATTTTGCCAATCGTTGTCGCTATTCATATCTTTGTCCTAAGTCTAGTCTCACCTCCCCAGCCCTATCCTTCTCATCCTGTCCTGTCTCTCTGCCGTGTTTGGCGTCTTGTTTCTATGTTACCTCGACAAAGGATACTTCATAAATCAGCAGGGAAAGGTAGGAAGAACTACATGAATATTGTTATGTCAGTTCCTAGTGTTTTTATAGTGCACTTGATCGATTGGAAGTCGATATTTTATTAGAAATTGTTTTCATAACGTCTTTGAATTTTTATGTCTTATCGTTCATCTGTTTTTATTATAGCATTAGTTGACACGTCTGTCTGTCAACCCCCACACCCTTTTATTTGTTCTTAGTTTTCTTTATTTTCTTCTTCTCCTTTGATCGTATACCTGTGATTTACTTCTTTTACAAAAATATATAAATTGTTGCTATATTCGTATTATTGTTATGTTCTTATTGTTGTTTTTGTTGCTGTTATTCGCTTTACATATGTCTGCCCTAGTCTATCATGCTTTTATAAAGCAACTGACCAACTGACATATAAATTCAATATTTTCTGACAATTTATTTTTGTAACTTCTTTAACATCGTGTGTGTTGTGGTTCATATTTTTAACATTGTATGTATTATGGTTCACTTTTTTTTAATATTGTATGTGTTATAGTTCATTTCTTTAATATTGTATGTGTTATAGTTCATTTCTCTAATATTGTATGTGTTATAGTTCACTTCTCTAATATTGTATGTGTTATAGTTCACTTCTCTAATATTGTATGTGTTATAGTTCACTTCTCTAATATTGTATGTGTTATGGATCATTTCGTTTTTTTTAATGCCTAAATGTGTAGAGTGGCAAGGACTAGCTGTAAGACAGGTTCAGTGGGACCTAATGTTACTATACACAAATGATAAAGTACTTTAAGCTTGAAGTTTGTGCAGTATTCTGAGTCAGAAAAGATTTCAAATTAACAGAGAAAAAAAGAAACAAACAAACATCCCACACGATGACAGTATGAGTCTCAAGCAATTTTTCTATTTCTTTCTTTTTTTTTGGGGGGGGGGGGCTTTTTATTTGTTTGGTTTTGTTTGGTTGGTTGGTTGGTTGGTTTTGTTTGTTTGGTTGGTTGGTTTTGTTTGGTTGGTTGGTTTTTTGTTTGTTTGTTTGTTTATTGTTGTTGTTGTTGGGTTTTTTTTGGGGGGGGTCTTTTTTTTATTTGATTATATAGGACGGTGGTGAATCATTTTGCCTACTGACTTTAACAGACGCATCTCCTTGATGGCGTGTCTCGTAAACTTTAATCTGATTCAGGTAAGGTAGTGAATATACTAGAAATAGAAAGCAAAGGTAAGGGGTTGGAACTAAACAGCAGAAGACTGAAGTCATGGTGATCAGAAAAAAAACATGAAATCCCCTCATGCAAAATAACAGCAAACAGCACAACCTTGAGACAGGTTGATAAGTTTAGATACCTGGGAACGATCATTTCACCAAACGGCAGATGCACATCAGAATAGCCAGCAGAATCGGCCACGCCAAAACAGCATTCAAGAAGATGAAAAGTATTCTTACCAACAAATGTCTATGAATTAACATCAGGAAGAGAGTTCTTGAATGTTATATAGAACCAGTACTGTTATACGGATGTATGGCGTGGACAGTCAGCAAGCACAGCCAGAACAAGATTGAGGCAGCCGAGATGTGGTTTGTAAGAAGAATGTTGAGAGTTCCATGGACAGCAAAGAAAACAAACGAGACAGTCTTGATGGAGGCAGACACAAGAAGATCATTCATAAGGAAGATTAGGAAAAGACAGGCAACATTTATAGGCCATTTTATGAGGAAAGGAGAATTGGAGCACCTGGTCACAACGGGAAAGCTGGAGGGAAAGAGAGCACCAGGTAGACCCAGGGAGAAGATACTAGACGGACTTGCAGAGTGGCTGGGGACAAGGAGGGTGGAAGAGGTGCTTGAGGCAACAAGTGATTGAGACAGATGGAAGTCCATAATCGCCAACGCCATGCGGCAAGGCACCTGATGATGATGATGATGATGAGTGGCAGGGTCATTTACCTGCTCCATTAAACAGACGCAGCAGACAGTATAAGACTCCATTGAACAATCACAGCAGACGGTAAAGCACGTCTTACTGATATCTGTCACTCTTGCTCTGTCGTAACACTGGTCCAGGTAGGATAATGGCATGGCAGAGCTGAGAATTATTCCAGTGGTAGGCTGATAAAGTACTAGTATTAAAATATAGACTAGGTAAAACATAGTCTAGGTAGGGCCTCAGGACCTGGCCAGCTCATGGGTTTATGTGCAAGCTTAAGGCTTGTGCCACGGTCACCATACATGTGGCACCTGTGACGTTAGTGCATATGGAATTCGTTCCGAGGGCGGAGACGTCATCTTGAGAAACTGAAACTGAAACTGAAACTGAGAATGTGGAAAAATAGGGGGGGAGGGGGGGGGGGGGAGAAAATCATGGATAAAAGAAAGAAAAAGAAGAGAAAGTATGAAAAAAATTAGGGTGGTGGTGATGGTGGTTGCATGCTTGTATTCATACAGTCTAATGCGTGCAGGTGTGTGTGAGACACAGACAAGCGACCGGATAGACAGACAGACAGACAAACAGTGAGGCATACAGACAGACTGACGCACAGAAAACCGTGATTACTCATCGAAATGTAAAACTATACTGGAATAATTGCCCTGCAAACTGAATTGAGCAGGCAAGTGACAACGGGAAATGGAGAGTTGGTGATAATTGCCGGCTGCAATTAATTATGATTAACTGCTATCTTGTTGCGGTGGATCTCTGTCTGTTTTTTTCCCTGTCTGTCTGTTTGTGTGTTTCTGTCTCTCTGTCTCTCTTTCTCTGTCTATCACAATTCATGCGTAATGTAGACCTTCTTTGGGCGAGGGTTGGATGTAAAAGAGCTTATACGTTGCTAATTTCACGCTGTTCTTGAATAACATTTGTTCTCTCTCTCTCTCTCTCTCTCTCTCTCTCTCTCTCTCTCTCTCTCTCTCTCTCTCTCACTCTCTCTCTCTCTCCTCTCTCTCTCTCTCTCTCTCTCTCTCTGTCTCTCTGGCTTGCTGGCTTGCTGTCTCTCTTTCTAGCTGTCTGTCTCTCTGTATCTCTCTCTCTCTGTCTCTTTGTCTCTGTCTGTCTGTCTCTCTCTCTCTCTCTCTCTCTCTCTCTCTCTCTCTCTCCTCTCTCTCTCCCCTTCCCTTCTCTGTCAGTCTGTCTCTCCTCTCTCTCTCTCTCTCTCTCTCTCTCTCCTCTCTCTCTCTCTCTCTCTCTCATTTTCTGTGTGTGTGTATATGTGTGTATGCTCGCGCGCATCCTCTCTGTACACCGGTATGTCTCAGTGTATGAGCACAGCGTGTGGTCTCTGCTATCATCCTGAACTAGACGTAGCTATGTATGATGTGTCCACATGACCCCAGCTTTCACATTGATCCAAACATAGCTATGTATGGTGTGTCCACATTGTCCCTGCTATCACACTGAACTAAAAGTTGCCGTGTATGATGTGTCTTTATGGTCCCTGCTATTACATTGAACAAAACACGGCTATGTATCGTGTGTCAACGTAGCTATGTATGATGTGTCTACATTGTCTCTGCTATCACATTGAATGAAACATAGCCATGTATAGCGTGTCTACACTGTCCTTGCTCTCACATTAAACTAAATGTTGCCATTTATCGTGTGCTCGTCCACACGGTTCCTGCTATCACACTGAAATAAACATAGCCATGTATGGTGTCTACACTGTCCCTGTCATCACATTGAACGAAACATAATCATGTATAGTGTGTTCGTCTATGTGGTCCCTCCTATCAATTGATCTAAACGTTTACGTGTATGGTGTGTCTACATTGTTCCTGCTATCACACCGAATTAATGGTGTCATTTCTCGTATGTTCACATGATCCCTGCTATCACATTGAATTAACGTTGCCACGTCTCGTGTGTCCACAGACTCCCAAAGACCGGTCAGTAAGACTGCGCGTGATGCCGGAACAGAGCAACGACTACCGGGTGGTGGTGTTCGGGGCCGGGGCGTGGGCAAGAGCTCGCTGGTGCTGCGCTTCGTGCGAGGCACGTTCCGCGAGAGCTACATCCCCACCATCGAGGACACGTACCGACAGGTGATCTCCTGCAACAAACAGGTGTGCACGCTGCAGATCACCGACACCACGGGCAGCCACCAGTTTCCCGCCATGCAGCGCCTGTCCATCTCCAAAGGGCACGCCTTCATCCTCGTCTTCTCCATCACCTCGCGCCAGTCCCTGGAAGAGCTCAAGCCCATCTATGACGAGATCGTGGAGATCAAGGGCGACATGGAGGCCATCCCCATCATGCTGGTGGGCAACAAGTCCGACGAGGTCAACAGGGAAGTCTCCGTGCAGGAGTCGGCGGAGATCGCCAAGCGCTGGAACTGTGCCTTTCTGGAGACCTCGGCCAAGACCAACCACAACGTCAAGGAACTCTTTCAGGAGCTCTTGCAGCTGGAGAAGCGGCGGACTGTCAGTCTGCAACTGGAGACCAAGAAGTCCAAGTCACAGAAACGCAAGGAGAAGTTAAAGGGCAAGTGTTTGTTAATGTGATTCCTGCCGCTCCTGTTAGCGTTTTTTTGTTTCACTAAAAAAGGACAGTGTTAACGAGCGTCGTTCTTTCTGTGATGAAGTGCCACCACGTTTGTTTGGTTGGTTGGTTGGTTGTGTGAGGGCGATCGGCAGGATTGACATATTAGTCATGTTGTTATTTGCTGGGAACGTGCCGAATCGTCTGTAGAACACACTGGCTCTGTTGTGTTACCGACTAGATCAGCCTTCCTACGGACCCTGTGGTCAGTTGGAGTTTGAATCCAAATGATTGGATTGGATCCTGACGAGGTTGCGTGTAGTTGTAAGCAACCAGAGGGTGGGTCCACTTGTTGATGCTGGTTCCATGGATTTTTTTTTTTTTTTTTTTTGGTCAGCCAGGTGGCTGTTGTTGTCACGGTGATTGACAACCTAGACACATCATTGCAATCTGTCCAGCGAAATTTGCACAAAAGGTGGTTCGAATGCTACTATAAAAATAGAGAGAGGAAAGGGAGATAATGCTCATGTTTTCTATCTGCTAAACAACATCACCGCGGAAGTTGTGTGCAGGTTTGGGGTAAAAAAAAAAACACGAAGAAAACGGCAAAAACAAAGACAGCCGTGCTGTGCTCATGCAGATTTGAACCAAGGATGTGTTTTCTAACTTTTTTTGATGCCTGGAGTTGTGGCCTCTTAACAGATACTACGTACATGATACCCCTACGTTTTCTTCCCTGAAGACTGTGGTGTTCCGGCGATGTGGTCAGAGACAGAGACAGCAGTGCATGCCAACATGCAGAATGGTGTTTGTACCGCCAGAGAGACGTGAAAACCCGGCGTAGTCACTAGGCCATTTTTCCTTCAAATGTTGAACTGACCTTAGCATAGTTAGTACGGGTTTATTCCAGTGCATATTTGAGCTTGTCTGTTCATATGCTATCATCATTACTATTACACACGTACTTGTATTATAATAATCTGTTTTTAAAGTGCAAAGACATTTCTCCTGTATTAGTAATTTTGTGTAGCAGGTTTCGTTGTTCCGTTGGCATGTTTTATAAGCTTAAAGCTAGGAGCTTGTTCTAGAGAGATTCATCATACTCGGACAATTTCATATGCGCTTAACCCAAATCTGCCAGTGATTATATGGTAGACTCTCCACGTCTGCACAAAACACAATGCGCAGGCAAGATTTTGAAATGGGAAAAGGGGGAGCGGGATCTATGAAATATGAAGCTGACAACACCAGAATGATGGAAGCATTAAGATGGGCGGTAAACAGGCCAGTTCTTAATGTTGCGGGTTGGGATTAAACTCGAGATATTAGATCTTGAGTCCACGGCTTCATGAAAAGAATCAAGAGCCCATGTCTTATGAAAAACAGACAAAATAAGTTTGAAGGGATGAACAGGAGAGACGTGATTCAGAACAATGACACAAATGAAAACAACAACAAAATGCTTCACAGTGTAATCTTTTGATATGATTTGTTAACATCATGCTAATTGTTCCATATTAATAGAGCATTTTATAGCATTGTCATATACATACTTATGTATTACTCTTGTTTGTTTGTTTCAGATATTTCAGTCTTTTTTTGAAAAGGAGAAACAGATTGAATGTGTGTGTGTGTGTGTATGTGTGTGTGTGTGTGTGTGTGTGTGTGTGTGTGTGTGTGTGTGTGTGTGTGTGTGTTGGATATGCGTGTATGCGCGCGCACGCATGTGTGTATGTGTGTTGGATATGCGTTTATGCTTGCGTGTGGTGTGTGTGTGTGTGTGTGTGTGCAAGGGAGAGAATGTGTGTGTGTGTATGAAAACAAACTCAAACTGTATCGACAGGTTTTTTTCACTTGTTTTTCAGTATATATTTAAAACTCCAGCCCATTAGGAAATCGTGAAAGCCTTAGTCATGTGT
Organism: Monoplex corrugatus; assembly: GCA_030674185.1. NCBI lineage: Eukaryota > Metazoa > Mollusca > Gastropoda > Littorinimorpha > Ranellidae > Monoplex > Monoplex corrugatus. The sequence goes on along the minus strand of CM060315.1, from coordinate 22,324,024 downwards.
AAACGTGCACGACCCATTTGGGGGTCATTGATACTCAAAATATGGCAATCATTGAGCATGGATTTCTGGGCTGTTTATCGACAGATCTTTAACAAATTTACCCCCAACATATTCGCAGCAAATTATTCAAGCAGTTGTACGTTACATAGATATCGAACAGTTCTGCAGGCCATTCATTGTTTCGCGAACACTGTTTGCCCTCACGCGTAAATTGTCTGACTGTACGTGTAAACGAGTATCTATCCCGTATCATGATTAAGTCCCTTGTTCTGACTGATGGCATAATTAAGTCCCTTGTTCCGTTCTGGCACGTTGCCTGGTTGCCTTCTTGCTAAAGCTCCCTCTTCTTCCAGTTACACTGCACGACTTCCAGTCTAGCTCGGAGAGGTGGGGGGAGGGTGATATAAGTGCAGTCTCTAATCCATCCAGCTTAGCGAGCGTTAGTAGCTCAGCTGGTTGAGCGTCGAATTCACACGCTAATTGTTATCAGTTCGAATCCCAGGGTGCGCTACATTAAAACTGGCCTTCTCACTGCCCCATCTGAACATCATAGTTATTCTGGTGGTGTCAGTATAGGATTAGGTAAGTCCCTCTTTCCTCCGCTTCCCTGAGATGGTTATCCCCGGTCAGCCATATTACCTGAGGTGGATGCTGATGTAAAAACTGAGCAAGATCAATCAGTCAATCAGCTATCCAGCTGTCGATGGGTGCTTTATCCTTGCTCACGGATGGCCTGGGGAACATAAAACAGTGAGGGAGTGGAGATGCTCACTCGCTGCTTTATAACACTGGCCACGAACAAAGCCAGGTCTGTACTATCTTCACTTCTGGCCACAAACAAAGCCAGGTCTATACTGTCTCCCACTTCATGGCCTCGAACAAAGCCAGGTCTATACTATCTCCACTTCCTGGCCACGAACAAAGTCAGGTCTATACTATCTCCACTTCCTGGCCACGAACAAAGCGAGGTCTATACGATCTCCTTTTCTTGGCCACGAAACAAAGCCAGGTCTATACTATCTCCACTTCCTGGCCACGAACAAAGCGAGGTAGCCTATATACTATCTCCACTTCCTGGCCACGAACAAAGCGAGGTTTATACTATCTCCACTTCCTGGCCATGAACAAAGCGAGGTATACACTATGTCCACTTCCTGGCCACGAACAAAGCGAGGTTTATACTATCTCCACTTCCTGGCCACGAACAAAGCGAGTTATACACTATTTCCACTTCCTGGCCACGAACAAAGCAGGTCTGTACTATCTCCACTTCCTGGCCACGAACAAAGCGAGGTTTATACTATCTCCACTTCCCAACAAGCTTAAAGTTATGGGAAAATCTATATTAGGGCCAAGACTTTCGGGACAATTCTCTTTCTGTGCACCAAAACAATGGAACTCCCGTCCTTCAGATATCTTCATCACCTGCAATGTTTGTCCTCTTTAGATTAAAAAAGCTCTTCAACTACATCTTGTCAAACAAGTAGTAAGAAACTCTGGGCAGAGCTGGACAGCAGAAGGTCCTCAGAGGAGAAACCCCCTGTCAAGCAAGTGTTTCGGCCCTTAACTCCTGACACTCTAAGCGGGCTGGGCCGCATCCAGGTCATGACTCCTGGATGCCCTTCTGCTGTCACCATTTTTCTTTTTTTATAGAAATTAGTCCTCCAAACAATATTGTAAGTCCCACCGTTTTCTCACCGTTTTCGCATTATCTCCTCCATGCCATACGTTCCGTAATGTATACTCTTATGGTTGGTTGTGTGAAAAAAATATTTGTGTCTGTTTCATCGATCTGTTCTTTGGATCAATATGTGTGCGCACCTGAACATATGAGTGTGTCTGTGTATGCGTGCGTACGTGCGTGTGTGTGTATATATGTGTGTGTGCGTATGTGTGTGGCGCGCGCGCGCGTGTGTGTGTATGTGTCTGTGTCTGTATGTCTGTGCGTGGTTTTTTTTTAGAAACATGTTCTTGTATGTGTAAACGTACAATTTTTTTCTGATGAGCTTGTACTGTTGTTTACTTTTTTTGTTCTACGTCATGCTATGCTTGTATGATTGATTTAGTATTGGCTTATCTTTTGATTAAGTGACATTTTCCGTAAAGTGCAAAGTGCTTAAGAGCTTGCTTCCTGGGATGTGCTATGTGATTATTAGTATAATATATCATTATTATTATTATATTACTATTATTATTATATCATTACCATTATTATTATTGTTGTTATTGTTGTATTTTTGTTTTATTTTTATTATTATTATTATTATTATTATTATTATTATTATTAT
>CM060315.1:22314236-22316736 GCA_030674185.1 Monoplex corrugatus | reverse complement strand
ATGTGTGCACCAGCACATGTGGGTTACCGGATGTTTGCACTTGGCGCACAAAAAGATGGATGCTACAAACTGTTCTATGTACAAGTGAAAAATTGAGATTTATACGACAGTAACAAACAATGTTCTCATTCTAAAATTGATTTTCCATTTCCCCTTTTTCTTCTTTTGTTTTTCATTGTGACAACCTACAATGTCAAAGTTTCTGCAATGGTGTTGCCTTTCCAGAAAATGGAAATCGCCAACGCTGTGGAAGAGAAATAAACTGTGCCACATATACTAAAAGTGCTATAGTCGTGTTCAGACAATAGTATTCAATTTCTTGCGCCAGCGTTGCCTTTATAAACGAAAATATATATATATAAAAGGTGAAAAAATAAAGAAAAAGACAAGAAAGAAAGAAAACAAACTATCGTGAACACTACAAAAGAAAATAAATGGAGTTGCAATGTACTAGTGATGCTTTAAAGAGAAAAATGACTTTATAACTTTTTCTTCTGAAAGCAGATACTGTCCTCTTTGTGATTTGCCCACTCCCACTGTTCTAGATTCGCCTATCTCCAGTTCATTTCTTCCATATATATATATATATATATATATATACGTATGTATGTATGTATGTTGAGAGTTCCATGGACAGCAGAGAAAACAAACGAGACAGTCTTGAAGGAGGCAGACACAAGAAGATCATTAATGAAGAAAATTAGGAAAAGGCAAGCGACATTTATAGAACATTTTATAAAGAAAGAGGAATTAGAGCACCTGGTCACAACAGGAAAGCTGGAAGGAAAGAGAACACCAGATAGACCCAGGGAGAAAACATTGGACGGACTTGCAGAGTGGCTGAAGACAGAGAGGGTGGGAGATCTACTTGCAGCGACAGGGGATAGATTCGTGTGGCGGGCCATGATCGCCAAAGCCGTGCAGCAGGGCACATGATGATGATATATATATATATACACACATATATACATATGTACATATATATATATATATCATCATCATCATATGTGTGTGTATGTATATATGTACATATATATATATACATATATATATATATAGAGAGAGAGAGAGATATATATATATATATTTATATATACAAATATATTTATTTATCTATTTATTTATATTTGAATATTTTCAAACAACAGGTACCTATCTACCTCTCTGGCTCTTTTCTAACAAAGAAAACACAGCCTCCCTCTGCACTTCTTGTAGAAACGAGCCTTCCGAGTGGAGACTTCTACTACTGCTCTCACCAACTTCATTAAACCATCTTTTGGCTGTGGTAATCTAAATGGAACTAGTCATCCATACCCTGCTAAGACCCCAACGGCTAATGCACATTTCTTGATATCCCTTACTGACGAGAATAAAGCATAACCATACGCAAACTTCACATGAGCCAATACGGACCGCGATAAAAACACCTGATCCACTTCAGCTCCTTTCCCCCTCCTCCCACCTCCCACCTGTCCCTACCCCCCCCCCCCAATCCCCCACAATGGTGCGCAGCACGGTTTCCAGAACTACATGTACTGCAATTCAAAAACAACACTGGGCCAGTGTCATGGTGATCCCCCAGCAAAGCACAAAACGCCCAGTAGCCCTTATCTGCTTGTGCACACATGCACGAAGCATGACCGAGATGACCAGCGCCACCAGCACCGCTCCCATACCTAGAATGCAGGGTCAAAAGTCTGTCCTCCCCGTTCGAGGCTCTTTCATAGTTTTCACGTGTCTAATTAACATTGAATGTGTAGGCTCGTCGTATGGCATGGAGTGATGGGTTAGATAGGTCACTGTTTTTGCGATTCTTTCTATTTGACGAATCATGCCCTGATGCTTTGCTCCTTTCAGCTGAGCTAGGTTTTCAGATTTGACAGGGTATATTAGGAAAGCTGTTTTTAGTGGACTGACTCTCTGGGGAATTTCTTTGTTAACCCTTTGACTCCCGCACTCTACCCACCACCAGCAAAAATTTAACTCATTGACTCCTCTATATCCACCAGCTTCCTGCTTCTTTTTCTTATGCAGGTTTGAGCTTTTGCGAGCACTCCCTGTCTAAGCGTTTAAATTTATACACACCTACCTACCTCGCAGAGACAGCGGAATTTTGTGTGTATGACAGTCTTTAACCAGCCATTAAGGCAGTTACACTCCATCTCTGGGGAGGTATGAAGAGAATTTGGAAGAAATAATAATTAATAATAATAATAATTACAATATTTCTATAGCGCAAAATCTTGATAAAATCAAATCTAAGCGCTGAAACAGACACACACACACGCACGCACACACACACACGCACGCACGCGCGCACACACACACACACACACACACGCGCGCGCGCGCGCGCGCGCGCACACACACACACACACGCACACGGCTATAAATGGGGAGAAAGAATAAAAGCAATGGAAAATTATAAAGAGCATATTATTACAGGTGAATGATCTGGAAGGCAGAAATTATAAAAAGAGACTTGTGAGAAGAAGACAGC
>CM060315.1:22304236-22309236 GCA_030674185.1 Monoplex corrugatus | reverse complement strand
TTTTCCATCCCACACATCCCCACTAACAACTCCTCCCCAGGAGCACTTAGCACTGGCAACTGGGTCTATTACATGTATCTCACCACTGACACCGGTGGTCAGCCAGTGCGCATAGCCACGTAAAAATTAATACATACCACTTCATATTTTATTACATTCCTTCTGTTTTAGAAACATCACAAACTTGTTCGTATAGAATAAATTGAAAAAAAATTCTTTGGTGCACATTCAATCGAAATAAAAAAAAAAAGATAGTTTCTTTAGTGCACATTAGATCGAAAGAGGACGGTCTACCAACATCACGAAGTGAATTTGAATAATTTAGTGAGGGGGGGGTGATGTGCAAAAAAATGTATCACCGTTTTCTGTAAAAGCAGAAGAAACCAAAAGTAGCTCGGGATAGGAGGTCAAAGTGTACCCAGGAATTTTAGATAAGTGCATTTCAACTTAATTGTTACCTTTTGATTTTAATTGTGTACACATTTATAACCTTCGGAAGCAATGTAATAATAATAATAAATAATAATTACAATATTTATATAGCGCAAAATCTTGATAAAATCAATCTAAGCGCTGAAGCAGACACACACGCAAGCACGCACGCACGCACGCACGCACGCACGCACAACGCACGCGGGGCACACACACACACACACACACACACACACACACACGCATGGCTATAAATGGGGAGAAAGAATAAAAGCAATAAAAGCAAGAATAAAAGCAATGGAAAATTATAGAGAGCATATCATATACAATTATATATTATAACCATGTGATTCTCCTCCGAGCGGAGACAGGCTGCAGAGGGGGGGGGGGGGGGTTGAGTGAGGTTAGGATTTTATGCGGAGGAGAAAAGGTGAGTTTTGAGAGCGGACTTGAAGGAGACAAAAGTAGGTTGCTGACGGACTGAGAGAGGAAGTTTGTTCCAGGAGAGTGGACCAGAAACAGAGAAGGCTCGTGGACCATAGGTATTGAGCTTAGTGCGTGGAAAGCGAAAAGTCAGAGGATCGGAGGCAGAGCATATGAGGGAAATAGATCTCAAGTAGGCTTGACAGGTAATCGGGGGCTGCGTTATTGAGGCTTTTGTAGCACATGGTGTCTAGTTTGTACTGTATGCGCTTTGATACAGGGAGCCAGTGAAGTTGTGCCAGGAGAGGAGATATGTGGTCAGCTTTTTTCTTTTTGAGTACAAGGCGTACAGCATTGTTTTGAATGCGCTGTAGGATGTGAATGGTGGAGGCAGGAAGACCAGACAGGAGTGAATTGCAATAGTCAATGCGAGACATTATGAAGGAGAGAACGAGTTTTGCAGTTGTTTCGACAGAGAGATACTTCCTGATCAGCCTTATACGATGGAGATGATAGTAGCAAGATCTGGCAGTTTGAGAAACAAAGTTGTTCATGGAGAGGGTAGAGTCAATGCAGACACCAAGGTTTTTAGTTGAATCAGAAATTGGGACTGATGTGTTACATAATGGGAGAGAAAGAGGAGGCAGCTGAGAAAGTTTCTGACGGGTGCCAATGAGGATAGCTTCTGTCTTGTCGTCATTAAGCTGAAGTTTGTTGAACGTCATCCAGTTCTTAATGTCTGAGTAACACTCAGTGGTGCGAGTCAACAGGCGCTGTATATTATCAGGTGAGTCACTGTCTTGAAATTGGGTGTCATCAGCATAGAAGTGGTGTTTTATAGAGTGGGAGTTGATGATGGTGGACAGGGGGGAGGTGTAAAGAGTGAAAAGAACAGGGCCAAGGACAGATCCTTGTGGAACACCACAGGTCAGGTATGCAGGTTGAGAGTAAGTGCCATTGATGAGAACAGTTTGTTTTCTGTTTGATAAATACGAAGTGAAAAAGGAGAGAGCAATGTCAGAGATGCCAAAAGTATGATGAAGTCTAGAAAGGAGAATACCATGGTCAATGGTATCGAAGGCTGCAGACAGATCAAGGAGTGTGAGGAGAGAGACTTTGCCAGTATCAGTTGCAAGGAGGAGATTGTTGAGAATGTGTAGTAGGGCAGTTTCAGTGCTATGGCACTGGCGGTAGGCTGACTGGAAAGGATTGAGGAGATTGTTGGCAGACAGGTGAGAGTTCAGCTGGTTGAGGACGACTTTTTCAAGGAGTTTTGACAAGAAAGAGAGATTAGAGATAGGCCGGTAATTTTTCAGTTCATTTGGGTCTAAATTGTGTTTCTTGAGGAGAGGGTGAACAATAGCAGACTTGAAAGAATCTGGGACAGTTCCAGTTTGAAGAGAAGCATACCGATAGGGCTGTATTGAAAAGTTAAATTTTTAGATTTCATAAAATATTGTTGTGTATGCTGTTTTCAACGAACTATACCGATAGGGCTGAGTATACCGATAGGACTGAGTATACCGATAGGGCTGAGTATACCGATAGGACGTTAAGAGACGTGCTTCATTTCAAAGGCCTCAGTAATGCTACGTTTGAAAGCTTGCTTTTCAGTGAGGATGATCACGTGATCACTTGTTTTAGTACAACAACAAAATTAATGTTCTCATGTTAAAGACTGTATCATTGTCGTAGATGCTTCGTTTAATGTAGGACATGATATTTTAAACACCTGCAATGAGAATTTGGAACATGTGTGTTTGCAGATTTTGCTGTGTAGTGTTCGCATAGTCCGAACAGCGTTGCGTTGATAACTGAATGATTTCCATTTTTGCATCAAAATAAAAATAAAAATTGGAAACCAAAATGACTGCGTTTTTATGTTTTTATGTCGAGGGATGTGTGTGTGTGTGTGTGGGGGGGGGGGCTTTCTGTGTGTGTGTGTGTGTGTGTGTGTGTGTGTGTGTGTGTGTGTGTGTGTGTGTGTGTGTGTGTGTGTGTCTGTCTGTCTGTTTGTCTCTCTATCTGTCTCTGTCTCTCTCTGTGTCTGTCTCTCTCTCTCTGACTTTGTCCCTTTGTCTGTCTCTGTCTGTCTGTCTGTCTGTCTCTCTCCCTTTCTCTATCTGTCTATCAATGTCTTCCTCTCTCTCTCTCTTTCTCTCTCTCTCTCTTTCTCTATCTGTCTATTAATCTCTTCCTGTCTTCCTCTCTCTCTCTTTCTCTCTCTCCTTTCTCTATCTGTCTATCAATCTCTTCCTCTCTCTCTCTTCTCTCTCTCTCTCTTATCTGTCTATCAATCTCTTCCCCTCTTCCTCTCTCATCTCATCTCTCTCTCTCTTTTCTCTATCTGTCTATCAATCTCTTCCTCTCTCTCTCTTTCTCTCTCTCTCTCTCTCTCTTTCTCTGTCTATCAATCTCTTCCTCTCTTCCTCTCTCTCCTTTCTCTATCTGTCTATCAATCTCTTCCTCTCTCTCTCTTCTCTCTCTCCTCACCCTCCTTCTATCTTTCTTTCTCTGTCCCTCTTTCTCTTGCCTCCTCTCCGTCTCTCTAGTCTCTTTTTCTCTGTCTCCGTCTCTGTTTCTGTCTCTCTGTCTCTCTCTCTCACCCCTCTCTCTCACCACACATACACACACACCCTCTCTCTCTTTATATATCTCCCTCTCTGTCTCTCTTTGTTCCTCGCTCACTCGCTCACTCCCTCCTCCTCTCTCTCTCTCTCTCCTCCCTCTTTCCCCTTTCTATCTTAGCATCTCTGGCTGTCTCTGTCACTGCGCAATCCAACCCGACACGGTATGAACGTTAACGGGTTAATTGATAGAGAAGTAGCAACAAGAGCAGCAAGCAGACGACACAAATCATCACCCAGACACCTACAACTACATCAGATGCTGTTAGGACAAGGTCATCCCTTTCCCTTGATTGTGTGTGTGTGTGTGTGTGTGTGTGTGTGTGTGTGTGTGTGTGTGTGTGTGTATGTGTGTGTGTGTGTATGTGTGTGGTGTGTGTTTGCATGCGTGTGTGTATGCGTGTATGTATGTTGTATGTTTGTTGATTGATTGTTTGTTTGTTTGTGTGTTTGTGTTTTGTGTGTGTGTGTGTGTGTGTGTGTGTGTGTGTGTGTGTGTGTGTGTGTGTGTGTGTGTGTGTGATGTGTGTATTTATGTTGTATGTTTGCTGTTTGTTTATTTGTGTGAAGGTGTGTGTGTGTTTGCCTATGTGTGTGCGCGCGCACGCGCGCGCGCGCGGTGTGTGTGTGTGTGCGTATGTGTGTATTTGCGTGTGTGCACATGTGTGTTGGGCCGGTGTGTGTATGCACGTGTGCATGTGCATGTATGTGCGTGTGCGTGTGCGTGTGCGTGTACGTGTACGTGTGCGTATATCTGATTCTGTGCCTATATGTGTGTGTATATGTGTCTATGTATGTATGTGTGTATGTATGTAGTGTGTCTATGTGTTTCTCTCTCTCTCTCTCTCTGTTGTGTGTGTGTGTGTGTGTGTGTGTGTGTGTGTGTGTGTGTGTGTGTGTGTGTGTGTATGTGTGTGTGTGTGTGAGGGAGACAGAAACAGAGAGAGAGGGGGTAACTAAATTTCAGTCAGAGTTTCTTTTTGTTCGTAAAAGGTGGGGGCGGGGGGGGGGGGGGGGAGCCCAAAATGCAAACGTGTTTGTTTGCCGGTCACACTTGTCAGAATAATTTTCATTACACGATGATGAATGAGAAAGATGCAGACATACGATACTACACTGGCCCATTACCATTTGTCTCAGACTGCATGAAACGCTGCATCCCGTCATTATTTGCTGTCGTAAAATATTAATCATTATCAGCATGTCCCGGCTGAAGCATGAGGGAGGTGACGGTTTATCTGTCTGGTCCCACTCTAGTTTGGTTTAATTTGGTTTGTGTTTGGTTGGTTTGGTTGGTTTGGTTGGTTTGGTTGGTTTGGGTTTGGTTTTGGTTTGGTTTGTTTGGTTTGGCTTGGCGGTTGCTGGTTTGGTCTTGGTTTGGTTTAGTTTGGTTTGGTTTGGTTTGGTTTGGTTTGGTTTGGTTTGGTTTGGCTTGGTTTGGTTTGGCTGGTTTGGTTTGGTTTGATTTCATTGGTTTTGTTCGGTTAAATTTCAGTTCAGCTCAGTTCAGTTCAGTTC